>CAUDMG010002247.1:50000-382500 GCA_958450375.1 Homarus gammarus | reverse complement strand
ATGAGGACAGTGCTGTCTTTTTTTAGGGGCGTCGATTGTAATAATCAGAAATTTCAGAGTAATTTCAAATGCCCCGCCATTAGCGATACTGAGCGTTCAAGGTCATCTGAGGGGAGAGAGCGCTGCCTGCTCATAGCGAGAGATTGCGGAACTAGGCCTATATGATATTAAATGTAATTTACCGAATTAATAATGATGCGATTCATGAAGTAAGGGACTACTATTGAATTGAAATTATTATAGATCGTTTATCAGTCTGAATAATGTTACGGGTGTCCCAAGGAGTTATTAGTTAGGCGGAAAATATGTCACGTAGGCATAAGCTAACGCCTTGAGGAGACGCGACGCTGGCTAGCCCTCAGTCACGGGGAGCATTCAAACAGACAAGACGTCCCTGCGCGTCCGTCACAGAAATAGTCACGTGGCCTAGTCACCTGTGCTGCGCTATTGCAGTATAACAAGTAAGTCTCATTCGATCTCAGACAGGGTTAGATAGGGCAGTGATAAAGTAAACTAGAGCTAACAGTGAGTTCATTTCAGGGTTTCCGTCAGAACCCACTTGACCGGAGTTGACTGCGAGAGATTGACTGCCGTTTGAGACTGCCGTTGATGATTGAGGGTGGCGATTGTCGCCATTGGACCGATCAGTGTAGGCCTGTCACTGTTTAGCGGGGTAGCAAAGGATCTCTTGAGTGAACGAGTGCTCCCGACATCTAAAACGACACCGGACCAGCATCAGCAGTGGGTGATCAGTTCTTACCACTCAGGTGCACAACACCACATGTCCCAAGCAGCTAATGAAACCCTCTTGCTAACGGGAAGCTAAAGCTTCTCTCAACTGTACAAGGTCTGATTGGCTCACTCCCTTCCGCTTTATGGACGCACTGGGAGTACACTGAGGCTATCTGAGTAAACTAATGGTCACACACTGAGACCGTGAGTCTAGGTCTCTAGGAGATACCTAGAGGAACATTTTCCCTCCCTTATTACGGGTGTAGTTAACACCATTCCTCAGACTGATATTATCTTGACGTGTGTAGTTTAATAGTTTCCAAATAATTTTGATAATATTGTTTTTGAATGTTTGTGCCATTAAGTGGAACCAGAGTGATACTGTGATTTGATTCTTTTAATGCATCTAATTGTTCTTCATAATTCTGATCTCAGGTATAACCTTGTTCCCCAGAGTAGTGTTTAAGTTAGATTAGGAAGAGTGCATCTGTTGGGGTGATACAATTTTGTTGAGTGCCCTTAAGGCCTATTCATTGTAGAGTATTTAATTTCTTATTTTTTTAATACCATTTCCTAAGTGACTGATATTATTTTGTGAAAGCCCTTAAGGCCTGTTTCATGTGTGCAAGCAACATTTCTTAATACTTCAAATTTATTGTTGCCTGAGTTTCTAATAATTTCTATATCATGTATAACTTTTATTCCCCAGAGTAGTGTTTTAATTCAAGTTAAGAGGTGCCCATATTGGTGTACCATTATTTGATTGTGTTTGTAGTGTTGGAGGGAATATAAGTGTCTAAATTTTACAGTGAGTCTCATTCATCCCAGTCACAGACGCTATCCTTCCACGGGTCACGGACAATTTATTTTGTTTAGTAGATTTAAGTGTTCTTGTGCTGGTTCGGGATTTTCTCAAAGGGGCGCTTCCACTGCCATTACCATCTATTAATTTTTAATAAAACCCCAAGTCAAGTGAGGAAATAAAGTCCAGTAAATTCGACCGGTTACATATATATATATATATATATATATATATATATATATATATATATATATATATATATATGCAAGTAAATCACTGTAGGTGCGCGTGATCTTCTTCCTGGTGGTTATCAGCATATATATATATATATATATATATATATATATATATATATATATATATATATATATATATATATATATTGTTACGCCGTCTCATAATTTACTTTAATATCCAGGTTCTAGGCGTAACCAAACAAAAAACATCGAAACATCAAAAGAACAAAAATAAATCATTGGATTACGTTAACACTGCATAAACATATAAAAACTAACACTGAAATTAACTAATGTGAAACAACACTGAATTACTTAAATGTAACGAAGCAAATACTGATGGACATAAATAGAGACATAAATAGGTACTCACATAGATATACCACATTGGTGGCGACAGGAACAACACAAATAAATTAAGTATAAGCAACAGGTGACGAGTGTCACTCAAAGGATGTGGACTGTATGACAAGAGGACTGAACTACCAGCCGGTGAACATGGGTCGTTTAACGATTCAGATGGTCGTTAGAGCAACACAGAATGCTTGTTACAATACTAAATGAAGAAATATGATGGGCTTGAACAAATAATAACAGATAAAACCTTAACAGCACAGGGTAAGGTGACTAGATTATATAATAGTAAATACAACACATCATTACAGGAATAATATGGAACATGGAAGCATGTTATATAAAAAAAAAATAGAAAAATACGACAGGGTCGTAACAATATATATATATATATATATATATATATATATATATATATATATATATATATATATATATATATATATATAACAAACAAGTATATATGTGTGTTTGTTATATGTAGTGATGAGGGAGGGTGTTATATGTAGTGATGATGGATGGTGTTATATGTAGTGATGATTAGACAATAAAATAATAACAGTTTGATGCTAAAAAAATATACTTTGCTGTACCGTTGTAGTGGAACTTACATACACTGTTAATGAGCTAATGATGGAAGAAGAAGTTTTGGGGACTGAACAGTGAGACAATGTGGAGCCTCCCGGAGGGTGGCGTCCTACCGTGGCCTAGCGAATGAGCCGCCCTGACCAAACTTGGCACGGATAGCAAGTGTCGTGTGGGGATCTCAAAAATAACTCCAACCAACCCGATCCGACACACCCAACCCGACCCAACCCGTTAAACCACACAGAGGTTGAAAAAAATGTGGAAATGTTGTAAGGTCTCCGCTCGAGATTCTCGGAAACTACTTTACCCATCTGTAGTTATGATGGATGGTGTTATATGTCGTGATGATGGATGGTGTTATATGTAGTAATGATGGATGGTGTTATATGTCGTGATGATTGATGGTGTTATATGTAGTGATGATGGATGGTGTTATATGTAGTGATGATGGATGGTGTTATATGTGAAGGTTCCAAGTGTTCCCTGAAGAAGGCAGTGATGGGTAGGGAAACACCGGGTAACACTGAAGTCCATTTATTAACGGATAGGAGAAATACAAGTAGTGACTAGCGTGTGCCATGCACGGCCCACAGAGTCATACTGAGACTGCCTTGCCATATGGTAGCCTCGGGGCAATGTTGCCACATAACACGTGCAGTGCTGCCACGTAATTACATATATAAATGCTACTCGGCACAGTAGCTTATTTACAAGGTTGCTACTCGGCACAGTAGCATATATACATAACCAACATCTCCCTCCCCCCCTCACGCTCATAGTCTTTGTCTTGAGCGGACTTCTTAGTCCTAAGTCGCTCCGAGCGTCGAGGTGCACTGTGGGGCGGATCCTTGTGAGGTGTAGGGGACTCGTCCTCGGTCAGGGGACCAGCAGCAGGGGGTGGGACTGGCCGGAGCAAGCGGCGGTTCCTCCACCAGACACGGCCGCTCGGCATCCTGACCTTGTAGTCCCGCGACCGGCCGACGCCCATCACTATGCCCACCTTGTCCCAACGTGTCGTCGTCGGGTCCTGGACGCGGACAAGGGCACCAATCTCCAGTGGCTGAAGAGGGCGGGCACTGTCGTCATACCGAGCCTTGGCGTCCTGGGCACGTGTGGCGGCGCAGCGGTTGCAGCTCTCGGCTCTGGTCTGCCACTCCTTCGCAAAGGCCTTGGCGTGTGCAGGAACGCAAGAGCGGAGAGGGTGACAATACAGGATCTGGGCAGGGGAGCGTCCTGTGTGGGTGGGAGTATTACGTAACTCCAGGAGTCCTTTGTCAAACGCCTCACAGTCTATGTTGCCTGAAGGGGCCACCTTGAGGATGAGGTGCTTGACTGTCTTGACTGCAGCCTCAGCATGGCCGTTTGACTGTGGGTAGTGGGGTGTTGACACGATGTGGCGGACTCCCCAACGCTCCAGGAATCCTGTGAAGTCCCGGCTGGTGAACTGTGGCCCACGGTCCGTCCGCAGACGTACGGGGATGCCCAGGTCACGAAAGAGGTGCCGGAAGAGGCGAATGGTGGCCGCGGACGTCGTGTCCGAGCCACAGATTACCACCACAGGCCAGCCAGAGAGTCGGTCGCGGACAACTAGGAAATGTTTCTTAGCTGTGCTGAAGAAATCAGCCGACACGGACTCGAAGGGCCTGGTGGGTTCGTCGTCGCACAAGAGGGGCTCCTGCTGTTGAAGCAGCCGTGACTTGGGTGGAGGCTGGGTGGGAGTGGACGTGGGTTCTGGGCAGCTCTGTGCGGAAGCGCCAGGTGCGTCGCTCGTTGACTCACGCACCCTGCTGGCGGTGTACCGAGCGGCTGGGATCTGCTCGGGAAAGTCTCTGGGCCCCACGCCTAACTCCTTGCAGTGCTCCCACGACAACAAGGGTGTAGCGAGAGTAGGCTGCACGTCCATCCATCCATGACACGACCTGTCGCCGTAGGTGATCTCCGCTTGAAAGGAGCCCACAGTGTCTGGCATCTGGGAACCGACCGCATTGTAGTACTGCAGCTGCGGCGGTGGTCCCAGGCCGCGTTTGGTGAGGCCCAGTTTCTGGAGGTGCTTCAGGCCTATCACCATAGAATCAGCGCCGGTGTCTGGTATCACCTCGATGTGACCCGACACATCACCGTGTGTGACGGCGACGCGGATGGTACGGGAAGGGGTAGCCCTGTGGCGTGTGGTCGATTCCACCCTCCTGAGGTGACTCAGCTGCTGCTTGGGGCTGCGTGGGCCGTCAGAAGGGGGCTGCGTGTGAACCACCCTGAGGGAAGTGCGCTGCTTTACCCCTCGTCTCGGGCTTTTGGGCTTGGGTTGGCGGCAGCACTTGTCGTAGTGTCCATAACGACCGCAGGCCTGATACTTGTCTGTGTTAGACCAGTGGCCCTTACGGTCACATCCACGACACAGTGCGTCGGCGGCCGGGCATATCTTGGGGCCATGCTGCTTTCCACAGCTGCCACAGGAAGCACTAGGCGGAGGCGAGGAAGAGCGTGCGGCAGGCTTCACATTGTTGGCCTCGTATGACCGACATTCAGTTACTACCACCTGGAGTGTGGAGGTAGCGTCCAGGGGGATGAGTCGCTGCACCATCTCTTCTTGCTTGACACCTGTCAAGATCCCGTGCTTGATCCAGGCTTCCTCACATTCCCGGTTGTGCGCCATGCAGACGTCGATCTCCTCCGACAAACTCTTCAAACGTACAAAAAAGTCGTCAAAGGATTCATTCTCCTCCTGCTTGGAGCTGGCGAAGGCGCGGCGATGCAAAGCCTCGTTATTCCGACCTTTAACGTGCTCCTGTAAAAGGTCGAGCACATTCGTCACTGAAGACGTAGAATCGGGAGGCACTTGCAATGTGTGGTCCAAAACTCCCTGGGTGTCCAGCGACAAACACATCCGCAGTTGGATGAGCTGTTTGTTTGGAGGCATGCTATCAAGGTCCACCATCGTGGAGTAATCAGTCCACCGCCGCCTCCACTCACGAAAAAGCTGAAACGTGACGTCTGGTGAGAGGGCGGGTGGGGGTTGAACAGATGCCTTGGGAGCTGTTGGAGCAGCAAGAGTGCCTGGAGGACGCTGGTGTGGTGGAGGAGGGAGGGTATTGGCGCCATGGTGCGCGATACCTGCGAGTGAGGGAGGGTGGGTTAGCGCCAGGGTTGCCAATATTGCATCAAAGCGTGCCTTTTCCTCCTCTCTTCATATCTCCTCCCTCTGAAGTTCCATCTCTCTGCGTCTCTCGTCCCTGTCATCCATCCACCTCAGAATTGTGGCAATGTCCGTTGCTGTAGGTGAAGGATGAGGGGCGGTGGGCGCAGAAGCTCCATCTGTGCCCGGTAGAGGAGAAGGTGGGGAGTCGTGTCTCCCATCTTCATGTTGTCCCTTCTTACCGCCCATCTTAGTATGCTTGAACTGCGCTGTTTAGTATATAAAGTGGCGCCTCATCAGCTCGAACCACATATATATGACGTAAACAGCGCAGAAATAACGCATAGAGTCCACTGTTCTGTCCTCCACGTTTCTTCTGCACAGGAAGACCTGTTTATGTTATTAACTCTTACTATATCCTAGTTTTAATAAAATTTTAGCCACCTACGTCCATAACTCAACCATTTTAAGTTATATACCATTTTACCAACATCCACTAACGTTTTTCATACATTTACTCGCGCGTGTGTATGTGTGTGTGTGTGTGTGTGGCCTAATTACTCAGGGCGCGGTTCCCCTCCGCTAATCCGACGTTAACTCCCTAATTAAAGACGATGATTACCTCCTTCAGCGCTAGAAAGAAAACTACCATTCCCAGATCAACAGAAATACTGATGTGGATGTCCTGACTACCCAGCAGGTCCCACAGCATCCAGAGCTGACCCACCTCGGCTATCCTCCATCCCGAAATGAGGTAGGTACTACCATCAAGCAGGTGAAAAGTAACAAGTTCACAGGGCCTAATGGATTTTCAGCCGAGGTGTAGAAAGCAGGAGGACCTCTGCTTACCAGCCGTCTCTACTCTCCTGGAGAATATATGGGAAAGGGAGGAATTCCCCCAAGCTCTTAAAGACGCCTCCACCGTCAATATTTATAAGAACAAGGGAGACTTTTCAGACTTTGGAAACTACCGAGGGATCTCGCTGCTGTCCGTAGCTGATAACAGTATCACCCGAGTCCTCCTAAACAGAATTCTTCCTGAGGCGGAAACCTTCCTCCCAGGATCTCAATGTGTTTTTAGACCATCACTTGGCACCGCTGACATGAAATTTGCTGCCAGCCAAATACAGGAAAAGTGCAGAGAACAGCATCGTGACTTGTATATGGCATTCATTGATCTTACTAAGGCCTTCGACTCGGTCAACAGGGAAGTCCTCTGGCGGACCCTCAGCGGTTTTCCTGCCCACTAAAATTCATCGCCACTGTGAGGCAACTCCACGATGGGTATGAACGGCAGTGTTCTGCACAATGGCACCCAGTCTGAGTTCTTCCCCATCCAAACGGTGGTAAATCGAGGATGTGTACTGGCGCGAACTCTCTTTCCTATTCTTTTGCCTTACTTACTCGTGCTAGTGCCAATTAAGCCAGCAGGGTGGACATCCAATACCGGATGAATGGACTTTTATACATAAGACGACTCCAGGCAGGATCAAAAGCCACCTACTGGAGATCCTAAACGCCTACGCAGATGCGTATGCAAACCGGCATTGAGGTGAATGTATGTACTGCTCAGATTTTCTTTCAGCCTGCCCCTGGTTCAGCCACACTTCCACCATCCATCCAGGTTAACGGTACTACCGTCTAAAGTTACCCACTTCTAATATCTTGGCTCCCACCTGTCCACCACCGCGGACATTGATGAAGCGGTTCAACATAAGAACGGATGTACAGTCCTCTTCACTAGGGGATCATCAGGTTTTGTGCAATGTGGCAGCCCTCTGTTTGTTTACACTTGACAGAAGGAAACTAGATGTTACAAACATACTATGGAATCAGATTAAAATAATATTGAAACAAAATCTCAAAGACAATGATTTGCGGAATGTTTATATGACGACCCCTGTAAACACTTCTGTACATTGCAAGCCTTTGGCAGACTCCATACTTGTGTCTTCAGCTGTAGAGAACTGAAATTATGTATAAAGCTGCATATTAACAGATCAGTGGTCATCCCCACTCTGCTGTATGGCAGTATGACATAGGTCACATACAGGAGGCACCTCAAGGCACTTGAAAACTTTCACCAACTTAGTCTATGGTCCATCCTCCGAGTTCGCTAGGAAGACGATCACTCCACACCGTAATGCTTGGAGGATAACCACACGAGGTGTCAATACTTTCGAATTACCCCAACTGCATACCGAGGCAGTCAAGCGCCAGCGCCGGAAAGACGCAGTCGCCGCCCCTCCCGCACTATATGTAGCCCTCCACAAGTGCAACATATGCAGACGGCCCAGCCGGTCCCGTATCAGCTTCTTGAATCACAGCAGAGCTCATCAACGAAGGTGGTATCTTTAATAACTCGTATCATTGATCAATATATAGCTGGATAATCGTCCGAGTAACAACAAAGTAGTAGTAGTAGAAGTAGAAGTAGTAGTGGCTTCATATGCATGAGGCATGACGAAGTAAGGGATGTCACAGCAAATATGTTGAAGGAAATCTGTCGTGATGTCAGGGTAGAACCTACCCTCCTTCCATTGGACGGTGAGAATTTTCAATATAGGACTTCAAACACACCCCACGAAGCCCGTGTTGACGTCAGTGCTCGAGGATTCTGGACGCCAGGACAGCGAGCCTTCTTCGACATCAGGATTTTGATCCCATGTGTAATGAGTTAATATCAGACCTCAGCTTACAGCCCAGGGAATTACAACACATATAACAGCGAGTACACCACAGGTGGTACCCCAACATACCAGGTTGACACACCCTGGGTCAGGACCCAAGGGACCTGACCTCGTCTGCTAATTACTTGAATTAGCAGGTGACTTGATCAAGACACACCCGGGCATGACCACACCTGGACACAGCTGTCCAGATCTAACCCGTTTAGTGTTAATTGGCGAAGGTCAAACGCCGGCTGTTGAGACCCCATATAAAGGCCCTGCAGTCCTGCCCACTGGCCATTCTGGTGATTCTGATCATTCTGTCTCTCCCGTTCAGGTCGTCATCCTGTTCACTTGCAATGAGTCACATGCGTCCTTCCCTCAGGTCGGGAGGGAGGCTTCCCGTCCAGACCCCGGCGTCACCAGCTAAGCAGAGTCTTCCATACGAGATAGCCCAGCCAGCACCCACTGGGCCTCCGTCAGGTCAAATGTGAGTCTTGTCAGAGCTATCCCTAGGGTGAGTTACCTACTGTGGGAAGTGTATTCATTTCATGTTTGTGTCCGAGTGTCAGTGTCGAGTAACGTAAACATAATGTGCTAGTAACTCCGATATAATATTGATATTAATGTGACAAGTGTCATTGAGTGAATTAATAAATAGTTTTATCGAAGTGGTGTTTGAGAAGTTGTCCCTTCAGAAGGTAATACGAAATATGTGTAATGACATATAAGATAAGTGTAAATTAAACAGGGAGTTTAAAACTAAACGCGGTAAAGGGAGGACTCAGAACACGACTAACTTAGATGTCTACTACGCGAACAGTAGAAGTATGAGAAACAAAATGGATGATATTAGGGCCTTGGTATGTACCGAAAAATTCGATATAAGAGCATTCACTGAAACATGGATCAACCTCGACTCACGCGAGTTGCCGGTCGAATACCAAATTGCGGGTTACAAATTGTTCCATACCGATAGGCAAACCAGGAAAGGAGGCGGAGTTGCAATCTATGTCAGGGATAATCTGAAGTGTGAAATAAATAAGGAAATAAAAACTGAGAGGAATACAGAAACAATTTGGATAGAATTAAGCGACGGTAGGGAAAAATTAATCACTGGAGTAATATATAGACCTCCCAATCTTGATAGAGTCAATGAGCGACTTATCTGGGATGAAATGCGCAGGGTTTCCATACACAACAAAGTCTGTATAGTAGGCGGCTTTAACCTTGGCCAAATAGATTGGACTGACCTTACGGGTAACTCAGAATCAGAGGATTTTCTCGAGACGATCCAGGACTGTTTCCTAAGTCAACATATAACCGAACCCACACGAGGTAATAATATACTCGATTTAGTTCTCTCGAACAGAGAAAACCTCATTAGCAATGTCGAGGTAGGGAACGAACTTGCAAACAGCGATCACAAAGGAATTCGATTCCAGTTAGATTTTCAGGGCAGACGTAAGGAAAATTCCACTAAAGATTTCAGAAGGGCAAACTTTGACAGTTTAAAGAGGCAGGTGAGAGAAGGGGTGTCGCGCTTGGGGGTGAACCTGACAGATGACACCGACCTGATAACGAGATCTGAGATAGCCAAGTCCCACGACAATTTTAATAATGAGTTACTTAATGCACAAAGGCAGAACATACCATACAAAAAACTCAGATCAGACAACAATGACCCTAAATGGATAAATAATTATTTAAAGAACATCATTGGGCAAAGGAAGGCTATAGGTAGAAGGATAAAGCGTGGCGAAGTTTACCTCCAGGATTGTTTTAAGATATTGGCTAGTAGGGTTAAAACCGAGATAAGTAAAGCCAAGAGGAATAATGAGGTAAGGATAGCAAGAAAGGCGAAGACAAACCCCAAAGGATTCTACCAAATGTATCAAACTAAAACACGAGAAAAGATTGGACCAATACGTTCAGATACCGGCGAGCTCACTGATAACGACGGAGAAATGAGCAATAATTTGAATAAATATTTTTCAACAGTTTTCACCACCGAAAATGTAAACATGATACCCGAGGCACCGACTCTATTCAGAGATAGTGAAGAAAACAAATTAAGCGAGATAGTACTGACTAGTAACGATGTTATTAAGCAAATAGACAAACTAAAGCCTAATAAGTCACCTGGTCCCAATGAGATATTTCCCAGAGTATTAAAGGAATGTAAGGAAGAGCTTAGTATGCCCTTAGCTAAGTTCTTTAACATGTCCTTAATATCAGGTGTAGTACCAGAATCCTGGAGGATAGCGAATGTAATACTGGTTTTCAAGAAGGGGGATAGATCACTATCCTCTAACTATCGCCCAATCAGTCTAACATCAATAGTAGGCAAATTACTGGAAGCAATCATTTCAAACCCTATTCGAAATCACCTGGAGAAGCACCGATTGATCAATGATTCCCAGCATGGCTTCACAAGCGGACGTTCTTGTCTTACTAATCTATTAACATTCTTTTCATCAGTTTTCGAATCGGTGGACGAGGGGCACAATTATGATGTGGTATATCTCGACTTTAGCAAAGCCTTCGACACAGTCCCCCACGAAAGACTAATTAGAAAGGTAGAAGCACATGGCATCAAAGGTAACATCCTTAAATGGATTAGGGCGTGGTTACAGGACAGGAAACAGCGAGTGAGCATTAGCGGCACTAAGTACCATTGGAGCAACGTCACAAGTGGAGTTCCCCAAGGCTCAGTACTTGGACCATTATTATTTATTATATACATAGACGACATAGATATCGGCATAGACAGCAACGTAAGTAAATTTGCTGATGACACTAAAATAGGACGTGTAATTAAATCTGACGAGGACTCTGCAAAACTACAGGAAGATCTAAACAAATTTTTCGAATGGTCTGAAAAATGGCAGATGAAATTCAACGTGGACAAATGAAAAGTACTCAGTATAGGAGATGTAAACAGGGAAACCAGATACCAGATGAACAACGATGCCATAGAGAAATACGACTGCGAGAGAGATTTAGGATTAATGATAAGTAGGAACCTTAAGCCAAGTAAACAATGTGTTTTTGCTCGCAACAAGGCTAATAAAGTACTTGGGTTCATACAAAGGTGTGTTAGTTACAAGACTAGCGAGGTCATCCTAAAACTGTATCTTGCTCTTGTGAGACCACACCTGGATTGTGCAGTTCAGTTCTGGTCACCTTATTACAGAATGGATATAGAATCATTGGACAGAATTCAGAGGAGAATGACAAGACTAATCCCGGGCATTAGGAACCTTGAATATAGAGACAGGTTAAAGCACCTTAATTTGCACTCCCTCGAGAGACGTAGAGCGAGGGGCGACCTGATAGAGGTGTTTAAGTGGAAGTCAGGGCTAAACAAAGGGGACATTACAAAGGTACTCAAACTATCCAACCAGGAGCGAACTCGTAACAATGGTTTTATATTAGACAAATTTAGATTTAGGCGTGAAATAGGTAAACACTGGTTTGGAAACAGAGTTGTGGATGAATGGAACAAGTTGCCAAATATCATCATTAACTCGAATACGCTGAATAGCTTCAAACATAGGTTGGATGCTTATATGAGCAATAGGGGATGGGTGTAAACGGGACTGCCCAGTATGGGCCAATAGGCCCGCTGCAGTTTCCTCCATTCTTATGTTCTTATGTTCTTGTGTTAACTAACCCGCCACGCTACCAAACTTCCTCTCTTTACATTCCTCTTACTTTAAATATTCTACCTATATGTAATATGGTCATGCCCGGGTGTCTTGGCCAGGTGTGGTTGTATGTCAAGTCACCTGCTAACTCAAGTAATTAGTGGACGAGGTCAGGTCCCTTGGGTCCTCACCCAGGGTGTGTCAACCTGGTATGTTGAGGTACTACCTGTTGTGTACTCGCTGTTATATGTGTCGTAATTCTCTGGGCTGTAAGCTGAGGTCTGATAATCACTCATTACACATGGCCTCATGTCACCGTAACTTAGCTCTCGATGCTGCACACAGGAGGAACGAGAACGACAAGATAAGGGCATACGGGGAGAGAATTCAAAACATTGATCAAGGCAGCTTCACTCCTCTGGTGTTCACAACCTCTGGTGGGATGGGACCAACTGCAAGATGCTTCTACGCCAGACTCGGGGAGGTGCTATCCGAACAGAAGCAGCAGCCCTGAAGTTATGTTACAGCCTGGATGAGATATCGACTGTCCTTCTCTCTCCTTAGGTCTGCTTTGCTCTGCCTCAGGGGAACGAGAGCATCGGCCCCAAAGCCAACAACAGTTGCAGATATTGACTATGAGGCAACAGTCTCTGAATGCCGCATAGATCTGGGGCTCAACTAACTCAACACAGCTAGGATAGCTACTTATGTATTAGGACATTTAATTTTAAGGTAATAAAATGCCGGCGAAGGTGTGAATATTTAGGGAGGCTGGAGGCCACGTATTAAAAAAAAAGAAAAGAAAAAAGTAGTAGTAGTAGCCGCATAGTAGTAGTAGTAGTGTGTGTATGTGTGTGTGTGTGTTGTTGTTGTTGTTGTTACAGTCTTCTCTCCTTTCCCTCAATATTTGTTTCAGTTGCCCATTTTATTTTATTTCTATAGTGTCCCGTTTTCCTTTAGAATCGAAATTCCAAGCTTATGGTAAAGATTTATAAAAATATCTTTATTTTTTTTATATTATGTAAACCTTGTAGAATGTATTAATATTTTTTGTACAGTTATGAAAGACTAAGAAGCAGGTGTGAAAAATAAAACAAAATAGAAATTATATGTTGATGAAACAAGAAAGTATTGGGACTTTTTTGTTTCGGTGACACTCTCTGTAGCTAGGTTGAAGAGGATAGGAGAGTCAAGCTTGTGTGGTGCACATTTATCTATGTTTATCTGGGCAATCATGGATAATTATGGTGTTAACAAAAGTGCAACATGTTCATTATAGTTTAAAGATTATCGAAGTAGTTAGAGAGCATAGTATTTGGTGGAGATAACATTATTTTGAGTGAATTGATTTGTGGCCTTTTGTATGACCATGAATGGAGAGCACATATTCATTATTTTTGTTATTATATATATATATATATATATATATATATATATATATATATATATATATATATATATATATATATATATATATATATTTTTCTTTTAAAGCTGTGTTTTGATTAAACCAGTTTTAATGGGAACAGTGGTATTAAATAAACACATGTCAGCTGCCAGGAGGTTTTTAGCCTGAAATAAGGTAAGGGTCTGTGTTTAACATTTAATCTCTCTGTTAACAGAAGCTGTTATTTCAGAGTTTCCTCTGATATAATGGGCCTATGGGCTGACTATACATCCTCTAGTGAGCCCTAGAAGAGGGTGTGAAGGTTGTAATATGGGGGGCCTGTGTCTGGGAGTGGATTGAGTCAAGTAGACTGATTGTCCCAGTAACCAAGCTGTACCGAAGTGTTTGACGGTTAGTTACTGTGCTCTCGTGTGGTGTGCTGGTGAACATTTATGTAAACAAGTAAGTGTTAATACTTGTATAAAAATTGTGAAAATTTGGAAACATGGTAGGAAATGTTTTTAAATTTCAGGAAACCAATGATGTTCACTTCTTCTTACCAGTGTAATAAGGAGGAAATACGTGAGGTGGCATCTAGGTATGAAATTTCTTTGAGGCCATACATCAAAAGTTATATGCCGAGAGAGTTAATTGTTGAATTGGTGTCTGTATCAATATTGGAGGAAGTTAAAGGTGTTGGTAATGTTAGTAGTGGTTATAAACAGATAAGTGAACAAATGGCAATGGAGAAGTTAAAATTAGAATTTGAATTTAAGAAAATTCAATTAGAGGTAGAAGGAGAAAAAGAGAAGATACAGGCAGATAAAGAGGTAGAACTGAGGAAATTAGAAGTAGAGGAGAGGACAGGTATAAGGAGAGGAAACGGAGATAACGATAATAGAGTATGTCATTTACCTGAGTTTGTGGAAGAAGAAGCTGAGGACTTCTTTATTCAGTTTGGAAAAGTTGCAGCTATTAAAGAATGGGATGAAAGTGACTGGGCAATTTTGGTGCAGAGTAAATTTAAGGGTCAGGCCAGAGAGGCGCGAAGCCCAGTGCTGAATAGGATACTCTCAACACTGTTATGACAAAAACCTGCAGAGACCCTCGGCCAGATCAAAAGAATACACCAGGAAAGGTTTGATGAATATGACCCGGCAATCAAAGTACTCATCGATGATAAACATGCTTTACAGTCTCGGACCAAAGCTGATACCTTTTGCAACAAGAAAGAGGCAGTCCAGCAGGAACTTCGCATACTAAAGAATTAATGGCTTAAAAATAAGGCATGTGAAATACAAAAACATGCAGATCAGCACAAGATTAGCGAATTTTTCAATTCCATTGAAATATTTTATAGGCCAACCACTCGTGGCGCAGGCCCCCATTGCTCATCTGACGGTAACTCCATAATTATAGACGATGAAGGCCTCCTTCAGCGCTGGAAAGAGCACTATCATTCATTGCTCAACAGAAACACCGCACAGCATCTAGAACTGACCCACCTCAGCTATCCTCCATCCCTGGATGAGGTAGTTACTGCCATCAAACAGATGAAAAATAACAAAACCTCAGGGCCTGATGGAATCCTAGCCGAGGTGTTTAAAGCAGGAGGACCTTAGCTTACCAGCCGTCTCCACTCTCTCCTGGAGTATATATGGGGAAAAGGAGGAAATCCCCCAAGTTCTTAACGACGCTTTTATTGTCAATATTTATAAGAACAAGGGAGACCGGTCAGACTGTGGCAACTACCGTGGAATCTCGCTGCCCTCCGTAGCTGGCAAGATTATCGCCCGAGTCCTCCTAAACAGACTCCTTGCTGAGGCGGAAAACTTCCTCCGAGAATCTCAATATGGTTTTAGACCATCACTTGGCACCACTGACATGAAATTTGCTGCCCGCCAGATACAGGAAAATTCCAGAGAATAGCGTCGTGACCTGTATATGGCTTTCATTGACCTAACCGAGGCCTTCGACTCGGTCAACAGGGAAACCCTCTGGTGGACCTTCAGCCGTTTTGGCTGCTCGTCAAAATTCATCGTCATTGTTAGGCAACTCCACGATAGCATAAACGGCAGTGTCCTAAACAACAGCACCCAGTCTGAATTTTTCCCCATCCAAACAGGGGTTAAACAAGTGTGTGTACTGGCACGAACTCTCTTTTCAATTTTCTTGGCTGCCTTCCTTACTCGTGCCAGCGCTAATTTAGCCGGCGGGGTGGACATCGAGTACCGGGTCAAGGGGGGTCTTTTCAACATAAGACGACTCCAGGCAAGAACAAATGTGTCGGCAGCCTTAATTTCTGAACTTCAGTATGCAAACGACCTCACCCTTGTTGCTCACACTGAGCACGACCTACAGGAGATCCTAAACACCTACGCAGATGCGTACAGTATCTTTCAAGATTCTTCTAACACTGCTGGAAACAGCTGGCAACTGAAGTTCGTTTGTTTACTATAGTACATAGTAAAAATTACGAATGAATGTAAAAGTGATCGGTGATTGGTTACTTAGTTCCCCGTTGCTTAATTAATGGTTGGGCTTTGTTGTTTCGAATTATATTATACTACATACTATAGTAAGCAAACGGCCTTGAGTTGCCAACTGTCTCTAGCAGTGTTCGAAGAATCTTGAACGAGACTGTACGTAAGATTCAGATTATCCTTCAACCTGCCCCAGGTTTAGACACACCTCCACCATCCATCCAGCTTAACGGGACTACCCCCTCTAATGTTACCCACTTTCTGTATCTCGGCTCCCACCTACCCACCACCGCAGACATCGATGAAGAGATTCAGCACCTGATCAGATGTGCATCTCAAGTCTTTGGCGGGCTCCGAAACCGTGTCTTCATCTCTAGGGAGCTGAAATTATCTACAAAGTTGCATGTATATCGAGCAGTGGTCTTCCCTCCTCTGCTGTATGACATTGAGACATGGGTCACATACAGGAGGCACCTCAAGGCACTTGAAAACTTTCACCAACGTAGTCTGCGTTCCATCCTCCGAGTTCGCTGGGGAGACAAGAGAACAAATGCCAGTATTCTTGCTGACACCAACTGTAGGAGCATAGGGGCTACCATTTTCCATGAACAACTACGCTGGATTGGCCATGTTACCCGCATGGACGGCACTAGACTGCCAAAGCAGCTACTTTACAGTCACCTAACGAATAGTAAACGTAACGCCGGCGGGCAACTGAAAAGGTATAAGGATAGTCTTAAGACAAACAAGAAAGAGTGCCAAATCGACCCCCTCACGTTTGGAGGAGCACCACAAGAGAGGGTGTCAATACTTTCGAGCTAGCCCGACTGCAAACCGAGGCAGTCAAGCACCAGCGTCGGAAAGACGCTGTCACCGCCTCTCCCCTCTAGACGCAACCCTCCACATGTGCAACGAATGTGGACAACCCTGCGAGTCCCGTATCGGACTCTTTAGTTACCTCAAACCTCACCAACCTAGGTGACAACCCTAGTAACTCATATCATTATATCATAGCTGGATGATCGTCATACTCGATTCCGAGTGACAGGAAAGTAGTAGTTGTAGTAGTAGTAGTGGCGTGGCGTGGCGTGGCGTGGGTGTCGTGGAACGTCCTCCCTGATCGAAAGTGTTATTGGTGGGGACATACTCGCTGTGTGGGAGCGGGAATTTGACAATGTATCGGTGAATATCGGATGTCACCCTAAGCATTGCCACCCAAGGTTTCTTCTCATCCCTTACGGCATAAATTGCAAATATTCCGTGTGTTCACCGGCGATCACCAAGCGAGTGGTGACCTGGCGGTGCTGGGTCGGTGGTGGGATAATGAGGAGGCTCGGAGCCAAGGTCAGTGTCGATCGGCCAACTTTGACAGGGGTGGTCTCGAGACTTTCGCCCCTGTGGGGCCGAGAGTGCTGCCCATGCGGTCGCCTCCCCACCATAGTAACGGACACTTAATCTACAGTAGGGTCTCGACGAACCAAGTGAGTATATATAACTGATATTACACCAGTGAGACCATATATATTGTGGTTATTTGTGCCAAGGATATATAAACAAGTGCTTGGTGTGACAAACTCTTGTCCATAGTGTATCATTCTGATGTATGGATGGTCGCCATTTGTGGGGGTAGCCTACACACTCACGCGCGCACTACCTGGACACAGCAGTCCAGCCTGTCACCTCTCCGCCCTTCCCTCATAAGAACCAGTATTTTCTTGTGCCTGGGACCAAATCATATGTTCGGAGGCGGACGTAACTGCCGTCCAAGGTGCAGATCATTATGCCAGGTGACAGACAGTGTTGTGCCTGTTCTAACCAGTACCAAAAATGCACTAGCTGTGTTTGTGTGAGAAACAACCGACCATGTGTGTTTTGCATAGAGGGAAACAATTGCCGCAACCCTTATAACCTTCATGGCAGGGAGCTGTCACAGGACGCCACATTGGATATCGCCGGGACCCAGCAGCCCGCTGATATCCGAAACGATAGCAGTGAGTCTACTCAACCTGAAAATGTAGTACCAATAAACGCTGCTCCAATAGTAGCTGATGTCCACGAGGTGAATAAGAGACAGCCACCACAGTGGAATGGCATGTCGATGGAAAATGCAGACATATGGGTTAAAAAAAACCTACTCAGAAATTGTCAGGTGGTCGCCAGCAAACCTGTTTGAACCACCTAAGTGTGCGGCCACCAAAGAAATGATTCGGGAGATGATTAGTCTCATAACTGAGTACACTCAAGATCGCCTCCTTGCCCAGTTAGCTCTTCATATACTGGCAATAATACCACATCTATTCTGTCAGAGGACACACACAAAGACTAAGCACAAACAAAATGCGGCAGCCATGAAGAGAAGACTGACACTGTGGCAGAAGGGGGCCCTTGATGATCTCCTATGTGAAGCAAGAACACTGCAGGAGAGACTAAAATCTGCAGGAGACGGAATGCAAAACACTGATGATGCTGCGAGGAAGTTTGGAAACAAAATGCGTGTGGGAAAAGTGTCTTTGGCGGTAAGATCTCTCACAGAGGAATCCACCGGTGGGGTCCTGCCAATAAACAGAGAGACATTAAAACAACTGAAAGAAAAACATCCCTCTGCAAGTGATGACGAAGGCATCAGGTTTCAGGGCGCCTATATCCCACCAAATGCTGTCCTGTTCGAGAAAATAACAGGAGGGATGGTGTGGAAAAAAGCACTGAAGACTCAGGGAAGTGCCGGCCCTTCAGGTCTGGATGCAAACGGATGGAGAGTCATCCTCAGCACTAACAAGTTTGGCCCCGCAGCAAGTGATCTCTGCACGGCCATTGCCGTCCTCGCAAGAAAGCTGGCATCCTCATGCTGCCATCACCTTCATGCTTTGACGGCCTGCCGCCTCATTCCCCTGGATAAGAATCCAGGATGTAGGGCAATAGGAGTGGGGGAAGTGCTGAGGCGAATCATCGGAAAATGCATAATGGAGGAGGTAAAGGACGATGTCAGGGCAGCAGCAGGGAACCTGCAAGTTTGTGCTGGCCAACAAGCTGGAGGGGAAGCTGCCATTCACGCCATGAGAACGATATTTGAGCAACGTGATTGTGAGGCCGTTCTCCTGGTCGACGCTTCAAACGCATTCAACATACTTAACCGCAAGGCCGCACTGCACAACATCAAGATCAAGTGTCCAAGCTTTGCAATGTACGTTGAAAACTCCTATAGGAATCCATCAGACCTTTATATAGTAAACAACAAGGCCCTAAGAGGTGATACCATCTTACAGTCAACCGAGGGAACAACACAGGGGGACCCTGTTGCAATGGCAATGTATGCAATAGGCCTATCAGTGCTCCAACAAGAAATAAAATTTGAAACAACTGGGGTCAAACAAGTGGCGTATGCTGACGACCTTACAGGAGCAGGAAAAGTGGAGGGCATCAAAAAGTGGTGAGACCTGGTAACATCGCGAGGTCCACAAATAGGGTACCACCCAAACGCCAGCAAGTCCTTCCTCATCGTGAAGCCAGAACATTATGAACGGGCAAAGGAGGTTTTTGGCGGAAGTGAGGTCAAAATAACTAAGGACGGCCAAAGACATCTAGGCGCAGTAATTGGCACTACGGACTTCAAGACCGAGTACGTAGCGGGAAAGGTGAATGAGTGGGTTAGTGAAATCCAAGCTCTGTCTGAGATTGCTAACACAGAGCCACAAGCGGCTTTCGCTGCATTCACCCATGGAGTCAAGCATCGTTGGAACTACCTGATGCGTACTATCCCTGATATCGGACCCCTCCTCCACCCTCTGGAAGAAGCTATCAGTGTCAAGTTCATTCCCAAATTAGTGAAACACACTCACTTAATCCCAGCAGAAAGAGCACTTCTTGCACTTCCATCAAGACTGGGAGGGATGGGACTAACCAATCCAGAGGAGATTGCAGCCACCGAACATCAAAATTCACTTAAGCTCACGGCAGCCCTCACGGACCACATAATAGCCCAGAACGCAACAGGGGAGGTCGAGACCAGTGAAGTAAACGAGATTCGTAGGTCCATTACGACAGATCGACAGCACTGCCAAAATGATAAGTTGCAGCAACTGTTGCTGCAGGTTCCAGAAAATTTGAAAAAAAAAGTAGCTATAGCACAGGAGGTGAGTGCCTCGAACTGGTTAACTACGTTACCGATAAGGGCAAATGGTTTCAGTCTTAACAAACAAGAATTTACAGATGCCATTGCTCTAAGGTACGGTCGGCCAGTAGAAGGTTTGCCCTCCCAATGCTTGTGTGGCTCTTCCTATGATGGCGATCACGCCATGGTGTGCAAGAAAGGGGGCTTCATATGCATGAGGCATGACGAAGTAAGGGACCTTACAGCAAATATGTTGAAGGAAATCTGCCGGGATGTCATGGTAGAACCGACCCTCCTTCCATTGGATGGTGAGATCTTCCAACATAGGACTTCAAACACATCTAACGAAGCCCGTGTTGACGTCAGTGCTCGAGGATTCTGGACGCGAGGACAGCGAGCTTTCTTCGACATGAGGATTTTTGATCCCATGTCCACATGTCACCGTAACCTAGCTCTCGATGCTGCACATAGGAGGAACGAGAACGACAAGATAAGGGCATATGGGGAGAGAATCCAAAACGTTGATCAAGGCAGCTTCACTCCTCTAGTGTTCACAACCTCTGGTGGGATGGGACCAAGTGCAAGATGTTTCTACGCCAGACTCGCGGAGGTGATCTCCGAACAGAAGCAGCAGCCCAGAAGTTTCGTTACAGCCTGGATGAGATGTCGACTGTCTTTCTCTCTCCTTCGGTCGGCTTTGCTCTGCCTCAGGGGAACGAGAGCTTCTGCCCCAATTCCGACAACTGCTGCAGATATCGACTATGAGGCTACAGTCACTGAATGCCGCATAGATCTCCGGCTCAACTAATTTAACACAGATAGGATAGCTACATATGTATTAGGATATTTAATATTAAGGCAAGGTTCACATTCCACCACCACAACACTCCACGACCCATAGCACACGAGCACAGGAAGGAACTTTTTACGAACTTTGACATAACAAATACATCCATAACATTGTTGCTACACGTAACAATAACATGTTAAGATTGGAGCATGAAAAACTTTGCCCAATCCCAGAACACTGACTTGGAACCACTAGTTGCGAGTCCTCGTATTACACATGACTCATCAGGGCAGCATATATAAAGGGCGGCCGGCGGCCGAATTTCGTCAAAAGGGAGTGAGTGGTCAGTCGATAAGGTGAGGCCTACAGTATACATGTATAGATATTACCATAACCCTGGGAATATTATGGCTTCACACATACAAGGAATTCATGTAGTCATGTTTACAATATTTAATGGTGTATCAGTAACTACATTGGAGTACAGTATTTGGACTTGGAATGTTGCAATTCACATTAATCATGGTATCACCCAAACAATTTTTGTCTGGTCCGGAGCAGCAACTTTGCCGAAGACCTCGACCCTCAGCGTAGATGCCTGGCCGTGTGTCATCATTAGTGACTACTTCTTGGTCACTTGCCTTTTTCCTGTCTATTGCTGCTTTTAGGTTTTAAATTTCGCCTCATAATGTCTCGGATTATGAGAGTTATGGTACAGAGGTCACCAATATTACAACTAGTTACGCATCCTAATCATGGTGTTTGGTAACTTGGAGATAATTTCCAACAATATATTTTTAGTCCATCAACAAGTGATGTTCATCAATATTCATATTTTATAAATAGGTCGAGAACAGCCCAAACTTCTCATGCCTCACTCTTAACTTGCTTTTGTTATGTGTGCCAACAATGTTATGAATTAAATTTTGTTGTGCAGGTGCATGTCACATCAAAATTCCTTCCATGTTCGTGGGCTGTGAGTCTCGGAGTGTTGTGGTTAGTTTTAGTTTAACAAATTTATTGGCAGAGCTTGTAGTACAGTTTGCCTATTCTGAGTAATTCAGTCAGGTCTTGACACTGAGGGTGGTATCACTTCTCACTGTCACGCAGGACAGAGGTTCATACACAAAGAAATACATCATATTCATTAACAACTATAAATGTATAGAGGTCAGATTCATATGGATAATGTCACTGTTCACTGCCATGCAGGACAGAGGTTCGTACACAAAGATTTGCATCATATTCATTGACAGTACATATACATATATGTAAACACACACACACACACATATACATACATATGCGTATATACATACACATATACATGTACACGTACATATACATGCACACACGCACACATACATACATATACGTCGGTCAGATTCATGTGGGTAATGTCACTTTTCACTGCCATACAGGACAGAGGTTCGTACACAAAGAATGCATCATATTCATTGACACTATATATAGGTCAGATTCATGTGGGTAATGCCACTGTTCACTGCCACGCAGGACAGAGGTTCGTACACAAAGAAGGAAATACATCACATTCACCAGCAGCATATATGGGTCAGTGGATCACATACATTGGAGTCATATTCTAGTTGAAGACTAATCAGTGTGGGCTAGTAAAATTTGGGATAAACAGCAAGAATGTCCTCAAGCACACCTGATTCAATGAAGTAATTACATAGTTCAAGATACAGTAAGTCAGGTGGCCTGAAGTCTTTGACAGTGTCACATTCAATAATATAGTGTTCAAGTGTATGCTTTAAAGGTTTATCACAAAGTTTACATGCTGAGTGTTCCGGTATGGGTACAGCGTTACTAACTTGCCAGATGTGTCTGTATCCTAGCCTAATTCTGGCCACGACTACATCACATTGTCTGGTTCTGTCCTTATGCTGGCCATACCGGTACCTCTTGTTACAAAATTTGTCATATTTACTAATGCTACAACTGTCAGGTCTCTCTGCATTTCTCACTTCTTCTAGATCAGAGTTCATGATTCTGACTTGAATGTTTTTAATTACGGCATTGGACAGACCAAGGTCACGGTCAACATTTTCTTTCTTACACGCCTCATTGGCCAGTCTATCAGCACGGTCATGATACCTGATTCCAACATGGGACGGAATCCACACAAATTCGATACGAAAGTTGTTCTCATTGGCAGTTATCACATTCCTTTTAATATCACATGCAACTTTAGACATAGAACCTGACGGGCTGTTCATTGATTTCAAAGCACTTTGAGAGTCACAGAATATCACCCCACCTCCATTTTCTTTGAGGTAGTCTGTGGCTAAGTAGATTCCAGTTAGTTCAGTTTGTGTTGTGCTGGCCCAGTTGTTTAGCCTTTGCTTGTTTGACACTATCATCTCTTTTTCTTTATATATTACAATTGCACAGCCTGTTCTACCTGTGTTTGTCTGCACAGAACCATCAGTAAAAGCATAACATTCCTTGATTTAATACTCTCTATGTGTCTGTTAATAGTTTCTAGTGTGACACATCTCACCACATCGGTGTTTAACATTTGCTTACTACCAACAGGAGTGTAATTAATAGGAACTGATATGTCCAGCCAAGGAGGAATGGCATTAATAGGTTCGTCTGGGGTGATTGGGACATTCAGTTTCAGGAGATCTGCAACACTTTTATGAAGCCACGCCCCAAAGAGAGTCTTTTTTGAAAGGTTGGCGAGATGGTCGGGATTACTTAGATAGAACATCAACTCAGTTTGAGTTGTAGTTTGAGAACTATTGTTCTTCAAAACTTTGACACAAAACATGGTATTAAGTAGGGCTATCCTCTCAGATAGGGAGGGCAGTCCGAGCTCTTTCCTCATATTTACAATTCTGGTTGATTTTGGGCAACCTAGGATGATGCGCATGGCTTCATTTTGCACTACCTCAAGGCTGTTGAGTTGTTTAGGCGGAATAGTCACAAGATGGAGAGCATGATAGTCAACTACAGAACGAATGAAGTGAAGATAAAAAGTACGAGCATAGGTGATGTTAATTCCAAAGCCCTTGCCAACAAGGGTTCTGAGGGGTTTAATGCGCTGCATTAGTTTGCCACGAAGGTTGCTGACAAAGTTTGCATCATTCACACAAATTCCAAGATATTTATAGGAGCTACATAGTTCCAAGGGCATGCTGTTAATGTTATAGTCAAGAGGCAGAGGGTGAGCAGGACGAGGATTGAGGACCCTCGTCTTGTCAACAGATATTATGAGACCGCATTCAACAGTTCTCCGAGCAAATACATCCAGCAAGGCTTGGAGCCTGAGTTTGGTTTGTGTCATAATGCAGATATCATCAGCATAGCATATTACGGCTTCGTTTGGTTGAACTGGAATGTCAGCAATAAGCTTGTGCATCAGTATATTAAAGAGCATAGGACTTAACACTCCTCCCTGAGGCGTGCCCAGCTCAAATGATCTCATTCTGGTACTTTTAACTCCCCTAAACAGAGCACTGGCATACCTGTTGGACAGATAACCCTTTATCCATGTCAGGAGGTTACCTTGTATGCCAAAATTAGCTAGTTGCTCAAGTATAATGTCTCTATTAGCTACATCAAAGGCTGATTTAAGGTCTATGACGGCTGTTTGTGTCTTATCTTTTGAGTGAACAAGATATTCTGCAAAGCATGTCTGTGTGCTACGCCCGGGCATGAACCCGTATAGATTAGGGCCGAGTTTGTCTTTGACTTGAAACATAAGACGGTTTAGAACAACTCTTTCAATGACTTTACACATACAGGATGTAAGTGAAATTGGCCTGAAGTTTGGAGAATTAGCTTTAGGGATTGGAACTATGTTTCCATGAGTCCATGTCTTAGGCAGAATACCCTGTGTGAGGCTCATTTGATACAGGTCAAGCAGTGGATGGTTAGGGATCTCATTCAACAATCTCAGGGTGTTATAGGTTATGCCATCCTCACCAGGGGAGGATGACTCACCTTTCATTAGTGCTGTTGTTAGTTCGTGGTGCGTTATAGGAAACTGGTCGGTAAGGTCTGGTGAGGAACAGGCTATTTCAATATTGAAACCCCTATTAATGTGTGAGGTGTTAAGATATTGTTGTATGTCAGGAGGCAGGGAAGTGATTCGTGACACACTAGACCATTGGTCTAATAGCATGTCAGCATATTCTGCAGGGCTGTGATGAAGCTGGACTGGGGTGGGTGACTTGGTAATGGCTCTAATTTTCTTCCACATTTCTGCTAGAGTGGTTGTTCTATTAATCCCCTGTAAGAATTGTTCCCAATAGGTGTTTCTCACCTGACCTTTGAGTTCACGAAATTCTCTGTTAGCTTTGAGGAATGCCAAAAGGTTATCACTAGTTTTTTTTGCTTATAAGTGTTGGCAAGCTGTTTTACATTCTCTCCTTCTTTGGTGAGGATGGGGTCATGTGTCCACAGAGGTGGTTTAGTGCTGCCCCCCTTCCTCCTTGACTTAACCCAGGTGGTATAATATGTGGTAATGACATTTACAAGATCACAGCAAAATTCATCCACTGACCCAGGTGTATATCCAGCATACCATCTGTGGATGTAGGTCTTGAAGTGCAGTTTAAGATTATCTGGGATGTTAATTCTGAGCTTAGGATGGGGTTCACACTTGACATCAGCAACAGTGTATTCAGTAAGTATTGCATAATGATCACTGACAAGGTAGTCTGAAATGACCTTAGCCTTGACATTACTGTCTACTAGGTTATACCCAATCACATAATCAAGTCTGCCCCCCATCAGATGTGTCACTTTGTCTGTGTCGTATACAGTGATATTATGATTATTGATGTAATTCACGAACACCCTCCCATTAGAGTTACACTGGACATCACCGAGGACAGTGTGACGAGAGTTAAAGTCACCCATACACAGCATAGCATTGTTACCTGATGGCTTTGGTAACACGTCCGCTCGCAGTTCATTACACCGAACATAGATGTTATACAGCGAAAATTGACTGTTTGCTGTCTTTACTGTAAATTGTTGATAGTGAATACTTTCATCATTGTGAGTTTTAATCCATTTACAGACCAGACCATTCTTTACATATGTGAGCAGGCCACTTCCTGCTCCACTATTATATGCTGTAAACCCAGCTATCCTGGGTGCAACTTTCCTCTGGGTGCTGGACGTGTAAGGTTCTTGTAAGCCAATTACATCAATGTCAAAAACTTTAACAAACCATTGTAGATCATTAATTCTGCGATTAACACTCCGGATGTTCCATGAAATGAACCTAAGCGTTCGTGTTACTTTTCCCAGCTTGTGTTTAACGTAGAGAGTCGCACGCTGGCTTCATAGATCAGCCTGACCAATAAGCTGACCCTTCCAATTTCTGCACCTCTGGATTTCCTGATAATGTTCTTCACAGCCCTTATTCCAGTAGGATTTTTATACGCGGGTTGCTTCATCAGTTCCGCGAGTTCCTCCTCATTAAACAATGGAAAACTTACAGGGTCATGAACAGTCTTCAGACCTGGGACTATTGTAGAGACCACGCTGGCAGTCTGGGGCTCATTCTCCCAATTCATGCTACCATCACTATCGGTCTCGCTCTGGCTGCTCACCCTCAAGTTGGCATCATTATGAGAGGAGGCACTAGCTCCTTCAGAAGCTCCACTAACACTATCACTGTCATTGTTCACTGGTACACTTACTTGGCAGGCTTTAACCTGACCTGCATTGGCTAACGAAGGAGAGTCACTCTGCCTGTTGACTTCAGGTGGTGGAGGCGATCCGGCCGCATTGGCATCATTGAGTGGGACTGCTATTGTGGATGGAGGCGACCTCCCAGGACAACTGGGGTGCAAGGCCGTCACACCCTCCTCCCTGGACCTGGGACACTGCCCCCTGGGTGGGGAGGTGTCCCTGTTGATTTCAGGTGCTGGAGGCGACCCCGCAGTGTTGCTGTTGGCATCACTGAGTGGGACCGCTTTTGTTGGTGGAGGCGGGCTTCCAGGGCAACCTGGATGCCAGGCCGTCACACCCTCCTCCCTGCACCTGTAACACTGCCTCCTAGGTGGGGAGGTGTAGCTGTTGATTTCAGGCGTTGGCGGCGACCCTGTAGCGTTGGCGTCACTGAGTGTGACCGCTATTGTGGGTGGAGGCGGGCTCCCAAGGCAACCTGGATGCCAGGCCGTCACACCCTTCTTCCTGCATCTGGCGCACTGCCACTCAGATGGGGAGTCCTGCTCTCTTCCGTCCTGAGAGGCACCTTCCTTGATGGGGCAGCTGCTTGTGCTATGCATTCCTGCGCAGTAGCCGCAGGTGGCTGGCTTGTGACAGTATTTCGCCACATGACTGACCCCAAAGCAGTTGTAGCACACCACAGGGGGAGGAATCCACCGACTGATGTTACTAGGGGTGCCGTACGTGCTGCCAAAGAAGCTGTACTTCTCAGGAGGTGGTTCCTTCCTTTTCCAGACAATGATGATCCTACTAAGTTGTGCACCATCCTTATAAAGTCTCCTTGCACTGTGGACGCCCTGGAGTGACAGAGCTCTCTTGGGGGGAATACCCTTGGGGAATTGGGTGACAAGGTATTCCCTCATTTTTTGGGGTCGAACAGGTTCATCTCGCTTAATAAGGTGTATTGAACCGACCCTACCATCAATGAAGCGTTGGATAGCTTCTGTCTCCTCTCGGCCTACATAGACAAAACGAGGGGTGTTACCTGGCACGACAACATTCAGCTTAGCCATGCCATAATCCTTATTCAGGGCAGTCAACCAATTAATCTTCATCAAATTGGTTGCGTTCTCGGGGAAGGCAAGGCGCATGTACTTAGCCCGGGGAGCAATGGGAGGGGGGGGGGGGGGATGCCCCTATTGGCTCTCCTCTGCTTCCTTCCCTTGGTCCTCATCTTGAGTTTCTGCTGCCGTGTCTGAAACTTCTGAAAGCCAGCTTCAGTGTCGCTATGACTGTCCTCTTCATTTTCTTCATCAAGGACATAGGCAGAGCGCCGCCCAGCGATGACTCCTGCCATGGTTAGATTTTAGATGGAATCTAGGCCATATACACTGGGGCACAGAGGCGACATGTAGGCCAGCGATGTCCTTGAGGCCTCCTGGGAGCGGAGGGAGTGTGGTGTCGGGGGGGGGGGGGGGGGGACTAAGGTAACAGGCGTATTCTCAGTTTATAAGCACTTTTATTACACTTCACTTGTTCTTAATAGTATCTCTGTTTTTCTGGTTAGATACAGTATAAAAGTCAATTTTAGTTTCAATAGAACTACTGCCTGGCAGACCCACTCCCCAGTACTCAACCCACGACACGTTAGTTCAGGTGTAAGGTGTGGTGTAAGGTAACAGGTGTATTCTCAGTTTATAAGCACTTTTATTACACTTCACTTGTTCTTAATAGTAACTGTTTTTCTGACGGCACAACACCTCAGAAAATCCTCACTTGGTTCGTCGAGACCCTACATCAAGTGTCCGTTACTATGGTGGAGGTAGGGGTGGGGGCGACCGCATGGGCAGCACTCTCGGCCCCATAGGGGCGATAGTCTCGGGACCACCCCTGTCAAAGCAGGCCTACCGAGCCTCCTCATTATCCCACCACTCACTTGGAGAACGCCGGTGAACACACGGAATATTTACAATTTATGCCGTCGGGGATGAGCAGAAACCTTGGGTGGCAATGCTTAAGGCGACATCCGATATTCACGGACACATTGTCAAATTCCCGCTCCCACACAGCGAGTATGTCCCCACCAATAACACTTTAGATCCGAGAATATGTCTGGCCAGCCGTGTTGACCTGACCTGACCTGACGCGCGGACGAAGTGAGTGTTGTGGTGGTCTGCGTCTGATCACCCAGCCTAACCTCAACCCTGGCCTCGGCGAACACCCAGCCAGGGGGGGGGGGGGGGGGTCGAAACTTTGGATGGTGACTGTACAATCTCATCAAAATCTTCTCGGACGCTATAAGCACTATGCCATCCGAAAAATGAACGAAGATTCTGAAATCATTCCAAGATGACTTGCCCTATTCTGCTCATTCTCACATCTATCATGCCCAGGTGTTGGAGATTTTTTTGTTGAGAGTGTACGTAACCTAACCTAACCTAACCAACCTAACCTAAACCTACAAGTAGTCATAGGGCTATTAAACATTTCATGAAATAAGCTAGTAGGACCAATCTCTAGTCATTCAAATTTAACATTTGGAAGATTCAAGTAAAGTTTAAAAATATACCGTGTACTGTTTGTTTCCTGGACTGAGAAGGTGCGCACAAACATTGAGCGTGCACACTAAAGTTGAAGACCGTGCACGATAAAGTTGTAAACCGTTCCCGATGAACATGACACCGTGCACGATAAAGTTAATGAGGGTACATTGAAGATGATGAGGGTGCACAATAAAGATGATGGTGCACAGTGAAACTAGTGAAGGTGCACATTAAAGATGATGAAGGTGCACGGTAGAGATGATGAGTGCACAGTGAAGATGATAAAGGTGCACAGTGAAGATAATGAAGGTGCACAGTGAAGATGAGGAGGGTGCACACTGGAGATGATGAAGGTGCACAGTGCAGATGAGGAGGGTGCACAGTGAAGATGATGAGTACATAGTGAAGATAATGAAGGTGCACAGTGCAGATGAGGAGGGTGCACAGTGAAGATGAGGAGGGTACACAGTGAAAGTTATAAAGGTGCACAGTGGATATGATGAGTGCACGATTTTCCACCATCCAGTGAACGCAACATAGTACTGCTGCCCCTCTATGAGTTTTAACACATGTGAGTTTGCGTTTAAGGTATTATAGATGTTCTCATATTAGTCCATCACCTTATTACAACACTACTTTGTACAGTGAGTAATGAAGTACGTCCTCAATAATACTATCACGACCTCCGCCCTCCTCTACTACACTTCTGCCTTCCTCTTCTCTTCAACTAACACACTCTAGAAAGCTGGGTCATAATATATTTCATAAACACATTTTATTTTCGCTTTCTCTGTTGTTTCATTGATGAAGGTGTAAATGTCCACTGAATATATCAAATATTAAGGAAATAGGTTATAGGAATTTTGAGGTAAGCGGAATATTCTAAATCAAAGACGAGAATGAAAATGTAACACAGTAAATCAATAGATAAACACAAACTAGAAATGCAGATATCCACGAGAGAATGCAATACGTTTCCCCTCCTGTTTTTTCTTAATTTTCATCCCTGTAACATCAACAAAATAACATATTCCTTATATGTCTACATATTTTAGTGGAGGTTGTCCAAAAAGTTCTTTGTGTGGAATAGTGTCTAAATTGGCTAAAATATAAAGGAACAATGTTTGAACTTCGAGCCGTGTTATGTTCACAAAAATAGACACACTCAAGTTATTTTCGGTTGGTGTGTTAGGTCTGTTGCAAGGCATCTGTTTGTCAAACTACGAGAGCAAGTTGGGCCAAAAAAAAATGCATATGTATATTTTTTTATAGAATTTTGTAGCGTTTGACCTTTGACCTCTAACCGTTGATCGGGGATTTAGAATTAAAAAGTAGAGAAGTCCTCAAACTATGCCCAGTCAAGGAAGATGATCACAAGGTTTCAGAGCAACTGACCCAGAAGCGAAAAAAAATAACATGACATGTTGTGAGAAGAAATAGTCACCTGCAAAACCTTCAACAACAGAGCCACCGACAATAAAGCTCTCATCAAGAACAGGAAAAGAAAAGAGGATCCAATATGATGGACTGAGAGTCTCCTGTGATCGAAACAGCGACCATTAGGACAGGAAGCGATCGCTGTATCTACTCTGCCACAACACTCCATACCATCAAACATACTTTACTGTACTATCGTGCACAAAAGTCGTGTCCACTACTCAGCCAGTGAGGTTTCGAATAGCCTTGAGTCTGAAGTTTCGGAACAGCTGGGAGAAATGCTATGGTCGGCCAACAGATGTCCACCACTGTAGTGTGTGTGTGTGGAGGGTGGGGGGGGGATAGATGAGATGGGGGTTAGTCTAGTAACAGGCTGTGTGTAAGTGGAGCATAACATCGTGAATTCCGCAAACACTGATAACAATAAGAATGTCATGAAGATAGTTAATATTATTAAGCATGGTGAGAGATGTGTAACCGGTAAATAAAAGCACTACAACGACCATATCTCTGCTGTTCATGGCTACGACGGTGAGACTGATGGGCACACCAGTAATTAATTCTCCATGACTACCATTACTGGTAGTCACGGAGAATACACAAGTTGTTTCCAAGGTTGGCGCCACCCACACCACGGGAAGGAGATGATGTCGGACACCGAAACGTGCCGAGGTCTCATTCCTACCATCGTCGTCACCAACAGGTAAGTCACATTAATTTGTCAGCATAGCCCATGTCGTCCTTATACTATTGCAGGGTGTCCCATGAGTGACAGCAGATATTTGTAGAGGTGAAAGAATATGTGATATTGAGCCACCACGTCTCTATCTCCATCCGTCTCCCTCTATCTATAATAAAAAAGTGTAACCCTACTCAGAAAAAATAATGAATGGGCCCTCCAAACAAATTAAAGATGAGGTGCGCCCCACCCAAATAGGGATGGGCCCTCCATTTCCTTTCGCCTTCTTTTCTCCACATCCTTTCCCCCCTCCCATCGTCCCAGTCACCCCAACCTACCACCCAATACCATGCAGTGGGCAGAAGGCCACACACTTTCTCTCTTCCTAAACGTCTGTTTCACTTCTATACCTTCTTCCCCCTTTCCCATATTTCGCTATCGCTATCGGTATCTACCGCCTTGACTCCGCCATTTGTAATGGTTGCCTTGCGTAATTTGTAAAATCCACCTCACGGCTAAACGTAAACCGAAAAATCCATATATGTATAGAAGTTTTATACTCAGAATTCTTTCACCTCTACAAATATCTGCTGTAATTAGTGGGACACCCTATTATAATTATATGACAGTTGTTATATGAGCTCCTTAGTTAACTTCACCATAAAAATATGGTGTTTGATGTGCTGTGCGTTTGGTGGTCATATTTGCCGCACGTTACCTTACTCGCTTATGTTACACCCCCAGTTGCAACCTGGGAGTTTGGGTTGGGTAATGTAGTATTTTGATCAGAAATGAAATTCAGAACGACTCAATGAACATGAAGAAAAGCGTTTTAATATAACGAACCCTAACGTAATGTAACCTATTACAGTTATATGTAATCTGGGACGAACATGTCATAGCTGAAAATTGTCAATGAAATATGTAAAGCAGTGAAAACCATATATTTTGATTATCGGCGAGGCTAACTACCTATAAACAATTAGTATTTGACGATTGGCAAAAGTCTTGGGAAAATGAACAAATAAGTCATAAGCTAAAAATGATCAAATCATTAGTTTATCCTTGGTCACCATCAAAACAATCCTCTCGACATCACGAAACTATTCTGAATCGTCTAAGAATTGGGCATACGAGATTGACGCATGGCCAACTCATGTCTTCCCCTAATGGAGCCCCACCTATATGCTCCAACTGCCGAACACAAATAACAGTCCAACATATTCTCATTGAATGCCCTATTTGTAATCGGTATCGAACAATGTGCGTCACTAACCTACAATGTAAGATATTTTAGCAGAGACCCCAAAATTTTCCCTAAGTTCAGTTTTGACCTTTTTGAAATACTGTAATCCCCTCCAAACAATATAACACTAAATTATAGAAACAGAAATATATGTTAACTAATCCTAGGAGAGACTCAAATGGGTGTCACTGATCTGGTTAAACTAAATCTTGATGATGATGATGATTTTCGGCGAATGTTCACTCTACAGTCGCAGGGGTGGTGGTGGAGGTTTGGCGGGGGGGGGGGGGGGGGGGGAGTGGTGGGGAGGATCCACTTGCAGTTCACTATGAATACATGAAATAGGAAGGGTTTCTTGGGCAGTTGATCCTAAAAGATATACCAAAACGTTATGTCAGAGTAATAATACTTAACCTAGGTGTTACTATTACCATTAATTTACTCTAGTATATAAAAGCCTGCATCAGTTACCACAACATAATATTACTCTGCAATTTCAGATATGCCTGCAGGACGACCAAATTCGTCGGCAGTGATTGCTGAGCGAGGCCAAATCATCGGGATGTGGAGAGCCGGGACAACTGTGCCGAACAATGCTGTCGAAGTGGGGAGGAGCACCAAGACGATTAGGAGGTGGATCCGCCGGTGGGAGGAAGAGGGCTCAGTGGAGACGAAACCTCGAAGCGGGAGGCCACGAGTAACGTCTGTAAGGATGGACGCTATGATCATGGCAGCTGCAACGGCATATCCAATGCGAACATCAGTTGGGAATACAAGAAATCTGGGCCTCAACTGCCATCACATGACGACGAGATGCGAAGTCGGGATCGACTGCCATATTCCAGCTCACAAAGGGTGGCTAACACCTACTCACAAGGAGTGTCGACTCGGCTTTGCATTGGAACACCTTCCATATAGAGAAGAATACTGGAGAACCATTATATTTACCGATGAAATGGTGTTCAGGTCAGTGGGAGCCGAAGCAAGGCAGTGCTGGCGACCCCCCAACACACGCTATCATGAGAAACACATTCAACATCGAGCAGTGAGTGGTAGGGTGTCAGTGTCATTCTGGGGGTGGATGTGGGCACAGGGGCCAGGTGAACTGGTCAAGATCAGTGGCCGTTTCACTGGTGAGCAGTATGTAGACATCCTGGAGCAAGTGCTCATTCCTACAGTCCGGGCTATGGCAGTTCCAGCCCCCCCCCCCCCCCCACTATTAGGCTGGTTCATGACAACAGTCCCATTCATACCAGCAACATAGTGAAGGACTACCTCCAGGATCACTCTGAAATTGAGGTCATCGACTGGCCAACACTAGGATGTGATATTTATCCGATTGAACATAATTGGGCCATGATGAAACGTGATTGGGATATCGGGGAGCAGCGAACCTGTGGAGCAATAGAGGCCAAAGCTTACGAAGTGTGGGAGAGTATACGTCGACGACCAGGGGTGTGCCTGAAGCTGGTCGAGTCCATCCCTAATCGCCTTGATGAAGTCCTGAATGCAATGGGTGGCTGGACCAAATACTAAGATGTGTGTATTGGTGTATTGTTTGGATTTTAGTATTGTTTGTAAAAACAATTAATATATATATTAACTCACCTTCATGATGTCTTAAACTATATCGCATGAAAATTCATAACAAATAACTTAACAGCCACAAATTATGTATTGTGTGGTATACAATGATCTGTATGACACGTCGTGGAATGTGTTGTCTTATAACACAATATAATTATATAGTTACAATTGCTACCATCATTGAAATGCTCATGATGTTCAGAACACAATATTAACGGTAACTGAGCACACTCCAAAATATATGAAGCTTGCATTCTGTGGTGGGGTGTTTAAACGCTGGAACTTGGAAGAATTGGAACAGAGACCTAGATTAAGTCTGAATACTATTTTACAATACCGATAACTTTTTCACTTCACTCCTTTTAACATAAGTATATAATTATATAATATTGCATATTATCACAAATATTTATTAAGCAAAGGATGGGTGGAATATAAATAAATATTACCATAATCTCTTTGTCGGAATAACAACAAAATTGTGACGTGGTCGCTGAGTAAAACTAGCTGATCCTTGCATATTTCACTTTTATCCTTTGTATATTCCATTCTTTAAAGTATCATTGTGACCTGAGCGGCAATGAGCACCCAGGACACTGCACCTGTTCCATGAATTCGTAACCATAAAGAAACAACTGTAAGACATAACGTAGTCAAAAAGGCAGCTTGAAATTATGGTGGTATAAATAATGAATAAACCTGCCTCTCATCCAGCCCCCACCTCCTCTATCCCACCCCCCCCCCCCCAACACACTACAGTGGGCGACATCTGTTGGCCGGCCATAGCATTTCTCCCAGCTGTTTCAAAACTTCAGACTCAAGGCTATTCGAAACCTCACTGGCTGGGTAGGGGACACGACTTTTGTGCATGATAGTACATGTAACGTGCCACGTGACGCAGAGGCTCGGTGAACTGAGAGCCTTGCAGCAGGTGGTGGAGGTAAGATGATGGAACAACAACCCTCTGCCAATCAGAGCCACCGAACAAGGAGTAACCATTGGCGGGGCTAAGTCCCGATTGAGGACACGCTGCACATAATGAAGCTGCTGCCTCACCTTCTTTGGTCTCCTCCCATGCATCATGTAGAAACTCACCAGCTAGTGACCCCAGCTGGACGAGGGATGCGCCTACTCTTTCCCCACCACCAGGAGCGCCCAAGGATCAAGATACCTCTCCTGTTCTAAGGACTCATGTCGACCATCTACGAGATAGATCGGTGGGGTGGAGGTCTGACGGCTGATTGGATATAGCGCTCGCCTTCTCATCTTAGATTCGCTGTTTCGATCTAGAGAAACTGCCATTCTACCCGGCTGTCAGTGGATACCTAACAATGTACATTGGAAAAGTGAGAACAGTCAAGTACAGTGTTGGCCATGCTACCTCCCTGCATACTGAGGGATTAGTACACAGTGTGTTGTATTCACACTGGCCCTTACAGGCCGCCATGCCTCTTTGAGTTTCTTTCCTTTCTTTCAACAAAACCAACAGTAAAAAGACCTTCAGTTAATATCAGGCCATCCATATAATCTGGCCGTCTTAAGTTCCGGAAGTTGGTACTCTTGAGAGTTCATGTATACAAAAAAAGGTGGAAACACGCCCAGTTCTTAGCAGACCAGTTCTGGAAACGCTGGTTGAAGGAATACTAAACCTCTGCTACGCAACCGACAAAAACAACTCAAACCGCAGCGCAACTTTCAACGTAATGACATGGTTATTAGCTGGAGAATATACCCATAGGAACCAATGGCCTCTGGGAAGGGTTGTTGAAGTGAGGCATCATGATGATGGGCTTGTAAGTCGTGTTAAGGTGAAGACTACCTGCAATGTGATACTGCGTCCTATTGTAAAACTCTGTTATCTGGAAGGAGCCTCACATACAGCGAACACACCTGATGCTGGTGTATAGACATGGAATTGCTGATTTTAATTTGTGTTTTTGCTTGACAGGAAGGTGAGCCGGTTCGACCAGTTCCTTTGGCTGCAGCACAGGCAAATTCTGACCATTTTTGTAGTACACCAGGATCTATTGTATTGTTTTCTTGAGCGCTCACGATCAACAGGGGGAGTTTTACCGCCCACAGGAAACCTTTAGTTATGAGGTAGTGAAGATATAAGTAAGGGGAGTGAAGCGAGCTATCAGGGCGCTTACCCTGAGCTACCCTGGTATTTGCTGAATGAGTAATTCTGCAGATGGGGAGGGGGCCATCCACACAGGGGATACACTGAGACTACCAGGTCAGACTACCTCTTACAGACATACTGTGAACAGCTAAGAACCTCTGCTGGCATTAGGCTCGTAACACGTAAGTGTGATTGTGAGGTATAAAAATAATTTACATGTATGAGAATTACTTATCTTATAATTACGCATTCTTTAATATAACTCAACACAACGTTATAAATACTAGAATTTGAGGAATAGATAGATGTGGATCTGTTACTACGTCTTGCTATGATTACTGTGTCTACAATAATTATGTTTAGATTTTATATCATGTGCTAAGGAATTGATTCATTGATATGTACTTTGTATTGACAGGTTATGACCGAATTATATCTTCGAGTCCATCGTAACGAGTCTAACTATCGTGCAAGTCCAGAGTCGTCTTAATTGACGATTATATATATATATATATATATATATATATATATATATATATATATATATATATATATATATATATATATATATATATATATGTAACCGGTCGGAATTTACTGGACTTTAATTTCTCACTTGACTTGGGGTTTATTTAAAATTAATAGATGGTAATGGCAGTGGAAGCGCCCCTTTGAGAAAAATCCCGAACCAGCACAAGAACACTTAAAACTACTAAACAAAATAAATTGTCCGTGACCCGTGGAAGGATAGCATCTGTGACTGGGATGAATGAGACACACTGTTACATTTAGACACTTATATTCCCTCCAACACTACAAACACAATCCAATAATGGTACACCAGTATGCGCACCTCTTAACTTGAACTTAAAACACTACTCTGGGGAATAAAAGTTATACATGATATAAAAATTATTAGAACCTCAGGCAACAATAAATTTGAAGTAATAAGAACTGTTCCGTGCACACATGAAACAGGCCTTAAAGGCTTTCACACAATAATATCAGTCACTTAGGTACCAAAAAAAGATATTAACTACTCTACAATGAATAGGCCTTAAGGGCACTCAACAAAATTATATGTCACTGAGGAATGGTAATAAAAATGAGAAATTAAATACTCTACAATGAATAGGCCTTAAGGGCACTCAACAAAATTATATCAGTCACTGAGGAAATGGTAATAAAGCATGAAATTAAATACTCTACAATGAATAGGCCTTAAGGGCACTCAACAAAATTATAGCACCCCAACAGATGCACACTTCCTAACCTAACCTAACCACTACTCTGGGGAACAAGGTTATACCTGAGATCAGAATTATGAAGAACAATCAGAGGCATTAAAAGAATCAAATCACAGTATCACTCTGGTTCCACTTGATGGCACAAACATTCAAAACAATATTATCAAAATTATCTAGAAACTATTAAATTACACCCGTAATAAGGGAGGGAAAATGTTCCTCCAGGTATCTCCTAGAGACCTAGACTCACGGTCTCAGTGTGTGACCATTAGTCTACTCAGATAGCCTCAGTGTACTCCCAGTGCGTCCATAAAGCGGACGGGAGTGAGCCAATCAGACCTTGTACAGTTGAGAGAAGCTTTAGCGTCCCGTGTCGTTTAGTTGTCGGGAGCACTCGTTCACTCAAGAGATCCTTTGCTACCCCGCTAAACAGTGACAGGCCTACTTTGCTCGGTCCAATGGCGACAATCGCCACCCTCTCAACGCTCTCAAACGGCAGTCAATCTCTCGCAGTCAACTCCAGTCAAGTGGGTTCTCACGGAAACCCTGAAATGAACTCACTGTTAGCTCTAGTTTACTTTATCACTGCCCTATCTAACCCTGTCTGAGATCGAATGAGACTTACTTGTTACTCTGCAATATTTCAGCACAGGTGACTAGGCCACGTGACTATTCCTGGGACAAGCGCGCAGAGACGTCTTGTCTCTGTGAATGCTCTCCGGGACTGGGGGAGAGGCCTCGTCGCATTCTCTCAAGGCGTGAGCTTAGGCCTACGTGACTTATTTTCCGCCTAACTAATAACTCCTTGGGACACCCGTAACATCATTCAGACTGCTAAACGATCTATAATAATCTCAAATTCAATAATAGTCCCTTAACTTCATGAATCACATCATTATTAATTCGGCAAATTACATTAAATATCATATAGGCCTAGTTCCACAAACTCCCACTATGTGCGGGGAGCGCTCTCTTCCCTCAGACGACCTTGAACGCTCAGTATCGCTAATGGCGGGGCATTCGAAATTACTCTGAAATTTCTGAATATTACAATCGACCCCCCTAAAAAAAGACAGCACTGTCCTCATGTGCTGAGAAGACCATTCATACGACCCCCCTAAAATTTGTTCTAAGAAACTGCATCTTACCCCTTTTGCTAAACGCAGCATTCCCGTCTTCTCTTCTCTCCTGCTAACACTCGACCCCCCTAAAAGAAAAACAGCACTGCCCTCATGTGCTGAGAGAACAACTTAGACCCCACCTTCAACTCTGTACTATTCCACTCACAGCTAACAACTCCATTTCTTCCTAGCCCAACTCATAACCAACCAGAACATCACGCTCCCCTTTTGCCTGGCCCTTAACTAGAGAACCAATGTCAAAATTAATACCAGCCCAAACAAACATGCTCTCCTTTGGCCTGGCCCTTGAACTAAGAGGAACCAGTGTCCAAACAATACTCAGTCCAAAACAAACATGCTCTCCTTTGCCTGGCCCTTGAGCTAAGAGGAACCAGTGTCAAAACAATACTCAGTCCAAAACAAACATGCTCTCCTTTTGCCTGGCCCTTGAGCTAAGAGGAACCAGTGTCAAAAAAAAACTCAGTCCACGTCTCCGAACCTCATGCCGGCAGACCAACCCTCTGACAATGTACCAGTCCATATTAGTGAGGCCCTGGACATTACAACAGCAACTCAATCCCGCTCATGACAGCAACCACTACTCAACGCACATCTCTGACCTAACCATCTTTCCCATCCCCTCTGCCCTACTCACGACTCCTCCAACTCACCCTCGACAACCTGCCTTTTCTCATTACCATGCACCCTAAACTGTAATCGGTCGGCTTCGTCTTGTCTCTCAGCTGGAGGGCTCGAACAACCTCTCTGAACTACTTACGTACCCCTATATTTCCCACTTGGACCTCACACTTCCTTGACTGCTGAACGTGTGCCTGACATTCACCCCTTGTTTCCTCCCTGAACCGTTGAATGTGTGCCTGAGACTCCCACTTGAACCTGTTTACCTGTGCTTGATAATCCCTCTTTAGGTCTCGGAACTCCTCTCTCAGCTGTACCAAGGTCCCGCGGTCGTCTCTCTTCCTCCTCATACACATCTCTACTGTCAAGCCTAACCAACTCAGTCCGGGCACAAGGATGAGCATCAGTGCGAGTTCAATCCCTACCAGTACTAACCAACACATGATGGCGTTCATTATCCCAACCACAGAACTATCAGTCACGAAATAAAATTAACCACGCTCTGCTACCATTTGTAACCGGTCGGAATTTACTGGACTTTAATTTCTCACTTGACTTGGGGTTTATTTAAAATTAATAGATGGTAATGGCAGTGGAAGCGCCCCTTTGAGAAAAATCCCGAACCAGCACAAGAACACTTAAAACTACTAAACAAAATAAATTGTCCGTGACCCGTGGAAGGATAGCATCTGTGACTGGGATGAATGAGACACACTGTTACATTTAGACACTTATATTCCCTCCAACACTACAAACACAATCCAATAATGGTACACCAATATGCGCACCTCTTAACTTGAACTTAAAACACTACTCTGGGGAATAAAAGTTATACATGATATAAAAATTATTAGAACCTCAGGCAACAATAAATTTGAAGTAATAAGAACTGTTCCGTGCACACATGAAACAGGCCTTAAAGGCTTTCACACAATAATATCAGTCACTTAGGTACCAAAAAAAGATATTAACTACTCTACAATGAATAGGCCTTAAGGGCACTCAACCAAATTATATGTCACTGAGGAATGGTAATAAAAATGAGAAATTAAATACTCTACAATGAATAGGCCTTAAGGGCACTCAACAAAATTATATCAGTCACTGAGGAAATGGTAATAAAACATGAAATTAAATACTCTACAATGAATAGGCCTTAAGGGCACTCAACAAAATTATATCAGTCACTAAGGAAATGGTAATAAAATATGAAATTAAATACTCTACAATGAATAGGCCTTAAGGGCACTCAACCAAATTTATAGCACCCCAACAGATGCACACTTCCTAACCTAACCTAACCACTACTCTGGGGAACAAGGTTATACCTGAGATCAGAATTATGAAGAACAATCAGAGGCATTAAAAGAATCAAATCACAGTATCACTCTGGTTCCACTTGATGGCACAAACATTCAAAACAATATTATCAAAATTATCTAGAAACTATTAAACTACACCCGTAATAAGGGAGGGAAAATGTTCCTCCAGGTATCTCCTAGAGACCTAGACTCACGGTCTCAGTGTGTGACCATTAGTCTACTCAGATAGCCTCAGTGTACTCCCAGTGCGTCCATAAAGCGGACGGGAGTGAGCCAATCAGACCTTGTACAGTTGAGAGAAGCTTTAGCGTCCCGTGTCGTTTAGTTGTCGGGAGCACTCGTTCACTCAAGAGATCCTTTGCTACCCCGCTAAACAGTGACAGGCCTACTTTGATCGGTCCAATGGCGACAATCGCCACCCTCAATCCTCAACGGCAGTCTCAAACGGCAGTCAATCTCAGGTCAACTCCAGTCAACTTCAGTCAAGTGGGTTCTCACGGAAACCTTGTTATACTGCAATATTTCAGCACAGGTGACTAGGCCACGTGACTATTCCTGGGACAAGCGCGCAGAGACGTCTTGTCTCTGTGAATGCTCTCCGGGACTGGGGGAGAGGCCTCGTCGCATTCTCTCAAGGCGTGAGCTTAGGCCTACGTGACTTATTTTCCGCCTAACTAATAACTCCTTGGGACACCCGTAACATCATTCAGACTGCTAAACGATCTATAATAATCTCAAATTCAATAATAGTCCCTTAACTTCATGAATCACATCATTATTAATTCGGCAAATTACATTAAATATCATATAGGCCTAGTTCCACAAACTCCCACTATGTGCGGGGAGCGCTCTCTTCCCTCAGACGACCTTGAACGCTCAGTATCGCTAATGGCGGGGCATTCGAAATTACTCTGAAATTCCTGAATATTACATATATATATATATCTTAATAAAATCACACGGGAAAATGGAAACAACGGAGTACCTTAGCTTTCGTCTTTATTCAAGACATTTTCCCGTGTGATTTTATCAAGATTTATCTTATCCACGTTTACATTGTGGATTTTCATAATATATATATATATATATATATATATATATATATATATATATATATATATATATATATATATATATATATATATATATATATATATATATATATATATATATATATATATGTAACCGGTCGGAATTTACTGGACTTTGATTTCTCACTTGACTTGGGGTTTATTTAAAATTAATAGATGGTAATGGCAGTGGAAGCGCCCCTTTTGCCAAAAATCCCGAACCAGCACAAGAACACTTAAAACTACTAAACAAAATAAATTGTCCGTGAGCCGTGGAAGGATAGCATCTGTGACTGGGATGAATGAGACACACTGTTACATTTAGACACTTATATTCCCTCCAACACTACAAACACAATCCAATAATGGTACACCAATATGCGCACCTCTTAACTTGAACTTAAAACACTACTCTGGGGAATAAAAGTTATACATGATATAAAAATTATTAGAACCTCAGGCAACAATAAATTTGAAGTATTAAGAACTGTTCCGTGCACACATGAAACAGGCCTTAAAGGCTTTCACACAATAATATCAGTCACTTAGGTACCAAAAAAGAAATTAACTACTCTACAATGAATAGGCCTTAAGGCACTCAACAAAATTATATCAGTCACTGAGGAAATGGTAATAAAACATGAAATTAAATACTCTACAATGAATAGGCCTTAAGGGCACTCAACAAAATTATAGCACCCCAACAGATGCACTCTTCCTAACCTAACCTAACCACTACTCTGGGGAACAAGGTTATACCTGAGATCAGAATTATGAAGAACAATCAGAAGCATTAAAAGAATCAAATCACAGTATCACTCTGGTTCCACTTGATGGCACAAACATTCAAAACAATATTATCAAAATTATCTAGAAACTATTAAATTACACCCGTAATAAGGGAGGGAAAATGTTCCTCCAGGTATCTCCTAGAGACCTAGACTCACGGTCTCAGTGTGTGACCATTAGTCTACTCAGATAGCCTCAGTGTACTCCCAGTGCGTCCATAAAGCGGACGGGAGTGAGCCAATCAGACCTTGTACAGTTGAGAGAAGCTTTATCGTCCCGTGTCGTTTAGTTGTCGGGAGCACTCGTTCACTCAAGAGATCCTTTGCTACCCCGCTAAACAGTGACAGGCCTACTTTGATCGGTCCAATGGCGACAATCGCCACCCTCAATCCTCAACGGCAGTCTCAAACGGCAGTCAATCTCCGGTCAACTCCAGTCAACTTCAGTCAAGTGGGTTCTCACGGAAACCCTGAAATGAACTCACTGTTAGCTCTAGTTTACTTTATCACTGCCCTATCTAACCCTGTCTGAGATCGAATGAGACTTACTTGTTACTCTGCAATAATGCAACACAGGTGACTAGGCCACGTGACTATTCCTGGGACAAGCGCGCAGAGACGTCTTGTCTCTGTGAATGCTCTCCGGGACTGGGGGAGAGGCCTCGTCGCATTCTCTCAAGGCGTGAGCTTAGGCCTACGTGACTTATTTTCCGCCTAACTAATAACTCCTTGGGACACCCGTAACATCATTCAGACTGCTAAACGATCTATAATAATCTCAAATTCAATAATAGTCCCTTAACTTCATGAATCACATCATTATTAATTCGGCAAATTACATTAAATATCATATAGGCCTAGTTCCACAAACTCCCACTATGTGCGGGGAGCGCTCTCTTCCCTCAGACGACCTTGAACGCTCAGTATCGCTAATGGCGGGGCATTCGAAATTACTCTGAAATTTCTGAATATTACATATATATATACTGTATATGCTGATAACCACCAGGAAAGAAGAAAACACGAAGTTCCCAAGCGCTTTCGTGTAATTCACATCTTCAGGGGTGAGTACAGACTAGATAGAGTAATGCAGAACAAGATGAATATATACAGAGGAGGGTGAGACCAGGTCCACAATGGTCAGGTAATGACCCTACTAATCTTTAAATGGCACACAACGGTTGGTGGTTGGGTCAGATGGGACAGTGACCCGCCCTCTCACCTGATCACAAATCTTCTTAATTACAAAGTTGTCCAGCTTGTACAAGCCGTTACTCAAATTCATGTTGAATGCTTCGGTATGTTTAATAAGACTAGATTCTATGATGTTCCTACTATCAATTGAATTACATGGTAATATTGAGGAGGCATTATCCCAGTCAATGCAATGCTTGTTATCCCTCAAATGAACAAACAGAGCATTGGATTCCTGGCCTGTCCTAACACTGTCCCAGTTGATGATTTACTAGAGTTCCTCATAGATTCCCTGGATAACATTTCACTGCCCGTCTCGAAAGATGACTTCATCGAACTCATCAAACTATGTATTAAGGATTGCAAATTCGAATTCAATGGGGAATATTATGCTCAAAAATTTGGTATGGCAATGGGTAATCCACTCTCACCTGTATTAAGCAACCTATATATGGAATTCTTTGAAAAGAAACTATTAAGTAATATTTTACCGCCCTCAGCAGTCTGGTTTAGATATGTTGATGATGTATTATGTCTCTGGCCATGTAATGAGGACCTAAAAGTTTTCCTACCACAACTTAACAACTTAGCCCCCTCGATCAAATTCACTGTGGAATTAGAGCAAGACTGTAAATTGCCATTCCTAGACTGTCTGATACACAGAATGGGTAACACTTTCAAGTTCAGTATTTATAGAAAACCAACCAATGTGTGTTCATACATTCATTATTATTCTGCCCACCATAATAAAGTCAAACAGTCAGTATTTACAACAATGTTTTTACGTGCCTTGAGAATTTGCAGTCCGGAATTCATCGATGAGGAATACAAATATATATATAATATTGGCTCAAACCTTAAATACCCTAGATCTTTCATAGACAAATGCTTAAACATTACTAAGAAAACTTTTTATAGAACTGATCCCAAGCCCACCCATGACCATAAGAATATCTTAATATTACCATTTCACAAAAATTTCTCACACATTCCGGCACAGCTAAAATCTTGGAACGTCAATGTGGCATTTAAAAACTCATGCACTGTTAAACAAATGTTAATCAAGAACTCCCCCAACAACACAATTGGTTGCATTTATAAAGTTCCTTGCAAGGAATGTAATATGTTTTACTTAGGCCAGACAGGTAAAGATCTTGTAACTAGAATTAAACAACACAAATACAGTGTTAGGACAGGCCAGGAATCCAATGCTCTGTTTGTTCATTTGAGGGATAACAAGCATTGCATTGACTGGGATAATGCCTCCTCAATATTACCATGTAATTCAATTGATAGTAGGAACATCATAGAATCTAGTCTTATTAAACATACCGAAGCATTCAACATGAATTTGAGTAACGGCTTGTACAAGCTGGACAACTTTGTAATTAAGAAGATTTGTGATCAGGTGAGAGGGCGGGTCACTGTCCCATCTGACCCAACCACCAACCGTTGTGTGCCATTTAAAGATTAGTAGGGTCATTACCTGACCATTGTGGACCTGGTCTCACCCTCCTCTGTATATATTCATCTTGTTCTGCATTACTCTATCTAGTCTGTACTCACCCCTGAAGATGTGAATTACACGAAAGCGCTTGGGAACTTCGTGTTTTCTTCTTTCCTGGTGGTTATCAGCATATACCTAGATCACGCGCACCTACAGTGATTTACTTGCATATATATACTGTATATATATACTGTATGTGTGTGTATATTTTGTTTTTTTTATTGGGCACCCCCCCCCCCCCCCTACATCCTTGTGGAAGGTGAAACACAGAAGCGTTTACAGCGCCCAACAGGGAAGCATGCTAAGTTCATGCTTGCCTTTATGTCTCATGGGCGTAGAAGCCTGAAGAGTCGAGGGCGTAGAAGCCTGAAGAGTCAATAGTTTATGTCATCAAGTTATTGGAAGCTCCAACTCCCTGAATACTAATTCGCAACTTTCGACTTACAACAGGTACCCACTTTACTGCTAGGTGAACAGGGACTAATGGGGGCTAGGAAGTATTTCCAAACAACTTCCACCGTCCGGGAATCGAAACCGTGACATCTTGCTTGCGAGGCAAGAGCGATACCGCTTCTACCACCGGCCCCTGTGTGTGTGTGTGTGTATAATCATACATGACTGGCATTTTCCTCAAAGGTCGAACGAGAGGTTATCTTGGTCAGTAAACAGACCGGGGTCGCTTGTAGCCAGCACCCAGAGTTATAGAGTCAGTCCACTTATATCCACTGTGAATGGAAGACCCCGACACTTCACCACTTCCCTCCAGAAAATCACTAATCATTTCCCTCAGATCTCACCAGTGTACAGTCTATAGTGTTGATAGAGACAATAATACACTGAGCCATATTTACATGAAGCTTGACACTTAATAAGCTATTGGGATTTACTTATGAAACATGACATTGTAACAATGTCATGTTTTTTGATTGAGTATTTCCCACCAAGCATGGGCCAATCGCACAGACCTGTGAGTGTGAATGCCTTAGGCCTGAACCAATATGAGATCCTGTGAGACATGACGTCATGACCATGTGGCGTCCTGTTAACTACCTGAGTCTTAAGACAGAGTCGATCGAAATTGGGAGGTGTAGATGTGTGAGGTCTGCTCTTCCCAACATGGCGGGATATACAATATATATGTGAGTACCCTTCAGGTTTTATCCATTTTACGGAATGTATTGTGATTCATGTGACTCATGTTTAACTAGCTTGGAAGATACATTAGTTTTATTATTTTAAAAGTGTAACTCTCCATTCTGACTAGCATCAGTTAATAAACAAAGAACTGTTATGATAAGTTCTCAATTCCCTTGTGTATGGAGTAGAGTATTCCTTCTAAGTGTCTTTGGTGTTATGCAGTGATATATTGAGTCCTAAGTAATAACATAACCTCTCACCTATTATCCTTGTTCCCGGTTAGCACCGCACGGGTCCATTCTTCCTGTCTTCCCTCGGTGTGAGGGTCTACTGTAACCTCAGCACAGCCCAGCCGTGAGCCACCTCTCCCTCACTACCCACATTCCATAGTCCTCTCTCTCTCTTGCCCTCCTTCCTCAATTCTCACGCCTCACCAGCCACCTCACCTCCCCTCTCTCTCATATGTATAGGGAACAACAACAACAAAAAAAGATTAAAAACAAGAAAAGAGAATTAGACGATAAAGAAAGGGAAAAAATAAGTAAATAAGCAGAAATAAGAAGAAAGATATAATAAAAAAATATTGTTATAGCACACTAGGTTATGCCATGGTACACCAGGGCACACTAGGGTACACCATGGTACACTAGGATACACCAGGGTACAATAGGGCACACTAAGGGACATTAAGGTACACCAGTGTGCACTAGGAAACACTTGTATACACCAGGGTACAGTAGGGTACACCAGAGTACACTAGGGTACACCAGGGTACACTACGGTTCACCAGGGTACAATAGGGTAAACCAGGGTGCACTAGGGTACACAAGGGTACACCCGGGTACGCTAGGGTACACCAGGGCACACTAGGGTACACCGAGACACACCAGGGTACACCAGGGTACATCAGGGTTCACTAGAGTCCACCAGGGTACATCAGGGTATACCAGGGAACACTAAGGTACATCAGGCTAATCCAGGGTACACTAGGGTACACTAGGGTACACCATGGTACACCAGAGCACACTAATATACACCAGAGTACACCGAAAAAACAGGGTACACCAGGGTACACCATGCCAACTAGAGTACACCAGGGCATGTTAGGGTACACCAAGGCACACTAGGATACACCAGGGTACATAAGGGTACACTAAGGTACACCAGGACACACTAAGGGACATTATGGTACATCAGTGTACACTATGGTACACCAGGGTACACCAAAGTACACCGGGATACATTAGAGTTCACCAGGATACACCAGGGTACATTAGAGTCCACCAGGGTACACTAGAGTAGGTGGTGTACTCGCACCAGGCACACCAGGTGTACACAGTAGGTGTTGTTCTCTCACCAGGCACACCAGGTGTACACAGTAGGTGTTGTACTCTCACCAGGCACACCAGGTGTACAGAGTAGGTGGGGTACTCTCACCAGGCACACCAGGTGTACACAGTAGGTGTTGTACTCTCACCAGGCACACCAGGTGTACACAGTAGGTGTTGTACTCTCACCAGGCACACCAGGTGTACACAGTAGGTGGTGTACTCTCACCAGGCACACCAGGTGTACACAGTTGGTGTTGTACTCTCACCAGGCACACCAGGTGTACAGAGTAGGTGTTGTACTATCACCGGGCACACCAGGTGTACAGAGTAGGTGTTGTACTCTCACCAGGCACACCAGGTGTACACAGTAGGTGTTGCACTCTCACCAGGCACACCAGGTGTACACAGTAGGTGTTGCACTCTCACCAGGCACACCGGGCGCACAGAGTAGGTGTTGTACTCTCACCAGGCACACCAGGTGTACACAGTAGGTGTTGTACTTTCACCAGGCACACCAGGTGTACACAGTAGGTGTGGTCCTCTCACCAAGCACACCAGGTGTACACAGTAGGTGTGGTACTCTCACCAGGCACACCAGGTGTACACAGTAGGTGTGGTCCTCTCACCAAGCACACCAGGTTTACACAGTAGGTGTGGTACTCTCACCAGGCACACCAGGTGTACACAGTAGGTGTGGTCCTCTCACCAAGCACACCAGGTTTACACAGTAGGTGTGGTACTCTCACCAGGCACATCAGGTATACACAGTAGGTGTGGTCCTCTCACCACTCACACCAGGTGTACACAGTAGGTGTGGTCCTCTCACCACTCACACCAGGTGTACACAGTAGGTGTGGTCCTCTCACCACTCACACCAAGTGTACACAGTAGGTGTGGTCCTCTCACCAGGCACACCAGGTTTACACAGTAGGTGTGGTCCTCTCACCAGGCACATCAGGTATACACAGTAGGTGTGGTCCTCTCACCAAGCACACCAGGTGTACACAGTAGGTGTGGTCCTCTCACCAGGCACACCAGGTGTACACAGTAGGTGTGGTCCTCTCACCAGGCACATCAGGTATACACAGTAGGTGTGGTCCTCTCACCAGGCACATCAGGTATACACAGTAGGTGTGGTCCTCTCACCACTCACACCAGGTGTACGCAGTAGGTGTGGTCCTCTTACACGGAACACTTTCTAGATTTATCGGATATCATATAACGAAGTTTTTCTGGCAAACACGAGGCTGTAGTGAAGGTCCACTGTTGTGCCCGGTGTGTTATCCAGTGGAACATCCTCAGTTGGGGGTCATCTGAGGATAGATATATGCAGTGTGGAAGAGACGGCGAGACGAACGGTTATGTCACTTTGAGGACACCTGAGTCAAGACACGTCCCCACTGAATAATTAGGACGGTCAGAAGAGAGTCTTCTGCACGGGTGGCACTTACGGCTCAGAGACGGTAATATCTTGCGATGTGTCCTGGAACATGGCCGAGTCTGTTGTATGAGGCACTCCCGGCTGTATTGTCAGCCAACCTTTGTGGAGACATGACCTAGAAGAGAGCAAGAAGTGCATCCCATTGATTGAATCCGTCACATTTTCACAGGTATTTCGGAAGAATTTCCTAAAACCCCTCAGGGCCGCTGTGGAACCTAAGATGACTAACAGGGTTACCTGGTAGGCTGCGAACACTCGAAGAATTCCACTGTGTGATACAGAAGTCAGACACAAACGAGAATACAATAAAGAGGAAAAGGGCCATAGTTTTTTTGACCAATTAATTATGGTTTTCGTAAATATCGTAAGTGACGTTAGATCCGTCAAGAGTTACTCGAGAGGGTGGTGCTTATGGGGTTTTACAGCAAGAAACCCGCTACCTGATCGACATTATTCCGCCTCAATGAGATAATTTCACATTTAGAAAGATGGACACAAGTGGTTAGGTTCTCTGGGACTCTTTCACTGGAACAATTATTTATTATTAAGAATTTTGATTTGTAGTGACTACAGCATCGTCATCTAAGAACCAAATGTTGAGCACTTTGGACGTACAAAGTGTAACTCCTGTCACACTTGGCACAACTGAGGGGCACCATTTATTTAACACTATCTATTAATTAATTGAATATACACCGGGAACACCAACGTAGCACGACCACGCTGACGGCAGGTGGCGGGGAAAGTGACGGCAGGCACTGATAACTGCAGCTCTTCTGGCCAGGTTGAGAATGTCTAGAAAATATAATATGCCCAAAACATATCTACCAGTGAGATGCGTAATGTAGGCTCTTGGTGCCTCTGTTGCTGGCCCATAGCTTGAGGAACTACACACTTGACCTGATGTACAGTGTCTTAATGATAGTATGATTTGTCTCTTGTAGTTCATCATGCTCTCGAGGCTGCTGGTTTAAACTGCATCTTTTCCAGTTATCATTAACTAATCTCAGGTAAAAGAGCTATGAACAAGATGTTGTCTAAAGCCTCCTTTATACTGGTGAAGTGGACCCAACGAACAAATACAGTACAACAGTAGGGTGTGTCATAGGAGGGAAGATCAGCTAAAACTAATGGCCCATCACTTTTTTGGTAGATTTTAGTGTATATAAACAGAAAATAATTTCAGTTTCAATATTTTGCAACCTTTTGCTAGGTAAATTTTAGCGTGAAATTTATCGAAAATCTAACGTACAGCTGCATTAGTGCATTACAATTAAATAGTGAACATTGCTTTCTGACTTCATTCTTTAACAACCCAACTAACAATATTTTTTTCTGTTTCAGATTCTGATGCATTTATAAGTTGATAATATTTGCGATGGCTGCTTGTGTCAGGACGAGGAACCAAAAATCCAGCCATCTCAGTCACTATCTTGGGTCTGGGAGAGAGCTCCTGAAGTCGGAGTTGCCTACATTGAGAGATGCTGTGAGATACGGTGTTTTAATCAGGCAAATCAGTGAAAAGAACCAAAGAACTTACACAAACAAAGACATTGCCAGTGATATGACCAAAGCTGTCTTGGCACAGTACACTCTGGCTAACGCTCAGTTCAAGCCTCCAGTCATAAAAAGTCAGAAGATGATTAGTGAGAGACTGCTAGCCAGTTGGGAAAAGGCAAGAAATATCTCTCTTGGGAGAGGAAGACTTGCAGTTAAGGACAGCTTTGCCAAGCATCTGGACCAGTTATTTGACATAATTACTTGCAAGTGCCCAATTGTTCTCTGTCCTGAGTTTGGATGCGATCGTGACTGTAAATCCGAGGCCCACATCTCCTGTATTTGCAAGCGTGAACTGAAGATTCCTGTGATCGAACTGGCATTTGTCAAAGCACAGAGAGAGAAGACTGGCAGTATAGGGGCTCTCATGATTTCTAGCCAAGATATTCCGGAGTCCAAGAGACAGGAGGCTGCCACAGAAAGACAGAAGAGGAGCAGAGTTGCCGAGGAAAAGAGACTTGAGAAGGCCCAGGGTGAGGTAAAAAAGGCCGATGATTGGAGTCAAGCTGATTCAGAGTTTAATGACTTCCCCATGGCTGATCCGAGGGCTGACCAGGAGAATGGTGACTTTGTCCCTAACCCAGAAAATAATGATCCCAAACCTTCCAGGCATAACATTCGAAATAGGAAAGATATCCCGAGCATAGCTCTGGCCAGCATGCGACACCACACTGGTCTCAGAGAAACTGCAGAGATAGCAACAGCTGCCTGGATTGACGGTGGTTTGATAACACCTGATGATGTTCACCTGGTGATAGATCATAACAAAGTAAGGAGAGCTCAGGAGAAACTTGTCAGTAACCTAGAAGAGGAGTTTGATAAGGGGATAAGAGAAAATGGAATCAATTGTTTGTTCTTTGATGGGAGAAGGGATGACACTAAAGTGTTCATGAAAGTTGGAGATTCTAACAAGTTGTTCCCTGCCATGGTGAAGGAGGAACACTACTCCTGCTGCAGTGAACCAGGAGGGAAGTATTTGTGGCATTTCACTCCAGAGAAAGATGACATCAGGAAACCAGCTGAGATAGTGGCAGATAACATTGTGAACTGGCTCAGAGAGAGGAACGTAGACCAGACCCTGCAGGCCATTGGAGGGGACAGCACCAACACGAAAACAGGGTGGCAAGGGGGGTCATACAGTGGATAGAGCGGAAGATTGGGAGGAAGCTGGTCTTGATTGTTTGTGACCTCCACACCAACGAGTTGCCACTCAGACATCTGATCCAGGAGCTGGATGGCAAGACTCTTTCAAACAACAGATGGTCTGGTCCTCTTGGCAAGATGCTGGACTCTGCCACTGAGTTAGAAATAAATCCGAGCTTTGAAAATATCACAGTTGGCCCTCCACTCGTTGAGCTTGCACATACTGTCACTGACGACCTGAGTACTGACCAGTAGTATGGTTACATGATTTGCAGTGCCATCAAAACTGGGGTCATGCCTGATAGACTTGCTTACCTGCAGATAGGTCCAGTCTCACATTCTAGGTGGCTCACAACGGCTCTCAGGTTCTGCAGAATTTGGGTCGCTCATCATAAACTGAAAGGGAACCAGCTTCACAACCTGAGACTTATTGTCCAATTCATCGTGAGTGTCTACTTGCCAAATTGGTTCAACACCAAGGTCAAGTCATCGTTCTCCGAAGGTCCGAGGCATGTTCTCTTCCAGCTTGAGCTCCTGAGGAGTCAGCCAAGGAAGTTTGTTCAGATTGTGGAGCAGACTGTGAGGAGATCTTCCTGGTATGCTCATCCCGAGGCGGTTCTGCAGACAATGCTCTGCAGTAAGGATGAGGAGGAGAGAAGAGTGGCTGTCAAAAAGATCTTGGATATGAGACTCATGAGAGGATCTGGGCATGACGAATCAGTTGGTGACGATTCCTTCAGGGTCAGGAAGACTCCTGAAGTCAATCTAGGTGCCAAGACCCCTCACTGATCTCATAGATCTGGATAACATCCAGGCTGGCAGTGAGCCCCCTCTTACCTGCAGCCTCACCAATGTTCAAGTCAGAGCTTTCCTGGATAACCCCATGCATGTCCCTGCCTGGCCCTCGCACACCCAGAGTATAGAGCGTTGTGTACAGCAAGTGAGCGAGGCCAGCAGTCACGTGTACAGCCAGGAGAGGAGGGAAGGTTACATCCGAGCTCAGGTGATCAGCAGGGAGGTGATGAGTAGAAACAGAAGCAAGAAAGACATCTTCTCTATGGTGTGCAGCAACACCGGGTCGTAGTAGTAAAACCGGTTTTTGTATTTGATGATTTTGTTTTTTAAAGGAATATTAAATTTAATAAATGTGTCAAGATCATTCGTTTCACTATTCTGGATCATTTTCATCCTAATAAATTAACCTGATACATTTATTTTACTTTAAATAAGCTATTTAGTGGTGTTGGTAAAAGGGTGGGAATACTGAATTTTTATAAGATTTCAAGTTAAAATTTACCTAGCAAAAAATGAAAACTTTTCAAATCTGAAGATATCACATGATTCTCTACACAGAACTACATCATTAATACCATGGGCCGATTTTTCAAACTCCAAAAAAAAAAAAATTCGCCTCCGTATGACACACCCTACTGTGCATGGCAGCTCCTGCCGAGAGTTACTACCACACTCTATCATCAATGAATCTATCCAGTCTCCTTTTGAAACTTTCCAACATCTCAGCACTTACTACATAGTTGCTAAGTTCCTTCCACTCGTCCACCACCATATTTGTGAACCAGTTCCTTCCTATGTCCCTCCTGAACCAAAGGAAGGCTATAGGTAGAAGAATAAATCATGGCGAAATATACCTCCGAGATTATTATAAGGTATTGGCGAGTAGGGTTAAAACTGAGATAAGGAAAGCCAAGAGGAATAATGAGGTAAGGCTAGCAAGGGAGGCGAAGACAAACCCCAAAGGATTCAACCAAATGTATCAAACTAAAACACGAGAAAAGATTGGACCAATACGGTCAGATACCGGCGAGCTCACTGATAACGACGGAGAAATGAGTAATAATTTGAATAAATATTTTTCAACAGTTTTCAACCACCGAAAATTTATACATGATACCCGAGGCACCGACTCTATTCAGAGATAGTGAAGAAAACAAATTAAGCGAGATAAGTCACCTGGTCCTAATGAGATATTTGCCAGAGTATTAAAAGAATGTAAGGAAGAGCTTAGTATGCCCTTAGCAAAGTTGTTTAACATGTCCTTAAAAACAGGTGTCGTGTCAGAATCCTGGAGGATAGCGAATGTAATACCGATTTTCAAGAAGGGGGATAGGTCACTATCCTCTAACTACCGCCCAATCAGTCTAACATCAATATTAGGCAAATTACTGGAAGCAATCATTTAAAACTCTATTCGAAATCACCTGGAGAAGCACCTATTGATCAATGATTCCCAGCATGGCTTCACAGGCGGACGTTCATGTCTAACTAATCTATTAACATTCTTTTCATCAGTTTTCGAATCGGTGGATGAGGGCACAATTATGATGTGGTATATCTCGACTTTAGCAAATCCTTCGACAGAATCCCCCACGAAAGACTAATTAGAAAGGTAGAAGCACATGGCATCAAAGGCAATATCCTTACATGGATTAGGGCGTGGTTGCAGGACAGGAAACAGAGAGTGAGCATTAATGGCACTAAGTCCCATTGGAGCAGCGTCACAAGCGGAGCTCCCCAAGGCTCAGTACTTGGACCATTATTATTTATTATTTACCTAAACAACATAGATATCGGCATAGACAGCAACATAAGTAAATTTGCTGATGACACTAAAATAGGACGTGTTATTAAATCTGACGAGGACTCCGCAAAACTACAGGAAGATCTGAAAAATGGCAGATGAAATTCAACGTGGACAAATGTAAAGCACTCAGTATAGGAGATGTAAACAGGGAAACCAGATACCAGATGAACAATGATGCCATAGAGAAATCCGACTGTGAAAGAGATTTAGGAGTAATGATAAGTAGGAACCTTAAGCCAAGTAAACAATGTGTTTTTGCTCGTAACAAGGCTAATAAAGTACTTGGGTTCATACAAAGGAGTGCTAGTTACAAGACTAGCGAGGTCATCCTAAAACTGTATCTTGCGCTTGTGAGACTACACCTGGATTACGCAGTTCAGTTCTGGTCACCGTATTACAGAATAGATATAGAATCCTTGGAAAGAATTCAGAGGAGAATGACAAGACTAATCCCGGGCATTAGGAACCTTGAGTATAGAGACAGGTTAAAGCATCTTAATTTGCACTCCGTCAAGAGACGTAGAGCGAGGGGCGACCTGATAGAGGTGTATATGTGGAAGTCAGGGCTAAACAAAGGGGTCATTATAAAGGTACTCAAACTATCCAACCAGGATCGAACTCGTAACAATGGTTTTAAATTCGACAAATTTAGATTTAGGCGTGAAATAGGTAAACACTGGTTTGGAAACAGAGTGGTGGATGATTAGAACAAGTTACCAAATATCATCATTAACTCGAATACGCTGAATAGCTTCAAACATAGGTTGGATGCTTATATGAGCAATAGGGGTTGGGTGTAAACGGGACTGCCCAGTATGGGCCAATAGGCCCGCTGCAGTTTCCTCCATTCTATGTTCTTATGTACCCAAATGTACCCAAAAGTTCCCAAAAGTATAGCAAATAAGGGTAAAATCTTAACGAATATCTGTTATACATACACAAAACATGTTTAATAATATTTTTAGTGTAATTTTGTAAAAATAATTTATAAGATGAAATAATAAACAGCGAAAAACTTTCAGTATTGGCGAACGTTAAACTCCAAAGAGTTCGTGAACAAGGGAGATAACTCAGATCCATCGTGATGCACTTCTCTAACCTAACCTAGCCTAACCTAACCTAACCTAACCTAACGAAAAGTAAATCCTACGGCTATGTTAAATATCCCATGGTAACAAAAACATCGGTAATTATATCCATTTTGGAAAGGTGACTCTTTGGAATTTAGCGCTTTTCGCTGTTTATTATTTCATTATTTTGACTACATTTCAATGAAAACGTTATTAATCAGGTTTTATTGGTGTAAAACATATATTCGTTAAGATTTTACCCTGATTTAATATACTTTTGGGTACTTTTGGGTACATTTGGGTACATTTGGGTACTTTTGGGTAATTCGTTGGACCGCTTGTGGGTTGATGGTCAATCTTTGCACTGTACTGTTGGTGGAGGATGTTGATAAATCCAGATGAGAAGGAGGAGATGGGGAAGGGGAGGGCCCGACAGACCAGGCTGGCAGCTGTCTCCATGGTCAAGAGACCACGACCGCATTAGCGGCAGCGCCGACTACACACGTCTTTACCCTATGAAGGCTGAAGGAAGTGTGTGTGTGTGTGTGTGTGAAGTGGTAGCTGGGGGATGGGGGACCTGGGTCAGGGAGTGGGGTAAGAGGATGGGAGAATGGGTGATTGGGTGCCTACCACTGCCTTGGGGTCACACTCTTCAATGAATGACTATGCGAGAAACCCCCTGACAGAAAGCCGACTTGGGCTCAGTGAGGCAACTCTTTCAGCCAACTGTTGTTGTCAACACAGGCTTACTGAGCTCCAATAAGAACCTAGCAGTGGAATGGATGAACGACACGGGAACCCAACGACTTCGCTAGCGGATGAAGGCAATATAAAATGGGCACTCTACTAAGGCGAAACCCAGCTGTGTTGCTGGTAGTCGAATCATTGGAGACATTTTACAGTGTTGTGTCCTCTCATTTCGATGAGCCAATTACAGTATGATGAGAATACAAACACAAGTGATACTCAGTATTACACGCAACCAGGGTGTGGGAGTTATCAGTCTTAGTTCACGTTATTAGGTGATAGTTAGAATAAATGTCCTTTTCTACACATTTGTGTGTTTTAGTTGTTGCACCTTATATCAACTACCTCTATATTTTGGGGGAATGAAGGACGTTTGGGCAATGGGCCAAGACCCCCGGAAGTATGGGCCAGGGTTAGGACGTATGGGCCAGGGTTAGGACGTATAGTCCAGGGTTAGGACATTTGGGCCATGGACCAAGACCCCTGGATGTATGGGCCAGGTTTAGGACGTTTGGGGCATGGGTCAAAGTAATATAAAGGACAACCTAATGACCTAACCAAACCTAACCCATAGTTGGTTGGCGGGGGGGCGGGGGGGCGGGGGAGTGGGAAGTCGAACAAACTTTATTACTTAAGACCTTCACGCAACAGTTATATTGCTTTGAGCCATAAATTACTCATTTGATAATAATTAATATAACAAAGGATTGTGTTTTTACCCATTTAACCTCACTGTTTGAAACGATTGAAGTATGTGGTTTGCTGATTCTATACTGGACAACTGCCAACTCAACTATATTTATTCCCTTTAAGTTTGTATTACAGAAAATATGTGGTGGCCACTTCCTGATTGTTTTGATTGTCAATTAATCCCTTCACTACGATGTCTTCTTATCTATTTTGTTCTGGCTACCGAAAAGAAAATTTTATTCAACTGGGAAGTTCCATCCCGTAGTCAAGGGGTTAAACAAAATTTCCCTACTTCTACAAGATATAGATTCAACTATAATCTCTAATCCAGTTGCTCGTAATTGCCAACTTTTGTAAAGGAACACTTTACCTAGAACATGAATTCATCCCCTCTCATCTTATTGTAACTTTAGTATTTTCCTCTGGTTAGTGCAAGACAATTACCCTCAGCTGAGGAAACCCCTTCAGTGTCTTCCAAGCGTTATTTTAGTGAGATGAGCTTCGCTAGTGCACTTTCAATTAGACCTCATAAGATATCACCCTTAGGAGGTGACAAGGTCAATTTTAACACCTAGATCAGTCTAGGCTGTGACTAGCAGTTGAAGAAAATGGAATACTTGAGATAATTGATACCTGAGTTAGATTCAGTGGTCATTCCTTTTTGGCCTCCAGATCTAGATAGACGTTTCCAGACTATTCTCCTGCTTCACTTCTAGCATTATGGTAAGTGTCTGTTGTGTTTCCGCACCCCTGTGCCTTTTTACATCTGCAGTTGGCCAGAATGTCTTTTTTTTAGTTAATTAGGTGGGGGGAGTGTTGTTTTGCTAGTTCGGGTTGTTTGGGTTGTGCCAGTGTCCTCATGGCTTCTGCCATTTTCAGGCTTTTTGTTTTTCCCTGTTTATGTGCTTTAGCCCCCCTTACCCTTCCTCTTGTGAGTGCTGCTGTTTCCTTCCCTCTTCCCGTGCCTTGTACCCACGTGCTGTGGTTTCAGAGCTGGTGCCCTTTCCTCCTGTTTGAGCTGCTAGGATAGGCTTCGTCCTTTCCACCCTGCTTTTTTATTCTTTCTCCCTCTGTTTGTGTTTTCTCTCATCCAGCCGAGTCGTTACTCGGTTTCCGTATCTGGCTCGGGTTTTTGTGGCAGGGAGAGATGTCTGTAGTTCCTTCTTCCTCCCTGCTCCATTGTTTTCTCCTGTTTGTTTTTTATCCTCAGTTTCAGAAGGTGCCCTGCTCGTCCCGGAGGTGTTTGGCCAGGTTCCAACAGGATGGCCAATCCGCCTATTCAGACCATGCCCCATGCGTGGATGCTGACAAGTTCGACCCAAGTCGCTGTACCGTGTGTTCTGAGTGGGTAGCAGGGCTTCTACGTGACGCCGACGGAGATGAGGACACCTCCCACACTTTTCTGGCAAGAGCTTCGGCACCACTGGGCTGCAGCCTCCAGTTCCACCGGACACCGGGGCACCTCTTCTCTCCTGGAGGGACCAGGATCTCTGTTCCAGGTTGCAAGTTGTGCCGCCACCGAGGCCCCACGGGTAGATACCACTCTACCGAGGTCCCCAGGCCGAGGTCCCTCCCTCCAGCTTCCAAGTCGGCCATCTCCTTTCCCTGGGGCTACGAGCTCTCTGCAGCGCTCCCTCTTGCCCGTCCGGGAGCTGAGTGCTCACTCCTCTTCCAGTCGACACCTGCACTGCTCCGGGAGTCCCGCTAAGTCATTTTACCACAGGCACCACTGCCCAGAGGTCACCTAAGGACAGCGGCCACAAGGGGAAGCTGGCTCATAAGGAGGAAGCAGCGGTATTCGAACCCCGCGACTCCACCAGAGCCCCAGCTGGGTTATCCCTGCAGCCCAGAGTGTCATTGGAGAGGCGGTCCTCAACCCCTCCGGACCTCTACCTTCACCAGCCCTCAACAGGTGCTTTGGTTAGGACAGACCCTTCTCCCCTACAGACCTCCTACAGCTCCTTCCTCCTGCCAGGGAGGATAGCCCCTATACCTCCTCCATCACTTCGTCTAGGTCGGTCTCCAGCCGCCCAGATGTTGCAGCCGGAGATGCTGGCCACCCCAGATACTGCACCCACACCCTCCAGCCCTGCCACGGAAGATGTTGGAGGCTCTGTCTTCCTGGTTCGGGGTGCAGCAGCTGCAGCAGCAGCAAGCCCAGGCCCCCTCCACCCAACATCCTGTGGCACGGAGATTCCACCCTCGCTCCCCTTCCCCAGACCTATTAGTGTTCTCAGAGTCCGGTTCCGAGCCAAGGTGGGCCGGGTCCTCACAGGAGCTGCCTGACTACTCTGACTCGGACCAGAAGTTGGTCTCAGCAACCTCTCCAGCCCCCACAAGGCCCAGGCCTTCGTCAGGAGAAGTTACCTCCCAGCATTAATGGGCACTCCCCTCTTTTTTATGACACCTGATGACATGATCAGCCAGGGGGGCGTACAAGTAGACTCAGGTCCCTCGGGAATGGTGTGTGCACTGGCACCAGGAGAGACTGGCCATTTTTTCGAGAGTAAAGTGGGGGGAAGAACCTAGTTCTTTCTCCCCAGTCCGACCTAGAGGTTAGACGACGGGAGAATGACTCAGATTCGGAGTACTTCGATTTCTGGCAGCTCCGCCTGTCGAGAAGGGAGATGGCCCTAGCCCTGTCAGCAACATCCCCGGTCGTGGCCCTCGATGTCTTCGACTCTCTGGCCTAATGTTCCGTGCTGTCCACGGCAGGTCCTTTCCTTGTGGCAATGCTACAGGACGGTAGGAGGTGTGCCTGGGCGGCCGGCCAGGCCCTATTTCCATGAGAAAATGTGGACATGGACTTCCTATCTTCCCCCCCCCCCTCACCGGCCCCTGTAGACGTATTCCCCCAGGATAGCCAGGTGCTCCCCTTAAATTCTAGCACCCTCCTTACTGTGGAATATAGCAAGTGCACTAGCGAAGCTCATCTCACTTAAATAGGGGCTTTGAAGCTTGCTAAAAAGCCTATTTTTGGTGATTGAGCGAAGATAGTGCACGCACTTAATCCCGCCCTTCCTTTGGCTCCATGCCCCTGCTATTCCTGATGTAGGTTTTAAAAAGGAGTGAACCCTGAATCTAACTCAGGTATGCCATGCATTGCACGGCGCATGCAGTAAGGACCCCTTCTGCCCAGGTACCCTTTCTCTCAAGTTTTCTATTTTCTTCAACTGCTGGTCGCAGCCTAGACTGATCTAGATGTGTTAAAATTGGCCTTGTCACCTCCTAAGGGTGATATCTTATGAGGTCTAATAGCAAGTGCACTAGCTTTGCCCACTCACCAAAAATAGGCTTTTCAGCAAGCTTCAAAGCCCCTATTATACATTTAAATCTATACCAACTGATATACATTTACCCTCTTTACCCTCAGTATCCCCCCACCCCCTACAGAAGGACACCTAACCTGACACACCCCTCCCGTCTCTCTCCTGTTTACCAGCTAATGCTTCGAATTCACTCTTCAGAGTTCAGGGTTCACATCTCAGGGAGAGAGAGGACTGGCAATGCTAAGTGGTAAACACAGGATTGTACTGTACTCCCTTCCTCTTGGCTTAGTGATCCTGTTTATTAGAGCTCTGCCATCAAGGACACAGTGAGGGTCCGTATCTATTAGACTGGATGAATATGAGGAGGTATTCGCTTATAACTCGGCTTTAGAAAGCAGGGTGAACTTTTTTAATTCTAGAATAAAGCCTGTCTCCCAAACAGCCTTTGGAAGAGCAACTGGGAGTCAAAGGCAACATTCTCATCATCTTACTTGATATTAGTGCCTGATCTTTCTTTTCTTTCCTGTCAAACCACCAACTATTGTCTGACCTATTGCCTTGGCATAATCTATGTTTGACCTTGGGCATGCAACTACTCCATTTGAAATACTTTTCATGTAGCTGTCATCCATACTCATAGTGTCCTCATTCCTTATGATGAGCACTCGCTGTGTACTGCTTGCCGGTGAGTTCCTGCATGCTGTCATTTATATGTGAGCAAGCTTGATGCGACAGTATCCATGATGCTCTCTGAGTCTGCCCCTTATCAGTCCACCAACCGTTTTGGTGCTCCTTATCAACATCTGTTCTCTGATTAAGTCAGATCACAGACCAACTCAGTACCTGTCACTCTTCCGTACTACATGGTGTCTCTGCATGGAATATTTATATACACATTTGGATTAGCTTCAGGTAGTTCAACATCCAGGTAGATGTGAGCTGATTTTGTGTAGGATTTATATCACTGCTGCAAAATATGGTAACATCTCTGCCAGTGACTGAAAACAAATCATCAAGTCACCGGTTCTCTCGGCTTTTATTAAATTCAAAATGTCCAAAATTATAGGTATTGTAGCGAGAGTTATGCAGTCCTTCTCTTTCTCAGTATCTCAAACTCAATGTCAAGCATTTCTCTTACTATCTTTACCTCATCTCATGAAATCACAGATTCATTACCTGTCTCACTGGCTATGAGTTTTTCCTCAGATGTAGGAAGAGTCTCACTCTCACCAGTACTGGTACTGTGTACAATGAGTCTTCTCGGTCTTCGTCTAGAACTCTAGATCATACTTTGCTGCATCAAATTCAAAGATATGATAGTAACTGTACATACTTGTAAAAATAACAAAATGAAAAACATTACAAAACCAAAATTAATATTTTGAATCATATATATGAAGATTCCAATATATATCCCTATATATTAAGAATAAAGTTTCCATTCAACAAAAAAATAAATGAAACCAGGAACAAGGTTACTGAAAAAGTTACGAAACGTTAAATATTGCACTAGTGATGCAATACAAAATTTTGAGCATTTTTTAGTATTTCCGTTTAAAAAAATATTTTTCACCCTAACCTTTTTTTTCATTGAAAAGATTATTGTCGATTTTTCCCAAGCAAACCAGAAGGATTCCTTTGCTTGAAAAAAAAATATATTCTTTGTGTACCAATTTGTTTTGGGTTTAAACGCCTCTGAACTGGACAAAATATCTGAGGCCGAGGCTGATTTGGAGCGCGTGGTCAATCGGAACTCACACTCGAGAGTCATGAGACCCCGAACACCAGCTGCATAGATCTTGTTCCCAGCAGTGAGTTGATATATGTTCAATCCACCAGCATCTAAAGCAGGAGACAGGCTTGGAGTCCATGAGAGTGAGTTGTTCATGGTGGGAGACAGGGGAGACAATCAATTTGATATAAGGACTGGGGAAGTTCACTTTCTTCCCAAAGGATGACAATTCTGTTGAACGGTTGGCCATTTTTTATGAAGCGCCGGGTTCGAAACACTCTCGGGAGTTCATGAGCCAACTTGTGGTCAACTCCCGCAAGAAAGCGAATCACCAGGTATTCATTTAGCTTTCCGTTGAGGACGGGCTGGTCAGCCATTCTCATGTGGATGGCTAAGTATTCACCAGTGATGACTGCGTCCGATTTCTAGCATGGTGTTGTATGTGCACATACATGTGTGTGTGTGTGTGTGTGTGTGTGTGTTAATAATAATAAACGGTTTATTAATAGAGTTGCAGTCGGTGGCTAAAAATATACAAACTTACATTTGATTTAGACATAATGATATGCGTTGACTACATTTACAGGGCTGTACAGTACATATATCAGGAGTTGTTTATTATTTTAACAATAGATGGGATGGTGCTAGTCTTAAATCTATCAGTGCGAGTTCTTATGGGCTGAATTTTGTTGTAGTGGCGGACTGCGCGAGGTGGGCGGGGGACTGCCGGTGGCAGAAGGTGGCGATGACGAGGATGGTGCAGTAGTCCACTGCCAAACCTTGCTAGTGCTTGGTGGTGGAGGTCACTGAGGGATGGCATTTTCAGGGTGGAGAGAGCGTTGTTGTAGCCGGAGTAGTCTGCGCTGAGCATTGATTCTGCAGGCCCTTTTCTGTACCTTCTCTAGCCGACGTTGTGTGTGTGTGTGTGTGTGTGTGTGTGTAATACTGTTGCATAGTGTTATTGTTGTATTGGTTCTTCTAGGACACTGTAGGACACAGGTCGAAGAGATCACATAGATTGTTCCCAGTACAGCTCACGTTTGGACTGGTCGAGCAGTAACCCTGATTACGTTTACTTGTACTTTCTCAGTAAGACTTCTTTGTGTAGTTTGAGTGACACCACTTGTGTACCAAAATATAATAATATAAACACTATACATTTAATTTAAAATGCATGGACAAGTTGACAATGGCTTACATGTTAAGAAGATATATTATTACGTGCAATATGAAATCAAATCTAAAATGTACACTTGTACAGTATATCCGCAGTCTTTCGTACATTCCTCTCGTGCAGTACTACCGAGTCTAAAACATAACTGAAGTTGCACAATATGACAAAACCGGATTGGCATTTACCTCAAAGCTGGAAGGACGACTTGAGCAGCTATCAATGCAGTCTGTGAAGCAGATGAGCAGATACGATGCTTAGATTAGGGAGAGGCTAAAGATAATAAAAACGACAGGACCAGTATTCATTGTGAGCAATTCAATGATGAAGTTGCCATGGGATGTTGGCACTGGTGATAAGGTACAATAGGAATAATCTAAGCTGCTTCTTGTGGCTTGGTAGAGGCACATTGATTACAGCATTTATTATCCTCTAGTAGGGAGAGTTGATTGTTCCCAAGGGAAATTCCCAAATAATAAATTTTTGATTAAGCAAAGAAACACTTCTTGGGATCAGCGGTCAATCCATGTTTGCGTAATCTCTCACATAACTCTTTGAGATCTCACAAATTTTTATTCTAATTTGAATTATGATCTTGATTGTCAAAATAACATTAAGTGTTCTTCAATCCAAAAATCACCTTTCTCATCAGTCTAATGAAGGTAGCACAAACAAATTTTAATCCAAAGGGCATACGCCGAAATTACATCAGACCACGACGAGTAAGCAAAAGCTGTACAGACTTTAGAGTTCTCTGTCAATTCTACTTGCCAGTAACCTTTGCACATGTCAATCTCGGTGAAATATTTATAATTTACAAAGTTTCCCAAAGACTCATCAACAATTAATAGGCATAGGCTCTGCATCAAATAGAGTCACGTCATTTAGACATCTAAAATCTATGCAAACTCTTAAGCTGTTATCTGTCTTTTTAACAAGAACATCTGGTGAACAATAGTGAGAGTCAGATGGTTCTATCACACCTAATTTTAACATTCTGTCTACTTCCTCATCAAAAGCTTTTAACAAATTATGAGGGATAGGATATGGCTTCTTGTGTATAGGCATTAGGGTGTGTTAATTTTGTCAACATGTTAAAATTCAAATCTGGTAGTCAAAATATTGTGCCTCTTTATGTCTAAACTTGAGATTAGCAAACAAAAATGAAATGAAATAACCCTCACCTACATCAATTATACCTTGAAGTTTCAAATATCAGTATTTCAACAAATTAATGAGACTTGATTAGAATTATTCACTTGATATTAACTAATCTCATGTAAGCATATGGATTATGGAGTATTTTATGGTTCTATAGCTTGTGTACAATATGCATGTCAGAACATGAACATGAACAGGCTCTCCGTGTGGGACAGTTTAATTCTTGTTTTGACTTGTACCAAGCGTGAGGATAAGGCGCCCGGCTCACTCTCCTTCTAGATATCATAGACGGTGGTTTGCTCTCATTGCACTTGCACCTACTCTACCAGACGAATTCTACATTTTAATTATTGTAAGTAGGTCATATTGATTGTCGCAGTTACTTATATCATTGTATAAAACGTTATGTTCTAAGAAATTATTATGTTATTTCTGTTACAGCATTTTTGATAAACAAATTGATATTTTTTGAAACAACAATTGAATTATGAAACATTGAAATATTTTTCTATTTGTCAGATAGTGTGAAGATGTCAAAATTGAAGACAAGAAGTCAGTTGTCAACCCACTTGAGCCTGCTAGTTGGTAAAGGGAAGGAGCTTTCTGTATCAGAACTTCCAACAGTGAGAGACATGCTAAGATTAGGGTTACTCCTTCGAGAAAAAATGCAAAGGACAGAAGGAACTATACAGATAAAGAACTCATAAATGACATGATAGTCCCTCTTCTGCATCAATGGACAAAAGCTAATGCACTATTCAAACCACCTGTGATTAATCAGTGTCGAACTATTGAGCTAAAACTAACGAAATTATGGCACAAAGCAGTTGAAACATCACTTGGTAAAGGAAACTTGGCCAGGAAAAATGAATTTCTGCACACACTTGATACTCTGTTTGACATTTTGACCTGCAAGTGCTCCATACAATTATGTTCTGAATCCAACTGTTCTCACTCAGGTAAGAGAGAAAATAATTCCCACATTGATTGTGGTTGTCCTCGTGAAAAGAAGATCCCTGTTTTAGAGCTTGAATTTATAAAGGCACAGAGGACAAAGGCAGAAGGCCAAGGAAGTATGCAAATGGGTTCAATAGATTATTCAGAAACAAAGAAGCAGATTGCTAATGCCAAGAAGAGAGAACAAATCCGAGAGAGGGAACAAAAGAAGAAAATGAAGAGTGAAGAAGCCATCCAAAGAGAGGAAGAGCTGTGTCAAGATGTTTATCACTTCTTTGATAGTTCTTCTGATGAACAGGAAGCAACATCAGATGATAGTTCCAAAGAGCCATCTGAACCTTTACCAAAGAAAATGAAATACAACACAAGAAATATTTCAAACATTGCTTTAGCTAGTATTCGCCACCATGCTGGACTTCGTGAGGCTGCAGAAATTGCAACTGCCGCTTGGATAGATGCAGGCCTCATCAGCCGAGAGGATGTATCTTTGGTGATAGATCATAATAAAATTAGAAGAGCACAAGAAAAAATAATGAAGGAAATATCTGATCAGCATGAAAAAGATTTAAGCGAGGGAGGGCTCTCCTGTCTTTTGTTTGATGGAAGAATAGATGACACAAAAGTTTTGCTAGACGTAGAGGGAGTGAACAGAAAGTTTCCAGGTCTCATCAAAGAAGAACACTACTCTGTTTTTGTTTCACTTTGCTCCCGAAACTGAAGTAGAAGGGAAGAAACATGCAGAGGTCATTGCTGATCATATTTTATGTTGGGTTCAGGAGAGAGGACTTGGCAGTTCACTGCAGGCTGTTGGTGGAGATTCAACTGCAGTGAACACCGGATGGCAGGGGGGTGTAATGACGCATTTAGAGAAAAAACTAGGAAGAAGACTTGTTTGGATTGTATGTGATTTACATACAGGCGAGCTACCTCTTCGTCATCTCATCCAGGAACTTGATGGTCCTACAAAGAGCAACAACAAGTGGTCAGGTCCCCTTGGCATCATGCTGGATGAAGCAACACAACTAGAAATAAATACAACCTTTCCAAAGGTCGAAGTTGGCCCTCCCCTTCCGGCGTTGTCTGAAGGAGTCATCAAAGATCTCAGCACAGATCAATCCTATGCTTATCGTATTGCCCAAGCAATAAGATCAGGAGAAGTGCCTCAGTCATTGGCTCTCTTGGAGATTGGACCTGTCAGTCACAGCCGTTGGTTAACTACAGCTCTTCGTTTCTGCAGGATTTGGATTTCCAAACACGAATTGAAGGGCAAAGTGCTGAAGAATTTGAGGTTAATTGTTGAATTTATTATTGGAGTTTATCTTCCCCAGTGGTTTAGTGTGAAACTTAATCCTATGTGGGTGGATGGGCCCAATCACCTTTTGTTTCAATTGCAGCTAGTAAGAACACAGAGGAAGGTAGTGAGGGACATCGTGTTACCTGTGGCAAGAAGGTCCGCTTGGTATGCTCGATCAGAAGCAGTTTTGCAAGCAATGCTTTGCAGTCAATGTACCAATCTCCGAACCGAGGCTGTAGAAGTCATTCTAAAGATTAGAGGAACGCTAATAGATGACGACCAGTTGGGAGACTGTTCGTTTCATTCAAGAAAAGTTCCCCCAATAAACGTCAATGCCACCAAATTGTCAGAATTGGTTGACTTGAGTTTGGAAGTCTTAGAGCCACCATTGACAACAAGTCTAACTAGCCAAGAATTGAGAAACCTTAAAGAGACTCCAATGCAGGTGCCGAAGTGGCCTTCCCACACTCAAAGTGTGGAGAGATGTGTGAAAATGGTCACAGAAACAGCGGGCCATGTTTACAGCCACGAGAGGCGAGAAGGTTACATCAAAGCACAAATAGCAAGCAGACTACTGATGACAAGAAACCAAAGCAAAGAGAGTATGAAGGCATTGGTTACTTTCAAATAGACTACGGATAATAAAATATAATAATTTGAAACTTGAAACAGTAACATGTGTGCAAACGCTGGTTATGTTATAAGTTCACAAATATGTACATTTAAAAATCCATTTGATGTAGGTAGGACTTATTATAAAAAAAAATTTATGCCAGAATATTGTTTTGCATGCTTAAAGACTACAATAAATTGCTACCAAATTACTCGATTTTCAATTTAGCCAGTTCACCCCCTAAATTGACACACCCTAATAGGCATGTCAGTAGTTAACTTATTATCATGAATATCAGTGTGTGTTTTGCCTGGAAAATCTGAGAAAACTTCAGTAAACTCAGTCATTTGGTTAGTTAGCTCATCTACCTTTTCCTCACTTAACTCCGGATTTACATTCAAATAAAAGTCTGAAGATTCACCAATGAGCTCAATGTCACAAACAGATCTCTGCTTGGTCCCTACATCATCTACAATACACAGCTGACACTTTTCAGTTTTAGGGGGCTCATCCTCCACCCGTCTGACATACTTATTCAACATATTAATATGAAAGAGCTTTACCTTGTTCCCAACTTTGATACAATAATCAGCACAGTTATCATGGCATCATGTAACTGGGTATGGAATTTTCCACTGCATCGTCAATTTGCTGTGAGAAGAAGGGAGTAAAATTAGAACTTCGTCTCCTACCTTCAGCTTACGCTCTCTAGTATTTCTGTCAAAATATTTTTTTACACTCTGCTGCTTATCTCATAGAGTCCTGCAATCGTGATCTGAAATCAAGGACATAATGGTAAGTTGTTGTCAGTTCCTCCCCCAAATCTTCCTTTGTCCACAAGTCCTGTAAAATAGTAAGAGGCCCGCGAACCTGACGTCCATAAAGTAATTCAAATCGGGTAAACTGCAAAGTATCATATGGAATATCCCAATATGCAAAGAGAACTGATGAAATGTACCTGTCCTAATCGTGAGGTCTTTCTCTGCAGAGTTATTTCAACGTGGCATTAAGTGCCGGACTGCCGGTTGGAACAAATGTCGGGAGTGTAGACATTGGATTTCAAGCATGGGGTCTTGTATATCAACACGGCACAGGTGGTAAATTGGTGTCTTCTCAACCAATTCACAGGGGAGCAACTATCCTCCTAAGCGGCACAGGTACTTGGTTATGGACCCGGGAGGAACAGCACAGAGGCTAGGGCTGACAGTGTCCTTGCTGGTGTGCTGACATACAGGGCTAGGAGTGCAGCCGCTCACACCAACGTGACCATGAGTAAAAAGAGGTAGCAGATGACCAACTGGGTCAGAGAAAGGGAGCTAAGTGACCAGCCATATGGTTACACCCCGCACTATGAATTGGTTCGAACTACTCATGAGCAACACCTGCTTTAGATGCAGAGAACAAACCCAACACTGAACAACAAAGTTTCAATAATCATTGGACTGGAATATAAAACCCTTACACAGCGTGCATGTGTGTGTGTTTGTGTGTTTTACCCAGAAGCTCGTCAACACAACCAGTTCACATTAGAATGGCTGGAGAGGAACCTTGGTGGACGTCATCACCTTCACCTCTCAGACACTAGCATCTACATATATTGGAGTCACGATTTAAAAGGTTAAAAACACTGTCACTGAATAAACATCAGATAAAAAGAAAGTCAAGTGTGAATTATTCATACCTCACTGTTGGACTTTACTCTTGAAATGCTTTGGGGTTTCACCTTGCAGAGGACACAATGAGGTGCCCATTAAACTAGCCTCGGTTGTTTTTGGGCAGACCTGAATCTCACTCATAGCTAATGTGTCTGCGACTGAAGTCGCCTGCATATTACATGACTACTTGAAAATTCCATAAGTTCACTTATGACAAGTCTACTGTACACTCCCACGAAACTGGGAACTAAGGGGAGTTAGCTTGCTAGTACAGACGCAAACTTAGAGTATTTTTACCACTGAAATATATAACAGAAGCAAACTCATATTTCATGTTAGTGCTGCCAGTAAGACTATTTTATAAGCACTATATATCTGGAGATTCTCAGTCACCATCATTCAACGCATTCAAAGTCATAAACAAGTGCAGAGGCTTCACCACTGTCAAACATATTTCCCCCAAATATCACACCGTCGAATTCACCATTTAAATGTGTATGTCACACTCTGGTAATTTGCATATGAGTGGCGAGGGATGATGGGTTGTATGGTGGGTTGTGTGGTGGGTTGTGTGGTGGTTTGTGTGGTGGTTTGTATGGTGGGTTGTGTGGTGGGTTGTGTGGTGGGTTGTGTGATGGGTTGTGTGGTGGTTTGTGTGGTGGGTTGTGTGGTGGGTTGTGTGGTGGTTTGTATGGTGGGTTGTGTGGTGGGTTGTGTGGTAGGTTGTGTGGTGGGTTGTATGGTGGGTTGTGTGGTAGGTTGTGTGGTGGGCGTCTGTGGTGGGTTATGTGATGGGCGTCTGTGGTGGGTTGTGTGGTGGTTGTGTGGTGGGTTGTGTGGTGAGTTGTGTGTTGGTTTGTGTGGTGAGTTGTGTGGTGGGTTGTGTGGTGGGTTGTGTGGTGGTTTGTGTGGTGAGTTGTGTGGTGGGTTGTGTGGTGGGTTGTGTGATGGGTTGTGTGGTGGGCGTCAGTCTTGGGTTGTGTGGTGGGTTGTGTGGTGTGTTGTATGGTGCATTGGGTGGTGAATTGTGTGGTGGGTTGTGTGGTGGGTTGTATGGTGCATTGGATGGTGAATTGTGTGGTGGGAATGTGTGGTGGGCGTCTATGATGGGTTGTGTGGTGGGTTGTGTGATGGGTTGTGTGGTGGGTTGTATGGTGAGTTGTGTGGTAGGTTGTGTGGTGAGCGTATGTGGCGGGTTGTGTGGTGGGTTGTGTGGTGGGTTGTGTGGTGAGTTGTATGGTGGGTTGTTTGGTGGGTTGTGTGGTGGGTTATGTGGTGGGCGTCTGAGGTGGGTTGTGTGGTGGGTTGTGTGGCGAGCGTGTGTGGCGGTTTGTGTGGTGGGTTGTGTGATGGGTTGTGTGGTGGGTTGTATGGTGGGTTGTGTGGTGGGTTGTGTGATGGGGTGTATGGTGGGTTGTGTGGTGGGCATCTGTGGTGGGTTGTATGGTGGGTTTTTGTGGTGGGTTGTGTGGTGGGTTGTGTGGTGGGTGTGTGGTGGGTTGTGTGGTGGGTTGTGTGGTGGGTTTTTGTGGTGGGTTGTGTGGTGGGTTGTGTGGTGGGTTGCATGGTGGGCGTCAGTGGTGGGTTGTGTGGTGGGTTGTATGGTGGATTGTGTGGTGGGTTGTGTGGTGGTTTGTGTGGTGGGTTGTGTGGTGGGTTGTGTGGTGGGTTGTATGGTGGATTGTGTGGTGGGTTGTGTGGTGGTTTGTGTGGTGGGTTGTGTGGTGAGTTGTGTGATGGGCGTCTGTGGTGGGTTGTGTGGTGGGTTGTGTGGTGGTTTGTGTGGTGGGTTGTCTTGTGGGTTGTGTGGTGGGCTGTATGGTGGTCTGTATAATGGGTTGTGTGGTGGGTTGTATGGTGGGTTGTGTGGGGAGTTGTGTGGTGGGTTGTGCGGTGAGTTGTGTGGTGGGCGTCTGTGGTGGGTTGTGTGGTGGGTTGTGTGGTGGATTGCGTGGTGGGATGTGTGGTGGGTTGTGTGGTGGGCTGTATGGTGGTCTGTGTAATGGGTTGTGTGGTGGGTTGTGTGGTGGGCGCTTGTGGTGGGTTGTGTGGTGGGTTGTGTGGTGGGTGTCTGTGGTGGGTTGTGTGGTGGTTTGTGAGGTGTGTTGTGTGGTGGGCTGTGTGGTGAGTTGTATAGTGGGTTGTGTGGTGGGCTGTAGGGCGGGCTGTGTGGTGGGTTAGATAGTGGGTTGTGTGGTGGGCGTCTGTGGTTGGGTTGTCTGATGAGCTATATGGTGTGTTGTGTGGTGGGCTGTGCGATGAGTTGTGTGGTGGGCTTTATGGTGGGTTTTATAGTGGGATGGGTGGTGAGTTGTGTGGTGGGTTGTGTGGTGGGTTGTAAGGTGGGTTGTATGGTGGGTTGTGTGGTGGGCGTCTGTGGTGGGTCGTATGATAGGTTGTGTGGTGGGTTGTGTGGTGGGTTATGTGATGGGTTGTGTGGTGGGCGTCAGTCTTGTGTTGTGTGGTGAGTTGTGTGGTGAGTTGTGTGGTGGGTTGTATGGTGCATTGGGTGGTGAGTTGTGTGGTAGGCGTCTGTGGTGGGTTGTGTGGTGGTCAATAGACAACGGCCGAGTTAGCGGGCAGAGCCGACTACACACGTCCTTATACTATGAAGGCTGAAGGAAGTGTGTCTGTGCGCGTGTGTGTGTGTGTTGCTATTGGCCATACTCTCTTCTGCAGGGATTTTCATGTTATTCTCTCGACCACGTGGCGCACACTGGCCTGGAGTGGGGCGAAGTATTTTTTTCTTCCACTAAGCTCTTCCTTACATTCCTTTAAAACTCTGGCAAATATCTCATCGGGACCAAGTGACTTATTAGGCTTTAGTTTGTCTGTTTGCTTACTAACATCGTTACTAGTCACTACTATCTCGCTTAATTTGTTTTATTCCTATCTCTAAATAGAGTCGGTGCCTCGGGTATCATGTTTACATTTTCGGTGGTGAAAACTGTTGAAAAATATTTATTCAAATTATTGCTCATTTCTCCGTTGTTATCAGTGAGCTCGCCGGTATCTGACCGTATTGGTCCAATCTTTTCTCCTGTTTTAGTTTGATGCATTTGGTAGAATCCTTTGGGGTTTGTCTTCGCCTCCCTTGCTATCCTTACCTCATTATTCCTCTTGGCTTTCCTTATCTTGGTTTTATCCCTACTCGCCAATACCTTATAATACTCCTGGAGGTAAATTTCGCTATGATTTATCTTTCTACCTATAGCCTTCCTTTGGCCAATGATGTTCTTTAAATGATTATTTATCCATTTAGGGTCATTTTTGTCTGATCTGAGTTTTTTGTATGGTATGTTCTGCCTTTGTGCATTAAGTAACTCATTATTTAAATTGTCGTGGAACTCAGCTATCTCAGATCTCGTTATCAGGTCGATGTCATCTGTCAGGTTCACCCCCAAGCGTGACACCCCTTCTCTCAGCTGCCTCTTTAAACTGTCAAAGATTGCCCTTCTGAAATCTGGTACGTTAGTGGAATTTTCCTTACGTCTGCCCTGAAAATCTAACTGGAATCTAATTTCTTTGTGATCGCTGTTTGCAAGTTCGTTCCCTACCTCGACATTGCTAATGAGTTTTCTCTGTTCGACAGAAATAAATTGAGTATATTACTACCCCGGGTGGGTTCGGTTGTATGTTGACTTAGGAAACAGTCCTGGATCGTTTCGAGAAAATCCTCTGATTCTGAGTTACCCGTAAGGTCAGTACAATCTATTTGGCCAAGCTTAAAGTCGCCTATTATACAGACTTTGTTGTGTATGGAGCCCTGCGCATTTCATCCCACATAAGTCTCTCATTGACTCTATCAAGATTGGGAGGTCTATATATTAATCCTGTGATTAATTTTTCCCTACCGTCGATTAATTCTATCCAAATTGTTTCTGTATTCCGCTCAGTTTTTATTTCCTTATTTATTTCACACTTCAGATTATCCCTGACATAGATTGCTACTCAGCCTCCTTTCCTGGTCTGCCTATCGGTATGGAACAATTTGTAACCCGCAATTTGGTATTCGACCGGCAACTCACGTAAGTCTAGGTTGATCCATGTTTCAGTGAATGCAGTTTAAAGACTTCGATATCTTTTGAACTGCCCCCTCTAGAGACCCAGCCAGGGTTGCCACCCCCTCCCGAGACCGGTGCACCCCATCCCTAGCATAAAGGTCCCTTCTACCGTAGAAGTTATCCCAGTTATCAGTGAATGGGACTGATAATGACTTTTAATATCCGTCAAGACGGCCATTGACACCAATCGCCCGGGACAACCATTCATTGCTAACTCTACTTCTAGGCAGGACACCACATATGATAGGGATCCCTCTCTTAGTCCTAATACATTCTATAGCTGTCTTGAACTTATCAAGAAGCTCTTCACTCCTACACCGGCCAATATCGTTGCCTCCTGCACTGAGGCAGATAATGGGTTTGTTCCCATTACCAGACAAGATATTGTCCATCCTGGCAAACACACCCTCATCCTAGTTTTATTTTTTACCACAAAAGGCTCTGTCTAAGTACTTTACCTGTGAGTCACCAACAATTAAAGTTTTTATACCTTCCTTGTCAGCCCTGTCCCTGACTGTACTAACGTCCATTTCGTCTATGAAGGGACTGAACGAGTTGGTACATTTAGCTGCTGTTTTCGTTATTGTATCCTTGGTGTATTTCTTGACCACCAGCTTGGTAGTCCCTCTCCTCACAACCTTCCATTCGTCATTCACCTGGTTTCCCTGTCTCGTTTCTTCCTTCATCTTTGATATCTCTTCCTTTATTTTCAAGATATCTTGCTCTAATTTCAGGTTTTTTTCCTTGGTATTCTGTAACTCGGTCCACAGGTGGGTATGGGGCGGTACTGTGTGTGACATTTGACAGAGAAACAATCCTAAAGGGATGATGGATTAGTTGGAAGTGCATTTGCAAAAAAAAAGTTTACTTTATACGTTACGTCAATGTTTGGCAACTATGGTTTCCGTCACGACAAGGTTCTCATCAGGCTGGGTTCGGGGAGTGAAGCTCTGCGCACTTCACTAAACATCATTTATCACTACGCGTCATAGCGTACATCACAAATCAAACAAGCACAAAAATACACTGAGTGAAGCTCTGAATTCATCACAATGTCCGGTTACATTACCCATCATCATCAACACATAGCTTATGGGACAAAAGACGGGCGATTAGTGAGGTCACACGCGACGAGGCGGGGCGGGGTAGGAGGTGAGGTCACACGAGGCGGGTGAGGTGGGGCTGAGGCGAGGCGGGGCAGGGAGGAGCTGAGGCGTGGTGCGGGGGCGAGGCGAGGCTGGCCAGGCCAAGCCAAGTCGGTGCGGAGAACTGCCGGGCAGGGTGAGGTGGGGCGGAGGCAAGGCGTGGCGGGTGAGGTGGGGAGGAGCCGAGGCGTGGTTGATCGGGCCAGGCCGGGGTTGCAGGGGGTGGGGGGGCAGGGACGGGGCAGGGCAGGGCAGGGACGGAAGAGTAAGGGTGAGGTAAGGATTAGGACAGGAAGGAGGATATAGGTTAAAAGACATGTTAGGTTATAACAGTCCACACACTGCTTCTATCACTAAAACACAATGGGTACATTTAACACTGACCTACAATGAAAATGCACTTGGGGTACAGAGAACGTCACAAATCGCAGGGCCCCTGATAAATTACGCTGTGCACTAAACATATTGCTAGTAAACATTCGCGCATACTACTACTATAGACATTTACTTCAGCTGTAACATGACACACTCGGATTCTTTTCACGCTACTACGCAGGAACTCCATATTATGCACTTGAACAATACTCAAACTGACGAGTCAGGTGTTATGGCTAAAGAGGGAGGGCGTGGGTTAACGTTATAGTTCGCTGCCACCAATATAATGAGACATAACTCACAAAGAGAGACCTAGGGGTACTTGTAAGCCCGGACCTACGGCCTAGAAAACAGTGTGTTAATGTTCGAAATAAGGCAGAGTATTGGGTTTTATATCTAGAAGTGTAAGTAACAAGAGTGCGGAGGTCTTATTGCAACTATATCTTGCGCTAGTCAGGCCGCACCTCGAATATGCGGTTCAGTTCTGGTGCCCCTATTATGGAATGGATATAAATTCACTAGAGTCGGTGCAGCGAAGAATGACAAAAATGATTCCGGGACTTAGAAACCTTCCATATCAGGATAGGTTAAAGAAACTTAACTTGCATTCCCTAGAAAGACGAAGAGTGCGGGGAGATATGATAGAAGTATTTAAGTGGGTGAAAGGAATCAATAAAGTGGATATAGATAAAGTCTTATAATATCCGAGCAGGATAGGACTCGGAGCAACGGATTCGAGTTGGTTAAGTTTAGGTTTAGGAGGGACATAGGAAGAAACTGGTTCACAAATAGGGTGGTGGACGAGTGGAACAAGCTTAGCAACTTTGTAGTAAGTGCGGGAACGCTGGAAAGTTTCAAAAGAAGGCTAGATAGATTCATGGATGATAGAGAGTGGTAGTAACTCGACAGGAGCTGCCACGCACAGGCCAACCGGCCTATTGCAGACTCCTTATTTTCTTATGTTCTTATGTGAAGAAGAAGATTACATATAAGTAGGAAGTATAGAGAGTAGGAATGTAAAGAGAGAAGCTTGGGTAGCGTGACCGCTTGGGTTTTATATACTCAGCGTCAATACACTTATCTTATCTCGTATGTCAATACACATATATTACTTCTTAAAGGGACAACTTGTTAAACACCTCTTCGATACAACTATTTATTAATTCACTCAATGACATGGAAACGTTAATATCATTATTATATCGGGGTACTAACACATTATGTTACGTTACTCGACACTGGCTTCTCGGATACAACATGAATGAATACACTTCCCACAGTAGGTAACTCACCCTAGAGATTGCTCTGACAATGACTCACGTGTACATCTGACGTAAGCCCAGTGGGGGCTTGGCTGGGCTCTCGTATGCAATGCTCTGCTTAGCTGGTGACGTCGTGAAGGGGACGAGCGTGACTCTGTGCGAGTGACCAGAATAACCTCTCAATGACCAATCTCTTTGAATGATAGTCGTGTGAGAATCATGATGAGAATCGGAATGAGAATGAACGTGGACGAGACTGCAGGGCCTTTCTATGGGGTCGGACCAACAGGCTTTTGACCTCGAACCAATTATCACTAAACTGGTTAGATCTGGACAGCGTGCTCAGGTGAGGTCATGCCCAGGTGTCTTGGTCAGGTGAGGTCACCCGCTAATTCAGGTAATTAGCGGCTGAGGTCACGTCCCTAGGGTCTTGGGGTGTGTCCACCTGGTATGTGGTGATACCATGAGGTCTGTAGTGTACTTGCTGTTATATATGATGTAATTCTGGGCTGTAAGCTTTGGACGTGGTTATGATCATAGTCGTGGTTGTTATAATCATGGTCGTAAGTGTTATAATCTTGGTCGTGGTTAGAACATAAGAACATAAGAATGGAGGAAACTGCAATGGCCTATTGGCGCATACTGGGCAGTCCCGTTTACACCCAACCCCTATTGCTCATATATGCATCCAACCTATGTTTGAAGCTATTCAGCGTATTCGAGTTAATGATGATATTTGGTAACTTGTTCCATTCATCCACTACTGTGTTTCCAAACCAGTGTTTACCTATTTCACCCCTAAATCTAAATTTGTCTAATTTAAAACCATTGTTACGAGGTCGCTCCTGGTTGGATAGTTTGAGTACCTTTGTAATGACCCCTTTGTTTAGCCCTGACTTCCACTTATACACTTCTATCAGGTCGCCCCTTGCTCTGCATCTCTCGAGGGAGTGCAAATTAAGATGCTTTAACTTGTCTCTGTACTCAAGGTTCCTAATGCCGGGATCATTCTTGTTATTCTCCTCTGAATTCTTTCCAAGGATTCTATATCCATTCTGTAATACGGTGACCAGAACTGAACTGCGTAATCCAGGTGTGGTCTCACAAGAGCAAGATACAGTTTTAGGATGACCTCGCTAGTCTTGTAACTAACACTCCTTTGTATGAACCCAAGTACTTTATTAGCCTTGTTATGAGCAAAAACACATTGTTTACTTGGCGAGGGGGGTTCCTACTTATCATTACTCCTAAATCTCTCTCGTAGTCGGATTTCTCTATGGCATCGTTGTTCATCTGGTATCTGGTTTCCCTGTTTACATCTCCTATACTGAGTACTTTACATTTGTCCACGTTGAATTTCATCTGCCATTTTTCAGACCATTCGAAAAATTTGTTTAGATCTTCGTGTAGTTTTGCGGAGTCCTCGTCAGATTTAATAACAAACCACGTCCTATTTTAGTGTCATCAGCAAATTTACTTATGTTGCTGTCTATGCCGATATCTATGTCGTTTACGTATATAATAAATAATAATGGTCCAAGTACTGAGCCTTGGGGAACTCCACTAGTGACGTTGCTCCAATGGGATGTAGTGCTGTTAATGCTCACTCACTGTTTCCTGCCCTGTAACCACGCCCTAATCTATTTAAGGATGTTACCTTTGATGCCATGTGCTTCTACCTTTCTAATTAGTCTTTCGTGGGGGACTCTGTCGAAGGCTTTGCTAAAGTCGAGATATACCACATCATAATTGTGCCCCTCGTCAACCGATTCGAAAACTGATGAAAAGAATGTTAATAGATTAGAAAGACAAGAACGTCTGCTTGTGTAGCCATGCTGGGAATCATTGATCAATCTCTGCTTCTCCAGGTGATTTCGAATAGAGTTTGAAATGATTGCTTCCAGTAATTTGCCTACTATTGATGTTAGACTGATTGGGCGGTAGTTAGAGGATAGTGATCTATCCCCTTCTTGAAAATCGATATTACATTCGCTATCCTCCAGGATTCTGGTACTACACCTGTTTTTAAGGATATGTCAAACAACTTTGCTAAGGGCACACTAAGCTCTTCCTTACATTCCTTTAAAACTCTGGCAAATATCTCATCGGGACCAGGTGACTTATTAGGCTATATTTTGTCTATTTGCTTACTAACATCGTTACTAGTCACTACTATCTCGCTTAATTTGTTTTCTTCACTATCTCCGAATAGAGTCGGTGCCTCGGGTATCATGTTTAAATTTTCGGTGGTGAAAACTGTTGAAAAATATTTATTCAAATTATTGCTCATTTCTCCGTCGTTATCAGTGAGCTCGCCGGTATCTGACCGTATTGGTCCAATCTTTTCCCGTGTTTTAGTTTAATACATTTGGTAGAATCCTTTGGGGTTTGTCTTTGCCTTCCTTGCTATCCTTACCTCATTATTCCTCTTGGCTTTCCTCTTCTCGGTTTTAACCCTATTCGCCAATATCTTATATAATCCTGGAGGTAAATTTCGCCACGCTTTATCCTTCTATTTATAGCCTTCCTTTGGCCAATGATGTTCTTTAAATAATTATTTATCCATTTAGGGTCATTTTTGTCTGATCTGAGTTTTTTGTATGGTATGTTCTGCCTTTGTGCATTAAGTAACTCATTATTTAAATTGTCGTGGAACTCGGCAATCTCAGATCTCGTTATCAGGTCCGAGTCATCTGTCAGGTTCACAGCCAAGCTCGACACCCCCTCTCTCAGCTGCCTCTTTAAACTGTCTAAGTTTGCCCTTCTGAAATCTGGTAGTTTAGTGGAATTTTCCTTACGTCTGCCCTGAAAATCTAACTGGAATCTAATTTCTTTGTGATCGCTGTTTGCAAGTTCGTTCCGTACCTCGACATTGCTAATGAGGTTTACGCTGTTCGACAGAAATAAATCGACTATATTATTACCCCGGGTGGGTTCGGTTTAAAGTTGACCTCGGAAACATTCCTGGATCGTCTCCAGAAAATCCTCTGATTCGGAGTTACCCGTAAGGTCAGTCCAATCTATTTGGCCAAGGTTAAAGTCGCCTACTATACAGACTTTCTTGTGTATGGAAGCCCTGCGCATTTAATCCCAGATAAGTCGCTCATTGACTATCAAGATTGGGAGGTCTATATACAGGGTGTCCCAAAAAAATGTGCTCACTCTTTGACTGCCCATTACTCATATATTTTTTTTGTTTTGTTTCAGGTGCGACTAACCCTAAATAATGTTATTTTCTTTAATTTAACTCATTAGACTTGCATCTATGTCAATAAACACCTAAATCAAAACAAAAAATATATGAGTAATGGGCAGTCAAAGAGTGAGCACATTTTTTTGGGATACCCTGTATTACTCCTGTGATTAATTTTTCCCTACCGTTGATTAATTCTATCCAAATTGTTTCTGTATTCCGCTCTGTTTTTATTTCCTTATATATTTCACACTTCAGATTATCCCTAACATAGATTGCAACTCCGCCTCCTTTCCTGGTCTGCCTATCGGTATGGAACAATTTGTAACCCACAATTTGGTATTCGACCGGCAACTCACGTGAGTCTAGGTTGATCCATGTTTCAGTGAATGCTATTATATCGATTTTTTCGGTAGATACCAAGGCCCTAATATTATCCATTTTGTTTCTCTTCCTTCTACTGTTCGCGTAGTAGACATTTAAGTTAGTCGTGTTCTGAGTCCTCCCTTTGCCGCGTTTAGTTTTAAACTCCCTTTTTAATTTAGTTTTGTCATCATTTCTAACACTATTTCCCTATAATCTTTTACTTTGTTTACCCACTACCAGTGCAGTTTCCCCCACCCCCGTGCCCATATGTTCCCTTAGCAGTTTGAAGACTTCGATATCCTTTGAACTGCCCCCTCTAGAGACCCAGCCAGGGTTGCCACTCCATCCCGAGACAGGTGCACCCCATCCTTAGCTTAATGGTTGTCCCAGTTGACAATGAATGGGACTGATATTGACTTGCAATATCTGTCAAGACGGTCGTTGACAACCATTCACTGCCAACTCTCCTTCTAGGCAGGACACTGCATATGATAAGGATCCCTCCCTTAGACCTAATACGATCTATAGCTGCCTTGAACTTATCAAGAAGCTCCTCTCTCCTACACCGGCCAATATCATTGCCTCCTGCACAGAGGCAGATAATGGGTTTGTTCCCATTACCAGTCAAGATATCGTTTATCCTGTCAATTATATCCTCCACCCCATCTCCTCGCAAACACACCCTCATCCTATTTTTGTTGTTACCACAAAAGGCCCTGTCCAAGTACCTTACCTGTGAGTCACCAACAATTAAAGTTTTTATACCTTCCTTGTCAGCCCTCTCCCTGACTGTACTAACGTCCAATTCGTCTATCAAGGGACTGAACGAGTTAGTACACTTAGCTGTTGTTGTCATTGTTGTCGTATCCTTGCTGTATTTCTTCACCACCAGCTTGGTCTTCCCTCTCCTCTCAACCTTCCACTCATTTGAGTTTTCGTCAGACACTGGCTTTCCCTGTCCCGCCTCCCCCTTTATTCTCGCCAGCTCTTCCTTTAATTTCAGGTTCTACAACGTGGCCCTCTCAATTCCTTCCTTAGCCCTCACCAATTCTTCCATGGACCACTCCAGTTTGGTCAACAAACTCGTACACCCAAGACCACACATAGCACTGGCCATATCTGATAATTATCATTGTTATAATCATGTTCGTGGTTGTTATAATCATGGTCGTGGTTGTTATAATCATGGTCCTGTTTGTTATAATCATGGTCGTAGTTGTTATAATCATGGTCGTGGTTGTTATAATCATGGTCGTGGTTGTTATAATTATACTCATGGTTGTTATAATCATTGTCGTGGTTGTTATAATCATGGTCGTGGGTGATACTGTATAATCATAGTCGTGGTTGTTATAATCATAGTAGTGGTTGTTATAATCATGGTCGTGGTTGTTATAATCATGGTCGTGGTTGTTATAATTATACTCGTGGTTGTTATAATCATTGCCGTGGTTGATATAATCATGGGCGTGGGTGATATAATCATAGTTGTGGTTGTTATAATCATGGTCGTGCTTGTTATAATCATGGTCGTGGTTGTTAAAATCATGGTCATGGTTGTTATAATCAAGGTCGTGGTTGTTATAATCATGGTCGTGGTTATTATAATCATGGTCGTGGGTGATATAATCATAGTAGTGGTTGTTATAATCATGGTCGTGGTGGTTATAAATATGGTCGTGGTTGTTATAATCATGGTCGTGGTTGTTATAATCATAGTCGTGATTGTTATAATCATGGTCGTGCTTGTTATAATCATGGTCGTGGTTGTTAAAATCATGGTCATGGTTGTTATAATCAAGGTCGTGGTTGTTATAATCATGGTCGTGGTTATTATAATCATGGTCGTGGGTGATATAATCATAGTAGTGGTTGTTATAATCATGGTCGCGGTTTTTATAATCATCGTCGTGGTTGTTATATCATACTCGTGCTTGTTATAATCATGGTCGTGGTTGTTAAAATCATGGTCGTGGTTGTTATAATCTTGGTCGTGGGTGATATAATCATAGTCGTGGTTGTTATATCATACTCGTGCTTGTTATAATCATGGTCGTGGTTGTTAAAATCATGGTCGTGGTTGTTTTAATCATGGTAGTGGTTGTTCAAATCATGGTCGTGGTTGTTGTAATCATAGTCGTGGTTATTATAATCATGGTCGTGGGTGATATAATCATAGTCGTGGTTGTTATAATCATGGTCGTGATTTTTATAATCATGGTCGTGGTTGTTATAATCATGGTCGTGGTTTTTATAATCATGGTCATGGTTGTTGTAATCATAGTCGTGGTTGTTATAATCATGGTCGTGGGTGATATAATCATAGTCGTGCTTGTTATAATCATGGTCGTGGTTGTTATAATCATGGTCGTGGTTGTTATAATCATGGTCATATTTGTCATAATCATAGTCGTGGTTGAAATAATCATGGTCGTGGTTGTTATAATCATGAACGTGGGTGATACAATCATAGTCGTGGTTGTTATAATGATGGTAGTGTTTGTTATAATTGTAGTGTTGTGGTGTCAGACCACAGCTTACATCTCAGAAACAGTCCAGACCTGATCCGACATTAGGGGGATCAAGTGTAAGGATAACCCTCACGGCTGCCCAAGGGTTACAAATCAACCAGGCTCCCCTCCACATGTCATACGGCCCTAACAAATATGTAAGACACACAGTGAGCAAAGGAGCCGCCTGCGGTCCTCCCCCAATTTACACAAGGAACCTACAGTACATCCCAGACAAGGCCCAGACCTATCCTCACATTAACCAGGTAAAATGTAACCCTCGAGCCCAAGTCAAGGGGCCACAAATCAACCAGAGCCTCTCATGTCACACGGCCCCACCAACGATGTTAACAGGCAAGCATTCATCTGAAAATTTCTCCAGTATATATACAACAACTTATAGTCTCAGAAAAAAGTCCAGACCTGACCCTACATTAGCGAGGGCAAATGTAAGGAGACCCGTCCCCCCCCCCCCCCGATCAGCTCAACCTGACGGCTGGTCTTCCAATGTAAAGGACGTCCTAGTCCTCCCTCACGTGATTGTGTCTTGTAACCAAGAAGGGCCAGCTACTCCGTCTCTAGTCCCGCTCAAGAGAAACCCGCCACTAAGTGTAACGAAGTCTCAGCCGGGTCCGTCGACAGAGTGCTGTCAACTCAACGTGTAACAGTAAGTGCTGGCTGTGTATACTGTAGGAGTGCCGTGATCCCGAACCTCCCCAACGATCGACTTAGTGAAGTGCCCATTCTAATTGTGAGGTTAGGTTATACGAGGATACCATAGTCTATCATAAATTGTGTACGAACCCCCCCATTAATCCCCCCTATTGAACTAGTAAAATAAAGCTGTAACACGCATTGGTGTTTTATATACTACACTTGTACTGTGCCTGTGTTAATATACAGTGTTGACATCACACCCTCGAGACACGCTACCATTTCCTCTCGCTATAATACTCTACTACTTTAAACTCCTAGCTTACCTCTTCATGTGAAATTTTGTCTCATTATATAATCATGGTCGTGGTTTTTATAATCATGGTCGTGGTTGTTGTAATCATAGTCGTGGTTATTATAATCATGGTCGTGGGTGATATAATCATAGTCGTGGTTGTTATAATCATGGTCGTGATTTTTATAATCATAGTCGTGGTAGTTATAATCATGGTCGTGGTTGTTATAATCATAGTCGTGGTTGTTATAATCATGGTCGTGGTTGTTATAATCATGGTTGTGGTTGTTATAATCATATTCGTGGTTGTTATAATCATGGTCGTGGTTGTTATAATCATAGTCGTGGTAGTTATAATCATGGTCGTGGTTGTTATAATCATAGTCGTGGTTGTTATAATCATGGTCGTGGTTGTTATAATCATGGTTGTGGTTGTTATAATCATAGTCGTGATTGTTATAATCATAGTCGTGGTTGTTATAATCATGGTCGTGGGTGATATAATCATAGTCGTGGTTGTTATTGTAGATATATGAGACGAATATGCTGTAATATGTAACTGTACTATTTACCATTATTGATTCAGGTCTCTGTATTATATGTTATAATCATACTCCCTTTTGTCACTTGAATGTTAGTTCAGACTTTGGGCACATGCGCGCTGTACGCGCATGGGCAGATAGAGATACCCAGAGAGATTCCAAGACAGGACGCTGTTTCCCCTGTCTTAACTCCTTTTGTGTGTTTGTCCCAGAAATAGAACTTACGAACTTGACATCAGTGTGTTTCCTTTACCCCTGATTGTAGAGATCACCTGAGTCTCCCACATGGCGCAGTGTTTAGCTGGGACATCACATTATTCAGAATTGGAGTGGACACAGAATCTCTCTCAGAGCCGCCATCTTGTCAATTCCTCCTGTCCAGTGGTTCTCAGTGCGTACCTCACAAGATATTCCTGGATTAACAGTGCAGTGTTGTGAAGTGCTTTTTCAGTGTTGTGTGTGCCCTTTAGTGTCTTTATAGTGTTTCCCTGTGTTCCTGCACTTTTTACAAAAGAGGGAAGCCTATTTAAGACCCATGGGAGAGCTCAAGTTTTGACATCCTCCCCCGTTCCGGTCTCGACTGTCACTGGCGTCAGCCAGCCAGCTGCTCGCTCTCCAGCCTGCCTCGAGTACACGCACGAACGAACGCACACACACACACACACACACACACTCCCAGACGCTCGCAGATATCTTCCATTTAAAGACGATTGCTTTTCTGCTCACTTATTAATTACAGTAATTGTGAGAGAAATAAACCAGGCCATATGGAAGATCAGGAATTTATTGGGTTTTCTTCAGATACCCAACAAGCCCAACTTCAGACGGATGTCGGTGAAGTAAGTGGACTCCAAGTGGAGCGGAAAGTGGATCAAGCGGCCCCACCCACCCTTAGCCCCCACTACACACGTCCGCAATCTGCCACAGGTGTCGACTTCCTTCATTTAATTCAATTTTTGGAAGAAAACCGACGACAAGACGACATCAGGAGGCGACAGGAAGACGATGAACGAAGACGTGAAGAGAGTCACAGACGTCAACAAGAAAATGCCAGATTCAGTGCCATTATCGAGTTGTTGGCACCTGTTACCCTTCAAGCAGCTTCTACACCTGCCTCTTCGTCCACAGGTGCACCTGCAGGGTCCTCTTCAACTTCTTTGCCCCCCCCCCACAGAAAGCACTCGCTCAGAGTCCACCGCCACTCCAAGCTGATGCCTCGTTCCAGGTATTCCGTGAATGGCGTCGGAGGTGGGACGATTATTCGATGATGGTCGATTTATCAAGGTTGCCTAGGGAGAAACAGCTGATCCAGATGAGGATGTGTCTCACCCTAGAGACGCAACGTATCCTGGAGCACACCCTGCAAATTCCCCACGACACAGACAAGACTGTGAAGGACGTCTTGGATGCCTTACAGACGCATATCAAGGGCCTCCGCAACGAAGCTCTGCGTAGGAGAGAACTTCTCAGTTGTAAGCAGCTGGAGGGTGAGTCGTTTGCCGATTTTTACGTACGACTCAGACGCATCGCTGAGGAGGTTGACGTTTGTCCTGGGAACTCGTCGACTTGTGAGGAAACACAGCTGAAGATGATTATCCTCATGGGCGTGCGGGACGAAGAGCTTATTCAGAAGTTTATCTCCCTCGACACAGCCTCTTCTCTACAGGATGTTGTCACCACCTGCCGCTCTTACGAAGCCACCAGAAGTGCGACTTCTGCCATTCGTGCTCCATCTAACCAGCTGTGTGCCATCTCCGCATATAAGAAGAAGAAAGGACGTGACCGGACTTCAGCCTCACATCCGACTTCAGCTTCACATCCGACTTCAGCTTCACATCCGACTTCAGCTTCGGATCAATCTTCAGCATCACTTCAGACTTCAACGCCAGGTCATTCCTGCCAGTATTGTGCTCGTCGGCATGGTTCTGAATGCCCTGCCGCTGACATCACCTGCAATAACTGTGGCCGTCGTGGTCATTGGGCTAGGACACTGAAGTGCCCTGCTAACAACGTTCAGTGCGGCTCCTGTAGCCGCATTGGACACTATGACAAATGCTGTCAGTCAAAGAAGAAGAATGATACTACTTGCAAGTCTCAGGCGGCGAAGAACAAGCGCTGTCGTCGCGTGGGATCCTCTTCTTCCCCTGTCAGCAAGACACCTCAGCCCATCTGTGTTCACCTGTCATACGGCGACATTACTTCCCGTATCCAGATGCTTCCTGACACAGGTGCGGACGTCACATTCATCGGCACAAGACACCTCGACATTCTGGGGATCCCTAGGAGCAGCTTGCAACCACCGTCAACTTCTACAACGCTCACCGCAGACGGTTCTACAATGGCACCTGCTCTGGGTACATTTCAGGCTACCCTCACCCTAGGTAAGCAGTCATGTTCTGCCAGGATTCAGGTCCACAAAGGTGTTCAGATGCCACTACTGTCTTATGGCCACTGTCAAGAGTTGGCCATAATATCTCCAGACTTCCCTAAGCCAATTCTGGAAATAAAACATGTCAACAGGTGCAAGGAGCTTTCCCTCCCACCCAATACGTCACCTTCTGCAGCCAGGGAGTTCTTCCTACTGCAATTCAAGGACGTGCTGGTTTCCAAGGAGGACCTCAAGACGGCTCCACTCAAGCCAATGGCTGGCTCCCCCATGAGAATACACCTGAAGGATGACGCAGTACCTTTCGCCATCCACACACCGCGACAGATACCCTTCGCTTTCCAGAGCCAAGTTAAGAAGGAACTCGACTCTATGGTAGCCCAGGGGATAATTAAGCCTGCTGGTGACGACCCTTCGGATTGGTGTCACCCCATGGTAGCAGTCGCCAAGAACATTACTGGAGTTCGTATCACCGTCGACCTCACTAAGCTGAATAGCCAAGTTTCCCGCCCGACCCACCCTCCACCGACACCCTTCGCCGCTATACGCAGTGTGGACCCGAAGGCAAGGTACTTTACTACAGCAGATGCCTTATGTGGGTACTGGCAGATGGAACTTGCGGAAGAAGATCAGCACCTCAAGACGTTCATCACACCGTACGGCCGATTTCAGCACTGCAGAGGACCTATGGGTTTCGCGGCTACTGGCGATGCTTTCTGCCTCCGTGGTGACATGGCCCTTCAGGGTGTGGCGAACTGTGTCAAGGTCATCGACGACGTGCTCCTATATGACGAGGATTACTCCACGCATCTTGAGCGTATTCACCAGATGCTCACCAGGTGCCGCAAGTACGGGATCACCCTCAACAAGGATAAGTTTGTGGTCGCCGCACCTAGTGTGAACTTCTGTGGGTACACCCTCTCAGGCAAGGGCATCTCGGCTGATCCTGGAAAGGTCAGCGCGATCCGGGACTTCCCTACTCCTGCCAACCTGACCGACCTCCGCTCGTTCATGGGCCTGGTAAACCAGTTGGCTGAGTTCACCCCCGACATCGCCGCTGCAGCACAGCCCCTACGCCCCCTGATGAGCCCCAAGAGAACATTCACCTGGACAGCTGACCATGATGAGGCATTCCGTCGGGTCAAGACAGCTTTCCTTAGCCCAACTGTTCTCGCTTCCTTCGACCCGGCCCTGCCAGTTGTCCTCCAGACTGATGCCTCTCGCCTCTACGGGATTGGATACGCTCTGCTACAGGACCACGGCAATGGACGCCTTCGTCTGGTTCAGTGTGGCTCTCGGTTTCTCACTGACGCTGAGACTCGCTACGCCACCATCGAACTGGAGCTGTTAGCCGCCGTCTGGGCCATGTCCAAATGTAGGTTGTATCTGATCGGCCTACAACACTTCAACCTCATGACGGATCATCGGCCACTCATCCCGATCCTGAACCACTACTCCTTGGATGCGATCGAGAATCCCCGCCTCCAACGCCTTAAGGAGAAGATCTCGCCCTACCTTTTCACAGCTGTGTGGCGTGCTGGCAAGCTGCTCTGCATCCCTGATGCTTTGTCACGAGCCCCAGTCAGCCACCCCACACCAGAGGACGAGATCGCATGTGCTGATGCTACTGCACACCTCAGGACTGTAGTGACCGTGAACGCCGTCATCTCAGAAGAGTCTCCACCACAGGACGACGACAGGACTCTTCAGGAACTCCGAGCACCGGCAAGAGCGGACCCTTCGTACATCCGTCTACTGAACTGCGTGTCCTCGGGATTTCCCTCCAACCGGTACGACTTACACAGCTCTTTACTCCCATACTGGAAGATGCGGGACGACCTTTATGCTGATGGCGACCTCGTCTTGTATGGAGTAAGAGTTGTGGTTCCTGCCGCCCTCCGCCGCCGCACCCTAGCCCACCTGCACGACAGCCACAGGGGTGTGGAAGCTACGAAGCGCCGGGCGAGACAAGCTGTTTTTTGGCCAGGCATCGACTCCGACATCGCTAGCTCCGTTCAAGTCTGCGAGCCATGCCAGGTGCTGCAGCCTAGTCAGCAGCAGGAACTCCTCATGAACAACGACAACCCTACGAGGACCTTTGAGTCCGTCTCTGCGGATTTCTTCGTTGTGGCGGGAAAGTCCTTTCTCGTCATCGCCGACCGGCTCTCAGGTTGGCCTGTTGTCGTTCCCTGCGGAGGCAACACTACTGCTTCTCATAAAGTACGTATGTTCTGTCGCTACTTCCGGGAAGTTGGTGTCCCTCTCCGCCTGAGGACTGACGGCGGGCCCCAGTTCACCAGCAACGACTTCCGGGACTGCATGGAGCGATGGGGAGTTTACCATGTGGTGTCCTCGCCACATTATCCCCAGTCCAATGGACATGCCGAGGCTGCCGTAAAGTCCGTCAAGCATCTTATCCTCAAGACGGCACCCTCAGGCAACATTGACTGTGAGAAGTTTGACCGGGGTGTATTGGAATTGCGGAATACCCCCAACTTCACAGGTCGCTCCCCAGCACAGATGTTATATGGCTACCCACTACGGTCATGTGTCCCTGCCCATCCTGAGTCCTTCTCGAGGGAGTGGCAGGCCAAGACCGAGGACTGCGATCGTCGTGCAGCCGCCCGTGCTGACCAGGTAAAGGCACAGTACAATCAGCACGCCCGACCCCTTCCCAGGTTGAGTATCGGGCAAACAGTTCGGGTTCAAGACCCGACGTCTCACCGCTGGGACAAGGTCGGGGTTGTCATGGGCTGTGGCAAGACCAGGGATTACGAGGTCCGTCTCCCTAGTGGTCGGGTATGGTGGCGGAATCGCCGCTTCCTTCGTTCAGTACCGTCCTCTAGTGGTAAACCCCTCCCCCACATCCCTGTCAACCCTTGCTTGGACGAGAAAAGTAAGTCCTCATTCAGTGACCCCCCAGTTTTCCCACGTCACTCTCAAAGGCTCCTGGAAAAAGAGTCCGCTCGAGATTGCACTACGAGCGTGAGGGGGAGGGAGGTGTAGATATATGAGACGAATATGCTGTAATATGTAACTGTACTATTTACCATTATTGATTCAGGTCTCTGTATTATATGTTATAATCATACTCCCTTTTGTCACTTGAATGTTAGTTCAGACTTTGGGCACATGCGCGCTGTACGCGCATGCGCAGATAGAGATACCCAGAGAGATTCCAAGACAGGACGCTGTTTCCCCTGTCTTAACTCCTTTTGTGTGTTTGTCCCAGAAATAGAACTTAGGAACTTGACATCAGTGTGTTTCCTTTACCCCTGATTGTAGAGATCACCTGAGTCTCCCACAGTTATAATCATGGTCGTGGTTGTTACAATCGTGGTTGTGGTTGTTATAATCATGGTCGTGGTTGTTATAATCATGGTCGTGGTTGTTATAATCATGGTCGTGGTTGTTATAATCATGGTCCTGGTTGATATAATCATTAGGGTGTGTCATAGGAGGGAAGATCAGCTAAAACAAATGGTCCATCACTTTTTTGGTAGATTTTAGTGCATATAAACAGAAAATAATTTCAGTTTCAATATTTTGCAACCTTTTGCTAGGTAAATTTTAGCGTGAAATTTATCGAAAATCTAACGTACAGCTGCATTAGTGCATTACAATTAAATAGTGAACATTGCTTTCTGACTTCATTCTTTAACAACCCAACTAACAATATTTTTTTCTGTTTCAGATTCTGATGCATTTATAAGTTGATAATATTTGCGATGGCTGCTTATGTCAGGACGAGGAACCAAAAATCCAGCCATCTCAGTCACTATCTTGGGTCTGGGAGAGAGCTCCTGAAGTCGGAGTTGCCTACATTGAGAGATGCTTTGAGATACGGTGTTTTAATCAGGCAAATCAGTGAAAAGAACCAAAGAACTTACACAAACAAAGACATTGCCAGTGATATGACCAAAGCTGTCTTGGCACAGTACACTCTGGCTAACGCTCAGTTCAAGCCTCCAGTCATAACAAGTCAGAAGAAGATTAGTGAGAGACTGCTAGCCAGTTGGGAAAAGGCAAGAGATATCTCTCTTGGGAGAAGAAAACTAGCAGTTAAGGACAGCTTTGCCAAGCAACTGGACCAGTTATTTGACATAATTACTTGCAAGTGCCCAATTGTTCTCTGTCCTGAATTTGGATGCGATCGTGACTGTAAATCCGAGGCCTACATCTCCTGTATTTGCAAGCGTGAACTGAAGATTCCTGTGATCGAACTGGCATTTGTCAAAGCACAGAGAGAGAAGACTGGCAGTATAGGGGCTCTCATGATTTCTAGCCAAGATATTCCGGAGTCCAAGAGACAGGAGGCTGCCACAGAGAGACAGAAGAGGAGAAGAGTTGCCGAGGAAAAGAGACTTGAGAAGGCCCAGGGTGAGGTAAAAAAGGCCGATGATTGGAGTCAAGCTGATTCAGAGTTTAATGACTTCCCCATGGCTGATCCGAGTGCTGACCAGGAGAATGGTGACTTTGTCCCTAACCCAGAAAATAACGATCCCAAACCTTCCAGGCATAAGATTCGAAATAGGAAAGATATCCCGAGCATAGCTCTGGCCAGCATGCGACACCACACTGGTCTCAGAGAAACTGCAGAGATAGCAACAGCTGCCTGGATTGACGGTGGTTTGATAACACCTGATGATGTTCACCTGGTGATAGATCATAACAAAGTAAGGAGAGCTCAGGAGAAACTTGTCAGTAACCTAGAAGAGGAGTTTGATAAGGGGATAAGAGAAAATGGAATCAATTGTTTGTTCTTTGATGGGAGAAGGGATGACACTAAAGTGTTCATGAAAGTTGGAGATTCTGACAAGTTGTTCCCTGCCATGGTGAAGGAGGAACACTACTCCTGCTGCAGTGAACCAGGAGGGGAGTATTTGCGGCATTTCACTCCAGAGAAAGATGACATCAGGAAACCAGCTGAGATAGTGGCAGATAACATTGTGAACTGGCTCAGAGAGAGGAACGTAGACCAGACCCTGCAGGCCATTGGAGGGGACAGCACCAACACGAACACAGGGTGGCAAGGGGGGGTCATACAGTGGATAGAGCGGAAGATTGGGAGGAAGCTGGTCTGCATTGTTTGTGACCTCCACACCAACGAGTTGCCACTCAGACATCTGATCCAGGAGCTGGATGGCAAGACTCTTTCAAACAACAGATGGTCTGGTCCTCTTGGCAAGATGCTGGACTCTGCCACTGAGTTAGAAATAAATCCGAGCTTTGAAAAAATCACAGTTGGCCCTCCACTCGTTGAGCTTGCACATACTGTCATTGACGACCTGAGTACTGACCAGTACTATGGTTACATGATTTGCAGTGCCATCAAAACTGGGGTCATGCCTGATAGACTTGCTTACCTGCAGATAGGTCCAGTCTCACATTCTAGGTGGCTCACAACGGCTCTCAGGTTCTGCAGAATTTGGGTCGCTCATCATAAACTGAAAGGGAACCAGCTTCACAACCTGAGACTTATTGTCCAATTCATCGTGAGTGTCTACTTGCCAAATTGGTTCAACACCAAGGTCAAGTCATCGTTCTCCGAAGGTCCGAGGCATGTTCTCTTCCAGCTTGAGCTCCTGAGGAGTCAGCCAAGGAAGTTTGTTCAGATTGTGGAGCAGACTGTAAGGAGATCTTCCTGGTATGCTCATCCCGAGGCAGTTCTACAGACAATGCTCTGCAGTAAGGATGAGGAGGAGAGAAGAGTGGCAGTCAAAAAGATCTTGGATATGAGACTTATGAGAGGATCTGGGCATGACGAATCAGTTGGTGACGATTCCTTCAGGGTCAGGAAGACTCCTGAAGTCAATCTAGGTGCCAAGACTCTCACTGATCTCATAGATCTGGATAACATCCAGGCTGGCAGTGAGCCCCCGCTTACCTGCAGCCTCACCAATGTTCAAGTCAGAGCTTTCCTGGACAACCCCATGCATGTCCCTGCCTGGCCCTCGCACACCCAGAGTACAGAGCGTTGTGTACAGCAAGTGAGCGAGGCCAGCAGTCACGTGTACAGCCAGGAGAGGAGGGAAGGCTACATCCGAGCTCAGGTGGTCAGCAGGGAGGTGATGAGTAGAAACAGAAGCAAGAAAGACATCTTCTCTATGGTGTGCAGCAACACCGGGTCGTAGTAGTAAAACCGGTTTTTGTATTTGATGATTTTGTTTTCTAAAGGAATATTAAATTTAATAAATGTGTCAAGATCATTCGTTTCACTATTCTGGATCATTTTCATCCTAATAAATTAACCTGATACATTTACTTTACTTTAAATAAGCTATTTTGTGGTGTTGGTAAAAGGGTGGGAATACTGAATTTTCATAAGATTTCAAGTTAAAATTTACCCAGCAAAAAATGAAAACTTTTCAAATCTGAAGATATCACATGATTCTGCACATAGAACTACATCATTAATACCATGGGCCGATTTTTCAAACTCAAAAAAAAAAAAATTCGCCTCCGTATGACACACCCTAATAATCATGGTCCTGTTTGTTATAATCATGGTCCTGGTTGTTATAATCATGGTCGTGGTTGTTATAATCATGGTCGTGGTCGTGATACTTACAGTATCTAATATACTATAAGAAGTAATAGAATAAAGGTTAGTGTATGTATATTATGTATGCTGGATTATATATCATGTATGTATATTATGTATGTGCTCCATTTATGTATTATTTATTCAGCCTAGCTAGCAGCGTGTGGCAATGTTATTACCATAACCCACACGCTTAATTAATGTGCCTGGCGACGTATGGAAGCTGCTAATGTATCACTTGCCATACGTCGCCTATAGCAGTTGACAAGGAGCCTAGCCAAGGGAGACCGCTGCTCTCCTCTGTGTACATACTCTTATCCAGTAAACCGAACCTACAAAACTATACAGGTGTTTGTGTTCTCTCCTGTATATAGAACTTATTATTCAGAACCTAGCAGTTAGAATAATTAATTAAAGAAATTTTCGCCATAAGGAGAGGTAAAATCATAAAAAAAATTATTATGAATTACCGATGATCATTCCGAGAAAAATTATATTATGAAGAGAAGTGACCTTGATTCTGGTTGTAATAGTCACCATCTGCTTAAGTCATCACCTGTGTTATGTCATCATAGTCATCATCTATATTTGTCATTTTTAGGCCCATCTCACATGACTGACCGACCATCAATGTTCTTTCAGCGCGAGGGTGTTAGTTTTCAATGTGTTTTATTATTTAAGCTGGTGGATGTAAGACCTCCTATCTTCACTGACGCAGCTATGGTCAATTTGGTGTTGTTCTTGTTTATAAATGCTTTGTAATCTATCTCAAGTCTATCCGTCCTGTCTATTGCCATCCCAACTGTCTGTTCGTCTGCGTGGTGTTTAAATGTAAGCCCGTCTGTGCTCTTTGTGTCGTCAAATTTGTCTGTTTTATCCGTTGTTGGCGTGTGTCTGCCTGTTTGTCTAATGTGAACCAGTCAGTCAGCTGTCTGTCTGTCATGTTAGTTGCCATATTGACTATTTGTGCATTTATTTTTGTCAACCTCCTGTCTGTTTCACTGTCTATTTTCACCCTGTGTCTATTGTAGTCTTCTTTTCCATGCATTCCTGTTACTTTTTATCTCTTCTCCTTTTCCACAGGAATAAGTATACACTGTAGCTGTAAGGTCGTCTGGTAACGTTGAAACTGCGCATCCGGACGCCTGATGAAACTCAGCTCCCCCCACCTGTTTCTCTAACTATTTTCTGTTTCCCCTTCTTTATTCTTCTATTTACTCATCTTCCTTCCTTTGCTAATCCAAACAACATTAAAAAAAATGTAGGCTAAGAGAAAAAGTGGGGGGAGGAGGGGGGAGCCGTACGATAACTGCAATCATCTGGCCGACAGACAGCGGACTGTGATCTTTTGCCAGAGTAAATAAAATGGTTAATTAATGCCCTCCTAAAGAAACCATCGACATGGGACCAGGTTTTTTTCACTCTACGATTTTTTTGCGATTTTTCCACCAAGTTTGATGAAAAACGATTGTGCCGTTTCGGCTGCCCAGAAGAGATTCACGCATGGCTAGTCCTATAGTATATTAGATTATGGATGGAAAACCAATTACAGTTTAACTTTGTATGGAGTCATTGCCTACGATGTTTTGTACTATGCTAAATATTTTAAAAGTCAGTAATCATGTATATTATTCATTCTCTTGATTTAATTTATCCATTCATTATGTAACCTGCACATTTATTATGGTACACTTTTGTTATTTAATTTTATTTAAGTCTTTCATGACGTGTATAATTCCAAACCTTCACTCCTGGATTTTTGTGAAGTAAAAGGGCTGTGATTGAACCCTTGATGCACAATTTCGTACTTATTTGTGTTTGTAACTTTTGCATTTAACATTGTTTGTCGTGTATTGAAGTAACATTAATATAAAGTGATAAATATTAAGTACTAAGATGTGCTGAGTTACAAATTTATTTTTTGTTTTTGTTGTGCTGTATGTGTCTTCATTATTATATTCACCTTCAACATAATTCAAGTTGCTAAGTTATGGCACAACAAAATGGGGGTCTGTGTCTGGGAGACTTTGGTTAAAATTAAGTAAAATTAAGTTAAGATCAGTCAAAATCATCAGGAGTAAAGTTTGCAATTTATTTTTGGTGGAAGTTTTCTCTACTAGTCGGTAAGTTGAATATCTGTTTAAAGTGAAGCCTAAATTCATTGCTGAACCCTCAGCGTTAAGTTTGTAGTGTAGTACCATTCGTAAAGATGATTGGGTTTCGTTGGCTAAGCGTTATAAAGTAAAGATTAAGTCAAATTGGAAATAGGCAACTGTCAAAGATGCTGTAATTCGAAGTTTGGTGGAAAAATCAATTTTGGACGAGTCTGCGTTCCAACTGTGTGAGATGGAGGAATATCCTTCAGTAAAGTTAATAGAGTTGCAGCTAGAACGAGAGAAGCTGGAGTGGGAAATAAAGTTAAGGTTGCAGGAAAAAAATGGTGGACAGAGAAAGAGAATGGGCATTCCAGTTAAAGCTGTTGAATAAGAGAGTTACTATGGGGTCGTGTGACGTCAAATTTGATGCAATTAAAGTGACGAAGTTTGAACCAAAATTTGACGAACATGACCCGGAAGAGTTTTTCATCCAATTTGAGCAGCTTGCCACAACGCTTTCCTGACCTCAGCAGTATTGGCCATTGCTGATCCATTCTGTCCTTGTGGGCAAAGGCCGTCTCTTTACTTGTCCCTAACCAGCTTTCAGCAAAACGAGAATTTTGTGGTCAAGGAGGACATTTTAAAATCTTACCAGTTGACAACAGAGTCATATAGAGATAAGTTGACAAATACATTTAAATTGCCCGATCAGTTATATATCGAATATGGTCACACTGTCAATAAATTGCGCAACAGATGGCTATCGGCTAGTGGAGTTAAAACCTAAGATGAAATTTGTGAATTGATTGCACTGGAGCAGCATTTGGAGGTGTCCCCACAGAAGTCCGTATGTACGTTTGTGAGAAGGAAGCTACAACTATTGGGAGAGCTGCCACTTTGGCAGAAAATTTCAGTCTTATTCTTAAACATAAGGTTAATGAGGTTCCAGCCCCAGCAGTGTCTCCAGCTCAAGGGGGTAAGCTCCTGTTTGGTAACTGAGGTAATAAACCCTCTTTTGTGAATGTTGGCTGAGGTTCTGATAGTCACGGTAGTACTGGATCTAGCGGTGTTATGTCTTCTATGTGTTTTTATTGTAAAAAGCCTGGTCGCTATATTGCCCAATGTCCTAAGCTCAAAGCTGAGGAGTCCCATAACACGCCTGTTGCTAATTTTGCATTTGTCTCAGCAGTTGGTGTTTGTGTAGATGATGTTGCTGCGTTTTCTGACCCAGTTTGTGTGGATCCAAAGGTTTTATTGCAGCCCTTCCGCTCCCTGGTTTTGTGTCCGTGTCCGAGGGTAGTCCTGCTGTGCCTGTGAGTATTTAAAGAGATACTGGTGCTTCACTCAGTATTTTGTTAAAAAGTGCTCTTCCATCTGTGGAAGAGGCTTATTCTGGTGAGCAAGTTGTGTTGCTGGGCGTTAGTGGAGCCATTTGCATTCCTTTGTGCAAAGTTTATCTTCCGGACAGACCTTTTGTCTCAGCCAGTTACAGTAGGGGTTCAGGAGGTTTTGCCAGTGGAGGGAGTAGCTTTCCTCTTGGAAAATAATATAGCTGGTAGTCTCGTTGTTCCGGATCCAGTTGTGTGCTCTACACCTTTGAGGAATTATCCTACTGCAGACCTTGTGAGTAAATGTGTTGGGTTATTCCCTTCTGGTGCTGTAACTCGTAGTCAAGCTAAAATGGTTACGTATGGGACAGATGTGAGTGATCAGAATGATGTTTTGCCTGATTATGATTTAAAAGGACTGTTTGATGTTAAGCCAGAGCAGTTAGAAGCAGCTGCATTGTTAATGGTGCTCGATAAATTTGATGTATACCGTGGGAACAGCAATCAGAAAATTATTGTATATAGCTACCACAACCCCTTGCAATTTGTTACTCGCAAGAAGAACAAAAAACAACGTTTAACTCCTTGGTGTTTGGCGTTTCAACCATATAATATTGAAATTAGACATATGAAGGGTAAGGATAACATTATTGCTGATACCTTCTCTAGGCTATATTAGGCAGATCTCATCGCTGTGTATTGCCAATGTAAGACCTTACAGGTTTTGTTTTAAGAAGAGGGGTGTTATGCATTGCGTAATGCACAGCAATGCATTGCATTATGCGTAACAAAATATTTTGATGCTCGTTACCCTCCCCTTCCGTGTGGTGTTGGAGTTGGGATGTATGTATGTAAAATATTTTGTATAATTATTTACGAGCAAAACTGGTACTTGATACCTAAAAAAAATCCTAAAATGCATGTATGTATGTGTAACTATTTTTGTAGCTGAATATAGAAGTAGTCCACCGGTACACAGTGTGTTTTGACAGTCACTGCTGGGCATTGGAGGTGAAAGGACGTCTGGGTTTGTCACTGGTGGATACCCTCTCTAATATGGTTTAGTTGAGTATTATATATATTCAGTTCTGCTCTATTATTATGTATTGTGTGGATAGAGCAATCATTTATTGTGTTGTAAGGCAGTTTATTGTTTATATACTGTGTACATATTAGTTGATTATCAAGGATTGAGAACCAAGTGCAGTTTAACTTTGTAAGGAGTCATTGTCTACGATGTTTTGTCCAATGCTAAATGTTTTCAGAGTCAGTAATCATGTATATTATTCATTGTCTTGAATTAATTTATCCATTAATTATGCAACATGCACATTTATTATGGTAAACTTTTGTTATTAAATGTTATTTAAATCTTTCGTGATGTGTATAATTCCAAACCTTCACTTCTGAACTGTTATGATAAAGTAAGAGGGCTGTGATTGAACCCATGACTCACAATTTCGTCCTTATTTGTGTTTGTAACTTTTGCATTTAACATTGTTTGTCGTGTATTGAAGTAAAATTAATTTTATGTGATAAATATTAAAGTCTAAGTTGTGCTGAGTTGCCAATTATTTTATTTAATTTTGTGCCGTAGGTGTTCTCATTATTATATACATCTTGAACGTAATTCAGGTTGCTAAGTTATGGCAAAACAACAGGCACTAGCCAATTCATTGTTTATCATGATAGGATGTATTAAGTAAAACATGTATATGAAGCAAGTAACAAGATCACTAGATTACAAGATGTTGTAACCGCTAGACTAAGGTTAGGATATAAGTACCTCAGCAAGTATACCTCTCAGGCAGATGTGAACAAAACTAAATGCAAAACATATGACCACACACTCAAACACTGCGTCCTAGACTGAAAAAATAGAACCTTATAGGGATAGACCCAAGCACAGTGTGTATGCAATAGCACAGCACTTTATCTCTGATGGCAAGACAGCTTTAATACTAAGGCTGTATCCTCTCTTTGCATCTAGTACCCAATTACAATTCTATGTTCCGACTTAAACAAACAATGTCCTGGGAATACTCTGTAACTCTCAATGCCATAATATGATCACTGCGTTCGATAAACACCTCTATCTACTCTGTAGGTAGTAGGCAGCTATCAAACAGGGAGGTACTACCGCCTGGGAAGATATTGGAAGCATAATGTGCTGTCTAATGGTAGACCCTGCTGCCATATGGCATCACGAAAATTGTGACCAAGTCCCAAGTTGCTGATCTGTCTCTCTGTCTCATTTACACACAATTGCAGGGTCTCAATTGTTTTTCTTACTTGACAACACAACATACATATAGCGTTTCTCACTATTGAGTTTTTATTGAGTTTTTTTTTTATTTCATTATTGTTCTTTATTAACTTAGAGTGATATTATTATTATTATTATTATTATTATTGCTATAATTATTATTATATTTTACTTTTTATTTTAAATTTTATTTACTATGAATAATTATTAAATTTTCGCCCCCCCCCCCCCCCCCCCCCCCCCAGATCCCGATGTGGGTCAGTGACCTGTGCCCGGGTGGGCTAATCCCGCAAAAAAGAAAAGAAAATAATAATACATTTCAGCTACCGCACACAGGATGAGCATGGGGTGCACAATAAACTAGCTGTTATCTGCGGCAAAATTCTAAATTCAATGTTTAACATGTACTGTAGTTATATCTTCTATGTCCGTAGGAACCAGATCATGTGTTCGTTGACGCGGGGCACGTGTGTTTAAGAGAGAGTGTGTATGTGTTTAAGTGGGGCTGCAAGGATTCAATAACCCTTCAGAAAGGGCACAAAATCTAAAGGAGATGATAAACGTGCACCTAATCCGTTTCTTCGTGATATCACGCACCACCAAAATGAGGGAACATTACTACAAGTTCATCAAGTTATCCTGCAGCACGAACATACATAATTTCTTAGCACAGAGACTGGTAGACCTATGGAATGGTCTACCACCTCAATCTGTGGAATCAAGAACAAAACTGGGCTTCAAAATAGCCCTAGACAAAATTATCAAGAACAATGCAGGGATCCTACACAGGCCACTGATCTTCCCTTGGCCTCTAGTGGGCTGCCATTATATAAATGAATTGAGAGAGAGAGAGAGAGAGTGTGTGTGTGTGTGTGTGTGTATGTGTATGTGTGTGTGTGTGACCGTAAAACACATAATGTAGCAACTGTTCTCAACTGATGTAAAGCACTGCTCATCTCTCTGTACTGTTGCTTTTAGCTTCAATACACGTGTCTCCTGCATTACGTCATGGCTCATCTATATGGCCACACAACAAATCTCTCCCTACACACCGCCTCAAAATCTCTCGCTATAATGATATTTTTCCCCAATTGGAGACCATCAATTTCTCTGGCGTGTAATGGCGTGAAGGAGGCTCCCTTCATTACCGTAATGTTCCCGCCTCATTCCTAGTGCTATTCTCCACGAGCTCAGGAAACACCGGATATTACTTACGCTGATTGAAAGAAAATCTTATCACATGCTTGGTGGTGAAGCCCACCCACGTCTGGCAAAGGGTATTACCCTCTTCTTCTTCTTCTTCTTCTTCTTCTTCTTCTTCTTCTTCTTCTTCTTCTTCTTCTTCTTCTTCTTCTTCTTCTTCTTCTTCTTCTTCTTCTTCTTCTTCTTCTTCTTCTTCTGCTTCTTCTTCTTCTTCTTCTTCTTCTTCTTCTTCTTCTGCTTCTGCTTCTGCTCCTTCCTACTACTACTACTACTATTATCAATATTATCACTTCTATTACATAATTACTCAAACAATTACAATTATTATTCAGTTATTATTTCCTCTCTATTCCCAGCCTTTATCTCTTTTATTTGTTATTTCCTACTTCCCGGTCATCAAATCTTCCCATGTCTAATTTACTTAATTAATTTTATCCAGGTGCATCGTTATGGATAATTGAGAAATCTGGTGATGGTGTTTTCATTTGGCTAATTACACAAGAACTTCGCTTTAATAGGGACAGTGTGATGAGATTCAATACTTAAACACAAGAAGGTGGGAGAAACAACTTATAATTATTTATCGTTTATACGTGTCGGAGTACAATGATAATGATTAAAGCTGTAATTATAATGGTACATATTGATGATAATGATGGTAACAACAACAACAACAACAACAACAACAATAATAATAATAATAATAATATTACTACTAATACTAATATAATTTTTACTTTTTTTTGGCCTGCATCCCCCCCCCCCTTATAGCCATACCTTCGCCGCCATTTTATTACTTTAAAATTACGACTAGTAGTGGTAATAATAATAATATTGACAATAATAATAATAATAATACAATGGCCAAAAGTATCATTCAGTATCAGGTATAGTAACACAGGAGCAGGACTTGTTTAGCAAAACTTTTCTATACAAAAATTAGGCACAGAGTGAATACACAATTTATCTACGAATCACTGACAGTTTCGTGTTGTAGAGGGTAACAGGTGGATGTAGTGCTTCCCTCTCTGGTGGTGTTGTAGAAGATAACAGGTGGATGTAGTACTTCCCTCTCTGGTGGTGTTGTAGAAGATAACAGGTGGATGTAGTACTTCCCTCTCTGGTGGTGTTGTAGAGGATAACAGGTAGATGTAGTACTTCCCTCTCTGGTGATGTTGTAGAGGATAACAGGTGGGTGTAGTACTTCCCTCTCTGGTAGTGTTGTAGAGGATAACAGGTGGATGTTGTACTTCCCTCTCTGGTAGTGTTGTAGAGGATAACAGGTGGGTGTAGTACTTCCCTCTCTGGTAGTGTTGTAGAGGATAACAGGTGGATGTAGTACTTCCCTTTCTGGTGATGCTATAGAGGATAACAGGTGGGTGTAGTACTTCCCTCTCTGGTAGTGTTGTAGAGGATAACAGGTGGGTGTAGTACTTCCCTCTCTGGTAGTGTTGTAGAGGATAACAGGTGGATGTAGTACTTCCCTTTCTGGTATTGTTGTAGAGGATAACAGGTGGATGTAGTACTTCCCTCTCTGGTAGTGTTGTAGAGGATAACAGGTGGATGTTGTACTTCCCTCTCTGGTAGTGTTGTAGAGGATAACAGGTGGTTGTTGTACTTCCCTCTCTGGTAGTGTTGTAGAGGATAACAGGTGGGTGTAGTACTTCCCTCTCTCGTAGTGTTGTAGAGGATAACAGGTGGATGTAGTACTTCCCTCTCTGGTGATGCTATAGAGGATAAAAGGTGGTTGTAGTACTTCCCTCTCTGGTAGTGTTGTAGAGGATAACAGGTGGATGTTGTACTTCCCTCTCTGGTGATGCTATAGAGGATAAAAGGTGGTTGTAGTACTTCCCTCTCTGGTAGTGTTGTAGAGGATAACAGGTGGATGTTGTCCTTCCCTCTCTGGTAGTGTTGTAGAGGATAACAGGTGGGTGTAGTACTTCCCTCTCTGGTGGTGTTGTAGAGGATAACAGGTGGATGTAGTACTTCCCTCTCTGGTAGTGTTGTAGAGGATAACAGGTGGGTGTAGTACTTCCCTCTCTGGTAGTGTTGTAGAGGATAACAGGTGGATGTAGTACTTCCCTCTCTGGTGGTGTTGTAGAGGATAACAGGTGGATGTAGTACTTCCCTCTCTGGTAGTGTTGTAGAGGATAACAGGTGGATGTAGTACTTCCCTCTCTGGTAGTGTTGTAGAGGATAACAGGTGGGTGTAGTACTTCCCTCTCTGGTAGTGTTGTAGAGGATAACAGGTGGATGTAGTACTTCCCTCTCTGGTGGTGTTGTAGAGGATAACAGGTGGTTGTAGTACTTCCCTCTCTGGTGATGCTATAGAGGATAAAAGGTGGTTGTAGTACTTCCCTCTCTGGTGATGTTATAGAGGATAACAGGTGGTTGTAGTACTTCCCTCTCTGGTGATGTTGTAGAGGATAACAGGTGGGTGTAGTACTTCCCTCTCTGGTGATGTTGTAGAGGATAACAGGTGGATGTAGTACTTCCCTCTCTGGTGGTGTTGTAGAGGATAAAAGGTGGTTGTAGTACTTCCCTTTCTGGTGATGTTATAGAGGATAACAGGTGGTTGTAGTACTTCCCTCTGTGGTGGTGTTGTAGAGGATCTCATGTAGTTGTAGTACTTCCCTCTCCACGTGGTATAGTCAGTCCCACATGATTGTGTCGAGGTTTTTCCCACAACAAGGCTCCTGAGTCTCCCACTTGGGTGTTAATAGGTTTATAGAGTATTGCCAGCACTTGTTGCCATTTATTAATAGAGTTGCAGCCGGTGGCTGAAAATATACAAGGATACATGTGATTTAGACATAATGATATACGTTCAATACATTTACAGGGCTATACAGTACATAAATCAGGAGATATTTATTATTTTAACAATATATGGGATGGTGCTGTTCTTATATCTATCAGTGCGGGCTATTATGGGCTGAATTTTGTTCCAGTGGCGGACTGGGCGAGGTGGTCGGGGGTACTGCAGGTGTTAGTAAGTGGCGATGACGAGGATGGTGTGATAATAATGATAATAATAATAATAATAATAATAATAATTAACAGTTTATTGAAAAAGTTCTGCAGCCCGAAGGCTGAAAATATACATTGGACATAAATGACTTATTACATACATTGGTGGTTTAACAAAAGCCTTCATTAGAGAAAGGTAAAGGAACATACAGTGAACATTCAGATTAATGTAGGTGTTGAACAGCAAACACGTAGTGTAGTAACTCTCTCCCAGGTGGTGTTAGGAGGGACCTGATGTGGTGTAGTAATTCCCTCATAGATGGTGTTATGAGGGGCCTCACGTGTAGTAATTCCCTCACAGATGGTGTTATGAGGGGCCTCACGTGGTGTAGTAGTTCCCTCATAGATGGTGTTACGAGGGGCCTCACGTGGTGTAGTAACTCCCTCACAGATGGTGTTATGAGGGGCATCACGTGGTGTACGAATTCCCTCACAGATGGTGTTATGAGGGACCTGACGTGGTGTAGTAATTCCCTCACAGATGGTGTTATGAGGGGCCTGACGTGGTGTAGTAATTCCCTCACAGATGGTGTTATGAGGGACCTGACGTGGTGTAGTAATTCCCTCACAGATGGTGTTATGAGGGGCATCACGTGGTGTAGTAATTCCCTCACAGATGGTGTTATGAGGGACCTCACGTGGTGTAGTAATTCCCTCACAGATGGTGTTATATGAGTGAGGTGTGGCCCCAGGCCTTCCTATCGTAGACGGATTAACACATCGCCGGTTGTTGGGTCTCACGGGCCGTTATCACTGGGTACCTGGGACCTCACTGTGTAAAGGTTAACTTGAATACGACTTTTACTGTTGAGTTGTTCTCACTGACTCAAGCACTGTTCACCAATGTTCACCTCTGTTTAACACTGGCTCCATTCCTTTCCCAAATGAAATTGTAACTTCTGGCGAGAACCTGTTGATACTCCGGTGGGGAGAAGTGGTTCAGGGGAGGGGGTTGGTATCGGCCAACTTAACAGTTGACCTGGCTGCTCCGAGAGGAGCGCCAGGTACGTCTTGACCCTTCGGTGTAGTGTGCTTGTGTGTGTGTGTGTGTTGGGCACTATGAGATGGGTGTGGTGTTGGGGCGCTGTGGGTTGAGTGTGGTTTTGGGGCACTGTAAGCTGGGTGTGGTGTTGGGGCACTGTGGGTTGGGTGTGGTTCTGGGGCACTGTAGGTGTAGTGTGGTGTTGGGGCACTGTCGGTGTAGAGTGGTATTGGGGCACTGTAGGCTGGGTGTGGTGATGGACACTGTAGGTGTAGTGTGGTGTTGGGGCTCTGTAGGTGTAGTGTGGTGTTGCGGCACTGTAGGTTGGGTGTGGTGATGGGGCAATTCGCGTCCCCAATTTGGTGCATAAAAATATACTTCAGAAGAATCCATAATACATCCCTCACTAGACAATTTCCAGTATTTTACATTCGTAACATATCTCATTCCTTTCTATATAGATAATTCCATAGACAACGTTGCGAGAACTCCACCACCGCTCAACCTCAATCAGCTTACAATGACATCTGGGATCGCCAATGTCTGTTGAATTTCACCTATCTACCTACCTATATAAACTCATATATACTAACACTGTGTGGAGCTCCCTGCCTCTGAGAGCTTTTGCTACATCGTAATTATAACCTCCATCAGGTCTCATCTTCCCGCTTCATATATTTTCCGTCTCTGGCAAAGGGACGACGCCTCACTGAAGTGAAGAAAAAAATATCGGCACTACTTAAAAAAAATGTTGATTGCAACCTAAAGAAAACTAAGCTTGAAAAGTATAACCTAAACAAGATTAACCTTACATACACCTTGCCAGAAGAAACAGAAACAGGGATGTACGAAAAGAGAGAGAGAGGGAGAGAGAAAGAGAGAGAGAGAAGCAGATGACAACACTACGTAGTACATATGCGACTAGAAATACCAATGTTAACAAACAAACAAGGTAGATAGATTCTAAAGTCAGTCCACTACCTACGTGGAATAATAACAGCATGAACACAACAGACACCGAAGGAAACATTGGGGAGAGATAAGAGACGAATAACACAGCGGAAGATGACGTGTGGGAGAATATTGGATGGGGTGAGAGGGGCAATATTATAGGCGGCAGCTGGACGTGTGGAAAGTATTATTGCCCAGCTGGTGGGTGAAGGACAAGAGATACCGCTCACGTTTCAAGTTTTTTGTCATGTGTGTTGGAGCGTGGGAGAGATAGGTGCCAGGGATGGGTTGGTGTCCGGCATCGTGACAGTAAACCAAAAAGTAGTGTTTTAGCCGACACACAACACAAAGTATCTGCACTTTTAAATAAATTCGGTAAAGTGGAAATTTCTGGTGTTTCTGTTGATGTGTGAGTTCTATTATTATTATCATTATTATCATTATTATTATTATTATTATTATTATTATTATTATCATTAGTATTATTAATCATCATTATTATTATTATCATCATTATTATTATTATTAATTATTGTTATTATCATCATTATTATTTTTATTATTAATTATTATCATTATCATTATTATTAGTATACCACTGAAGACAGCAGTGTTGTGGTCTGACTTTTGTAAGTCTGTCTGTGTTGGCAAGTTTTACTCTTCTAGAGTAGAACCTTCAAACAACTACAGATAATTGTCATGAAACTTGACGTATCATGTGTCATTACTACAGTCTCCAAGGTCCACAACACCAAGGTCCAGAGGTAAAAGTCAAGCCTAAAGATCAAAGGTCCGATATAAAAGGTCTTATATAAAATCATATCCCGTTGTTATATCTGACTTTTCACCTTCGGCTGTGACCTTATATAATGATGAGGTGGGGAACAATTTGTGTTCGTCTTACAGATCAACATTAGTACATGTTATTTATTTTTGTCCCTTCATAAACCCGAAACTTAGAACCTGCCTTAAGAGAGAATTAAATCATAATCAGAGTAGTCGGTAAGTATATCTATAAAGCGAGGATGATTCTACACCAAGTTTGTATTGACGTGATGAGTACACAAGAGAATGATATTCCTTCGTTTGTGAGGGTGAAGACATGTTGTGATGATAAAGGTGGCAGAACCAGAACGTTGTGTAAGAGTTGGCCGGGCCCCTCTTTCCTGCTGAGATATAACCCTGTAAGTTAAAATGCAGTGTTTCCAGTGCATGCTCCTGACGTGCTCGCAGTTCTTTGTTATGTCCACACTTACTCCAGGGTACTGGATCACCTTTACATCTCCGAATATTTACAGTCACTTGACACGCAGGTGCCGGGGCCGAGGCTTAAGTCTTCGCGAACGCCCCAGCACAGACAACCACACCCACTGCCTCTTTCCTCAGACCGACTGTACAGCCACGACTCACGTCTCTGTCACTGGACCAAATTTGTTCCCCCTCAAGCGTCTGGCGTGTCACTGTTTGGAAAGTGTGGATTGACTTGTTTTCTCTTTCCTCCAACACGACCACAATTTGGACATTTGCTCGCGACATTTTGGCCTTACTTAACAAAAGAAAAAATGATCACTAACTAGAGGTCGCAAAGTACTTATATTTGTCGATCACCTCCACCAAGTATTGACTCACTACTGTACACTATTAATAACCAGTAAGACGCATTACGTTTGTTTGTTCAGTGAAGACGAAATTTGTTGACAATCTGAAGGTAAGAGATAGGCTCCAAAAATGTTAGCCAACGACTCAAAGACAATCACTGTGGGTGATTGTCAACAGTGTACTTCCAACATTATACAACACACTGATACTGAGTCAACAGTGTACATCTTACAGTTACCATACAGCGATACTGAGTCAACAGTGTACATCCAACAGTTTCCATACATTGATACTGAGTCAACAGTGTACATTCAACAGTTACCAAACATTAGTTCATCACCTCTCGTCGTCAGCGAGGATAATAGACTATCAGAGTTCACTTTTAAAAAGACAAATTACTAAAAGTACAATAAAATGATAGAATACCATTGAAATATCCTAGTTTAAAGAAGCAATAAGGAATAAAGGCTGTGAAGGAAAAATGTGAAGAGGTGTGATAATACTCGAGGGAGAACAGCTGGGGTTGTGGTGACCGCCTCTATGGTTTAACAAGTAACACGACCAGGCAGGTGCTACCTGCTGTTGAGGAATTATTGACATGCACATTAGGGTGTGTCATACGGAGGCGAATTTTTTTTTTTGAGTTTGAAAAATCGGCCCATAGTATTCATGATGTGGGTCTATGTGCAGAATCATGTGATATCTTCAGATTTGAAGTTTTCATTTTTTGCTAGGTAAATGTTAACTTGAAATCTTATGAAAATTCAGTATTCCCACCCTTTTACCAACACCACTAAATAGCTTCTTTAAAGTAAAGTAAATGTATCAGGTTAATTTATTAGGATGAAAATGATCCAGAATAGTGAAACGAATGATCTTGACACATTTATTAAATTTAATATTCCTTTAGAAAACAAAGTCATCAAATACAAAAACCGGTTTTACTACTACGACCCGGTGTTGCTGCACACCATAGAGAACATGTCTTTCTTGCTTCTGTTTCTACTCATCACCTCCCTGCTGACCACTTGAGCTCGGATGTAGCCTTCCCTCCTCTCCTGGCTGTACACGTGACTGCTGGCCTCGCTCACTTGCTGTACACAACGCTCTATACTCTGGGTGTGCGAGGGCCAGGCAGGGACATGCATGGGGTTGTCCAGGAAAGCTCTGACTTGAACATTGGTGAGGCTGCAGGTAAGAGGGGGCTCACTGCCAGCCTGGATGTTATCCAGATCTATGAGATCAGTGAGGGTCTTGCCACCTAGATTGACTTCAGGAGTCTTCCTGACCCTGAAGGAATCGTCACCAACTGATTCGTCATGCCCAGATCCTCTCATAAGTCTCATATCCAAGATCTTTTTGACTGTCACTCTTCTCTCCTCCTCATCCTTACTGCAGAGCATTGTCTGCAGAACTGCCTCGGGATGAGCAAACCAGGAAGATCTCCTCACAGTCTGCTCCATATTCTGAACATCCTTCCTTGGCTGATTCCTCAGGAGCTCAAGCTGGAAGAGAACATGCCTCGGACCTTCGGAGAATGATGACTTGACCTTGGTGTTGAACCAATTTGGCAAGTAGACACTCACGAAGAATTGGACAATAAGTCTCAGGTTGTGAAGCTGGTTCCCTTTCAGTTTATGATGAGCGACCCAAATTCTGCAGAACCTGAGAGCCGTTGTGAGCCACCTAGAATGTGAGACTGGACCTATCTGCAGGTAAGCAAGTCTATCAGGCATGACCCCAGTTTTGATGGCACTGCAAATCATGTAACCATAGTACTGGTCAGTACTCAGGTCGTCAATGACAGTATGTGCAAGCTCAACGAGTGGAGGGCCAACTGTCATTTCTTCAAAGCTCGGATTTATTTCTAACTCAGTGGCAGAGTCCAGCATCTTGCCAAGAGGACCAGACCATCTGTTGTTTGAAAGAGTCTTGCCATCCAGCTCCTGGATCAGATGTCTGAGTGGCAACTCGTTGGTGTGGAGGTCACAAACAATCCAGACCAGCTTCCTCCCAATCTTCCTCTCTATCCACTGTATGACCCCCCCTTGCCACCCTGTGTTCGTGTTGGTGCTGTCCCCTCCAATGGCCTGCAGGGTCTGGTCTACGTTCCTCTCTCTGAGCCAGTTCACAATGTTATCTGCCACTATCTCAGCTGGTTTCCTGATGTCATCTTTCTCTGGAGTGAAATGCCACAAATACTTCCCTCCTGGTTCACTGCAGCAGGAGTAGTGTTCCTCCTTCACCATGGCAGGGAACAACTTGTCAGAATCTCCAACTTTCATGAACACTTTAGTGTCATCCCTTCTCCCATCAAAGAACAAACAATTGATTCCATTTTCTCTTATCCCCTTATCAAACTCCTCTTCTAGGTTACTGACAAGTTTCTCCTGAGCTCTCCTTACTTTGTTATGATCTATCACCAGGTGAGCATCATCAGGTGTTATCAAACCACCGTCAATCCAGGCAGCTGTTGCTATCTCTGCAGTTTCTCTGAGACCAGTGTGGTGTCGCATGCTGGCCAGAGCTATGCTCGGGATATCTTTCCTATTTCGAATCTTATGCCTGGAAGGTTTGGGATCATTATTTTCTGGGTTAGGGACACAGTCATCATTCTCCTGGTCAGCACTCGGATCAGCCATGGGGAAGTCATTAAACTCTGAATCAGCTTGACTCCAATCATCGGCCTTTTTTACCTCACCCTGGGCCTTCTCAAGTCTCTTTTCCTCGGCAACTCTTCTCCTCTTCTGTCTCTCTGTGGCAGCCTCCTGTCTCTTGGACTCCGGAATATCTTGGCTAGAAATCATGAGAGCCCCTATACTGCCAGTCTTCTCTCTCTATGCTTTGACAAATGTCAGTTCGATCACAGGAATCTTCAGTTCACGCTTGCAAGTACAGGAGATGTGGGCCTCGGATTTACAGTCACGATTGCATCCAAACTCAGGACAGAGAACAATTGGGCACTTGCAAGTAATTATGTCAAATAACTGGTCCAGTTGCTTGGCAAAGCTGTCCTTAACTGCAAGTTTTCCTCTCTCAATAGAGATATCTCTTGCCTTTTCCCAACTGGTTAGCAGTCTCTCACTAATCTTCTTCTGACTTGTTATGACTGGAGGCTTGAACTGAGCGTTAGCCAGAGTGTACTGTGCCAAGACAGCTTTGGTCATATCACTGGCAATGTCTTTGTTTGTGTAAGTTCTTTGGTTCTTTTCACTGATTTGCCTGATTAAAACACCGTATCTCAAAGCATCTCTCAATGTAGGCAACTCCGACTTCAGGAGCTCTCTCCCAGACCCAAGATAGTGACTGAGATGGCTGGATTTTTGGTTCCTCGTCCTGACACAAGCAGCTATCGCAAATATTATCAACTTATAAATGCATCAGAATCTGAAACAGAAAAAAATATTGTTAGTTGGGTTGTTAAAGAATGAAGTCAGAAAGCAATGTTCACTATTTAATTGTAATGCACTAATGCAGCTGTACGTTAGATTTTCGATAAATTTCACGCTAAAATTTACCTAGCAAAAGGTTGCAAAAAAGTGATGGGCCATTAGTTTTAGCTGATCTTCCCTCCTATGACACACCCTAATGCACATTGTCGATCTGGTTTTGATGCATACTAGTCTGTAGTGACTGAAGTGGAATAGAATGAATAAGCTGAGAGGTAACCAGATATTTAGTACTCTCTGTGGTGCACTGTCCAACCGCCTTTCTAGCGGGAACAACTGTTTCAAAACTTATTTAATTAACACCCAGTACGTTTAATTTGGATATGTATGCGGAAAGTATGTACATCTTGTTAAGTATTTTACACTGTTAAAAATATTATTATTTTCCTGGAATGGCAGTTTATTTTTTAACCTATTGATTTGTGGGGAGGTGCACAGTAGGATAATTGTAGCAAAAACAAAAAAAATAAAACAATGGTCGTCAAAAATCTTGTTCACTCCGAGTTGATGAACTTGGGTCGAGATGAAAAGTGGCAGAGGAGAGGATAAGTGTAGAAGACTTATTAATTTAGTTCGGGGAACGAAGGTCAGATTAAATTGTTACATTTGGTCATGTTTTATTCAGTAGGATTAATTAAAAGGCTGTCATCTGAAGGCACAAGATGAGTATGTCAGTTTTAATGAATATTGTCACCGATATTTAATGTTAACCAGTAACATCCTTAATTTAAATAAGTATATAAAAGGGTCAAGATTTCAGCCTAAGTTTTGCTCCTTTAGCTAAAAAACGAGGTGGGCTGATTTTAATACAACCTTGATGATGGGATGATTGGGTTTACAATTAGAGGAAATGTACGACAAGCCCAGGCACCACTTGTGTGTGTGTGTCAGGGGTGATTTGTGTGGCGTTTTGTTATGTGATGCTTTTGTACAGTATCGTGTCAGGAGTGGTTTGAGTTGTGTAATATTGTATCGTGTATCAGGAGCATGTGGTGTGTTGGGGTGTTGTAGTGTTGTGTAGTATTGTGTTGTTGTTTGTCTCTTCATAGAAAGGCTATGGGAGAAACCCCAGACAGTAAACCGGTATGGGCTCCGAGAGGTAGATAATGGTGTCCACACCATCTGGTAATCCCTGCAGTCCACCACTCATGGCAATACAAGCTTACAGAATCCAGTAAGACTCCAACGGTGGAATAGCTGGAAGAGGTGAAGAACATTGGAACCAAACGACTACACCGGCGGATGAAGGCAATGCAAGATGCACTGTACAGGTTACTAAAGCGAAACCCAACAAAGTGGGCTATCGGTAGTTCATTGCAACTCTCCCCGTTCTCCAATTGTTGCAGTTACATGCCTGTACTCCTGGCTCACCACATGAATCCACTCACGTACAGACATCATCCAGCTCATCATACTCTCCATTATTATCAGGTCCCCTAAAACACCAAAACTCCCATGGCGACAAACGAGTGGCAACTGCTACAAGCAGAGATGATTGCCAGGAATCCCTCCTAGTGACCACTCGGCACATGGGCAGTACATAAGAGATAGTCATTGATGCACTGGAATCTAGGTACCAGTGCAATCCAGTCCTGTCTGTAAGAATTAATTCCCCTTTCCAGGAGTCACTCTGCTCACTCCTCATGGGGAGGGGGCTAGATAAGGTACCCGAAATATAACCTGCTTAAAACTCAATTGACTGGCAACGACACCCAGTAAGGTCATCCTAATACCATTCGTTAACACCACAACATATAAAAAAAAACTATGCGACCTCCTATGGTCACTGCCTGGAATTTCAGGACCCCTCTGGATACTGGCACAAACGAGTGTCCTGAAAGAAGAACTGCCCTTGTGGCAAAAAAGCTGGCTAGGATTACATAAAAATTCGACATAGCAGCTATAAGTGAACCCCGGCTCCCAGACGAGGGTCGACTCACAGAACAGGGGCCAGCTATACCTTCTTCTGGAAGGGTAAGCCTTCAACGGACTGAAATCACATTTACAGAGATGGCTTTAACATTCGCAAATCAACCTTGCATAGTCTAAGTGAAATTCATGATATGGTCACGAGCCCCTTATGACTCTCCGAATCCCACTAAAAGATTCACGTCATGCCTACTGCATTAGTGCACATGCCCCAATACTGCAGAGGATGACATCAAGAAGGTTGAGCTCCTAGGCAACTTCAATGCCGTTGTCGGTAGAGGTGTTGACTTATGTCAGGGAACCATAGAGAGAAACAGAGTGGCCAGGTTGTAATCCCAACGGCCTACTCCAGCTAGGTAAGTATGCTGAACACAACCTCACTATCACCAATACCTTGTTAAGGCAGGCTGAGAAGTTCAAGGGTTCTTAGCAACACCCATGAACCAAACATTAGCATCTCATTGACTCCCTCATTGTTCGAGAAAAAGATCGCCTAAATGTCCTCATCAGCAAAATCATGCGTGGCTCAGACCACTGTGACACAGAACATCGGCTCATCACAGTCAAACTCTCCCTTCACGTCGTTTTAAAACGGCGAAAGAAACAATTCTTCAGAAGGGGTTTCAACCACAAGCGACTGGAAGATCAAGCGGTAATATAAGCTTTCAGAGAGCAGCTCGACGATAGGCTGATAAGCAACCCAACAACAAACAAAATGAATCCAAGTGCCTAATGGGGGTATCCTCAATGCTGTATCACAAAAATCTGTAGCGAGTCCCTCTGCCAAATCAGAAGAGGACGTTAGGATTGGCTTGATGCAAATAACCAGGAAATCGATTTACTCCTCTCTGAGAAACGTGCTGCCTTCTTTGACTGGAAAAACAGCCCTTAGTCTCAGACCAACGCTGATACTTTCCGCTAGCTGAAGGCAATGGTCTTGTGCAAATTTGGGGAAATAAATAATTAATGAATAGTGGACTTAAAAAAAACATACGAAACGCAAAAAAATGGGATCAACACCAGATGAGTGATTTTTTTTAATTTCACTGAAGCAATTATGGCCCAACTATTCAAGGCGTGGCCCCATCTGCTCATCCGATGGTAATTCCCTAATTAAAGACGCAGAAGGCATCCTTCAGCACTAGAAAGAGCACTGTCATTCCCTGCTCAACTGATAAACTGATGTGGATGTCCCGATTACCCAGCAGGTCCCTCAGCACCCGAAGCTGGGCCCACTTCGACTATCCTCCATCCCGTGATGAAGTAGCTACTGATATTAGGCAGATGAAAAATAACAAAGCCACAAAATCTGGTGGAATCATAACTAAGGTGTATAAAGTTGAATGAGGAACCCTGCTGACCATTTGTCTTCATCGACGTTACTAAGGTCTTTGACTCGGTCAGCAGGGAAGCCTTCTGGTGGACCCTCTGTTATTTTGGTTGCCCACCGAAATTCATTGACATAGTGAGGCAACTCCATGATGATATGAACGGTAGTGTCCTGCATAATGGCACCATGTTTGAGTTCTTTCCCATTCAAACGAGGTTAAAACAAAAAGTGTTCTGGCACCAACTTTCTTTTCCATATTTTTGGCTGCATTCTTTACTCGTGCCAGTGTCAATTTAGCCGGCGGGGTGGACATACAATACCACATGAAAGGATTCTTCAACCTTTGAGGACTCCAAGCATCATCTTATGTGTCAGTTGCTTCCATCACTGAACTTCAGCATGCAGACGACGTCACCCTCATCGCTCTCACTTCACGTGACCTACAAGAGATCCTGAACACCTAGGCAGATGCGTATGCACACTTCGTCCTTGAGGTGAACATTCTCAAGACAGAGATTCTCTTCAAACCTGTCTCTGGTTCAGTCCCGCCTCCACCACCCATCCACGTTAACGGTACAATCCTCTCTAACGTTAACCAGTTACAGTACCTTAGCTCACACCTATCTGTAGGCCTGTTACTTGTAAGGCCTGTGAGGAGTGGGACTTGTCAGTATACAGTCCCATTTAAAAGTAATTTGCTTGTAGTTATTTAGAGTCCCGTTGATATCAATAGGATGCCTGAGGCTGTCGATAATTGTAGTCCAACTGGGCGTTCATTTCTTCCATAAATGTGGTTAAACAAACACAATACTGGTGTATATGTACTGTGAGATATTTGCAATCTAAATACTGTACAGTTAATTAGACTGACCCCGTGATCTATTACTGAAAACTTCTCGTTGTGAGTCGCACTAGTACTGAGCTTGTATTGAGGTGGTTAAGGTGTAAATCTTTACTCTAAGAGGGGTCCAGCTCAAGACTACTAAAGGGGACTTGGTTATACCACGCCCTCATATAATAATTCCTGTACTCGCCACCAGAGCGATCTATGAGTCAAGCTTCTAGACTCTCTAGAAGGTTTTCGAGGGAGGAAGTAGTCATCTCCGTGAAATGTCAAGCCAAACAACAGTCAGCGGTGTTTACATTACTTTTATTATTATTATTATTTATTGGGCACCCCCCCCCCCCCTACATCCTTGTGTAAGGTGAAGCGCAGAAGCGTTTACAGCGCCCAACAGGGAAGCATGCTAAGTTCTTGCTTGCCTTATGTCTCATGAGTTAAGGGCGTAGAAGCCTGAAGAGTCAATGGTTTATGTCTAAGCAAGTTATTGGAAGCTCCAACTGTTTACATTACGTGTATAAATAACCGGCTGGTAAATGATCCCGTAGGCCCATGAATCACTCTCGACTAGCAGTGCCATTATCTAAATATATTACTTATCTAACATACTTGACGCATTGCAAGTGTGAAGCAAAATATCCAATTACCACATATGAGTAATATATTTAGTGTTTAAAGAAATACCTACTACTGAGAGAGAGAGTTGCACCATACTGCGACACTCGGACTAGACAAAACATCCGCGGGGTGTTTAATACGGCTATAACATTTGAACACTGTCTGCCCTCTATAGGTCATTGAATAATGAATGTTCATAATTATACATCCATGGTTGTAAGTTATTAATTAATTACTCTAAATTATACAGTATGTAAATTATACTAGTTACATATCCACCACCGCGGGCATCCATGAGGAGCCTTTACCAGACTGCATTCTATTGACTTTATTTGGGGGAGCTGAAATTATTAATAAAGTTATGCATATATCGATTAGTGGCTCTCGCCACCCTGCTGTATGACAGAGAGACATGGGTCACACACAGAAGACACCTCAAGCTACTCGAAAACGTTCACCAGCATATTCTAGGTTCCATCTTACAAGTCTACTGGGAAAACAAGAGACAAACGCCAGTATTCTCGATTACACCAACTGTAGGAGCATCGAGGCTGCCATTATCCATGAACAACTACGTTGGGTCGTGGTCGTGGTGGCTGTGTTAGATAGGGTACTTGTAGTGGTGTTAGCACAAGTACTGGTGGTGGTGTTAGCACGGGTACTGGTGATGGTGTTAGCACGGGTACTGGTGATGGTGTTAGCACGGCTATTGGTGGCAGTGTTAGCACGGGTACTGGTGGTGGTGTTAGCACGGGTACTGGTGATGGTGTTAGCACGGGTAATAGTGGTGGTGTTAGCACGGATAATAGTGGTGGTGTTAGCACAGGTACTAGTAGTGGTGTTAGCACGGGTACTGGTGATGGTGTTAGCACGGGTAATAGTGGTGGTGTTAGCACGGATAATAGTGGTGGTGTTAGCACAGGTACTAGTAGTGGTGTTAGCATATGTACTCGTAGTGGTGTTAGCACGGGTACTGGTGATGGTGTTAGCACGGGTACTGGTGGTGGTATTAGCACGGATAATAGTGGTGGTGTTAGCACAGGTACTAGTAGTGGTGTTAGCATATGTACTCGTAGTGGTGTTAGCACGGGTACTGGTGATGGTGTTAGCACGGGTAATAGTGGTGGTATTAGCACGGGTACTAGCAGTGGTGTTAGCACAGGTACTAGTAGTGGTGTTAGCATATGTACTCGTAGTGGTGTTAGCACGGGTACTGGTGATGGTGTTAGCACGGATACTAGTAGTGGTGTTATCACGGCTATTGGTGGCAGTGTTAGCACGGGTACTGGTGGTGGTGTTAGCAGAGGTGTGGTAGTGGTGATAATGGTGGTACGCCTGCTAGGGACTGGCCACTCTTCACGTGTTATGGCTTCCATTTTTCAGGAGATAAAACCCTCGTCTTCAGGGCAGGTCGACCTCGATATATGAAATAAGCAGAGCTACTGGTGGCGCTGAATGTTTTGTGGGGAAAGTAAAACGTTGTCATGCTCAGCTGTGACGCCGCCTCGCTGCTGCTATCTCGGGCGAAACCGATTTCTGCTCTTTTGCTCAGAAATAATTTATAAATGTAAATTTTGTGAAGACGAGGAAAAAAGATAGTGGGAATGAGAAAGAGTGAAAGCGAAAGAGAGAGAGAGACATGTGTGGAAGGATGAAGATGTGTAGATAAAGTGAGAACCAGTGGTCAATGAAATAATTTGCCGCGAGAGAGAGAGAGAGAGAGAGAGAGAGAGAGAGAGAGAGAGAGAGAGAGCAATATTCCACAGTTTTATTGAACTATAAATGTTTTGATTACGAACATTTAACGCTGAAATTGTGCGTCAAAATTGGATGTGTTTTTTTGTGTGTTTTTTACGGTGTTGTAGGAGGAACAACATTTTCTATTCCCCAGGATGGCGTTCCGTGATCATTCATCTCACTGTGTTGTATGACTAGTTCAGGAAATATTGAACATAACGTTACTGATGCATGACTAATGTGGTCCAATCCAAGTGGGCCCCAAGCTAACTACAAGCACTAGGGGAGCTTTAAAAGTCGGATCAAGTAGGATTGGGGCCTGTTAGGACTGGGGCCCATTTAAGCTGCCATAAACATAATTCGGAACAGTTTAAATTGTTTTTTGAGGTGCCATGTGACTCGCCTCATTTTTAACTATTTGAAACAGAACCTAAATATCCATAAAGTATATTAATTAAAGCATCAACAACATACAAGATCCATGAATGAGACCAACATAATTGTTCAGACCAGGCTCTTAATTACCACTTGTTGATGACTAGTATACACGCACAAGGACCTGACTTGTTTAAGCACACTAATACATTACTCTCTCTCTCTCTCTCTCTCTCTCTCTCTCTCTCTCTCTCTCTCTCTCTCATTCTCTCTCATAACGCCTAGTACGTAAAGAGACAGAGACGTGAGCTGCCTACCACACATCTCATCCACACTTATCACCGCCACATACCACACTTATCACCAGTACCACATACCATACTCATCACCACCACATACCACACTCATCACCACCACATACCCCACTCATCACCACCACATACCCCACTCATTACCGCCACATACCACACTCATCACCGCCACATACCCCACTCATCACCGCCACATACCACACTCATCACCGCCACATACACAACAAGAACTGCACCATGGTCCTTAAATCGCCCACATTATGTACAGTATATATATAACTTTAGGAGGAATTTTTTTTATATCTGCCATAGTGTCTATATATTAAAAGGGAATAAAAGGTATTGGAAAATCGTGCACCTAGACAGACAGATAGAGACATAGGCAGACAGACAGACAGACAGACAAGGTCAAGCAAACGGGGAGTTCTAGTTGGATTTATTGACAAGGTTACAAGTGATCCGCTCTCGATGCCGGTCAGGGTACAACTGCCCTGGCTGGCTGGCAACTGGTGCCACCACACCTCGGCGGACAATGCGGACCACGGGTCCGAACAACCATGGGGGCAGTTCAACAATTGACAAAAAAAAAAAATAACAAAAATGATCCTCCATACATTTCAGAATGTAATTGCACAATGCAATATGAACATAACAGTATAAGGCATAATACTCTCCCACTCCGCATCTCGACTCCATCATTAGTACTGGTCACCACCACTCTCGGAGATGGTTATCCCCCAGGTGTATATGGTCTTACCGTTGCACTCTCCAGCTCGTCAAAGTGACGCACTTTGACTCATCCAATTGGGTCACTTTCGGGGATAAGTTGGTAAGACCATCCTCTTCTCAGTATCTTGATGACGCGGTAGCTGTGTGACTGATAGGGGGCCATCTTCCTACCCCCTTTCTTGTGCCGTTCAGATGTTGATAATTTGAGCTGCACCAGGTCGCCCACACGGAACGCTCCTCCTCGATTGCAATATTTCTTGTTCCTACTTTCCTGCACCACTGCTACCCTGTCTTTTGCCGAACGTAGTGCTTTCTCGATCCTTCTCAACTTCTCCTGTCCCAACCGACCAGCTACCTCCACATTACTCAGGTCTGGTGGACGGAAGTCAGGATCATCACGTGATGTCTTTTCCGACGCCACCTGTTCCGGACATCTTGCAGGAACACCATACACCAGTTCGTGCAAACTCTGCCCTGTTGTTGCAGTCCTTGATGTATTGTGACTATATTGCAGATGGGGCACCATCTCCGGCCGCAAATCGATGTTGTTATCACATAGACACCACAAGTTGTCCATCAGCTGATTTTGTCTCTCCACTTGGGCCTGGCTGCGGGGATGATAGGGCATTCCAAGTTTCTGATGAATGCCCGCCATTTGAAATACTGCTTGGAACATCTCAGGCCTAAAATGAGGCCTCTGGTCCGATGAGAGTGACTAAGGCACTCCGAATGTGCACACCCAACGACCAAAGAGAGCCCTGGCTGCAGTGTCTGATGCAGCATCACACGTGGGCACCATCACAATATAGCGCGTCAGTACGTCCTGCATCTGCAGTACACACCGGAATTGATGCTTGCCAGAAACAGGATGCGATCCCAGTCCACTTGTACCAGATCATTTGTGTAGTCAGGAATTTCCGTGTATTGCTATTGCACCGGAGCTCTCCCTGGCACTTTAGCTCTTTTGTTCGTCCCACATGCCTCATGCTTGCTGATGTATGCTGCTACATCATTCTTCATCCTCGGCCACCAGAAACTGCTCCTTGCCCTCTCCCAGGTGAGATTCTGTCCCATGTGGCCACTCAGGGAAGCATCATGCACCAGCCATAGGGCCTGTACCCGCAACGTTGCTGGCAGCACTGGAACCCATGTTTCCTTAACTCCATAGGGGTGAACTCGGCTCCGACGTCCACCGTGTTGCTTATAACAGAGCACCCCTTGCTGAGATAACCTGAGACGGGTCTGGAAAGGAATTCGTTCCCTCTACCGGGGCTAACTCGTTCCCCCCATTATCTCCAAGGATCCTGACCATGGCAGCTATATCTTCGTCCTCCTGTTGTTCCTTGATGAAGGTCGGTATGTGCCAGAAGGTGTTGGCGAGATGCGTAGTAGCGTTAATTGCACATGCTGAGGTAGTCCTCATTTGGCCGACATCAGATACGCCATGGACATCGTCGGACTGCGACCCATCTTGTGTATAGGATAGATGTAACGAACTGCTGCAGGTGATGCATCCACCTCCCCCCTCCTGCCTTATTCCTCACTTATATCGAGCGAGTTGAGCCAGCGAAGGGCGCGACGATCCGTAGTCAGGTCGAACTGGGAGGCTGATAGATACATCCTGAATCTCTTCACGGCAGTCACCACCGCCAACAGCTCTTTCTCCGTCGCTGAGTAGCGCTGTTCAGATGGGGTCAATGTGTGGTGAAAGAACGCAATCAGGAGAAACTTTTCGTCAACAGATCTGTTCGCTGGCATGGCTCCCGTCTCGACATCACTTGCATCAGTCACCAGCACAAAGCGTTTTTTGTAATACAGAAGGTTTAGTGCAGCAGCATTCGCCACCTGTGTCTTAGGAGCCTCAAAGCATCCACACATCCTCTCGGTCCAATGCAGCTTCCGGTATGGGTCTCGATCTAGTGCTTCGTACAGAGGCCTAGCTCTCTCTGCCACAACCAGCAACCAACACTGGACGTAAGAAAATGCACTGTAGATGGTCTTGGGATCGCTGCAGTTGTCTCACCCTCTGTTCACTCATACTCAACATCCCGTTGCTGACCACCGCACCGAGATATTCCACTCGACGGACACCGAACCTGCATTTTCCTGGTGCCAAGGCGAGCCCAGCATCCTTTATCTTCCCCTGCACTGCCCGAAACTTTATTGTGTTCCACTCATGTTGTTCCCCACACTAGCACATCGTCCAGATAACATGGGGCGCCGGTGTAGTTGCTCTCCCCCAGTATGGTGGACTTCTACATAGAATCAACACCTCAACCCGCCAGCATTTGAACCCACGGCCCACGAGCCCATGACTGGCTTTGTGTGAAATATAACAGAGTCTAGGACTGATTTTAGTATCCTGGTGGTCCAGAGGTAGCGTTCCCCGGTCACAGTCATGGGTTCGTGGGCCAGGGGTTCGAATCCCGGCGGGTTGAGGTGTTGATTGCATATATATATATACATTAGCAGAATCGCTAATCTCCGGGCGTCTCATCCGCTAGGCAACGGTAGGATGCCACCCTCCGGGAGGCTCCACATTGTTTCACTGTTCAATCCCCAAAACTTCTTCTTCCATCAATAGTTCATTAACGGTGTATGTAAGTTCCACCATCTTTTTCATTACAACAGTACAGCAAAGTATATTTTTTAGCATTAAACTGTTATTATTTTATTGTCTAATCATCACTACATATAACAGCACCCATCATCACTACATATAACATCATCCATCATTACCACATATAACACCATCCATCATCACTACATATAACACCATCCATCATCACTACATAGAACACCACCCATCATCACTACATAAAACAATATTCATCATCACTACATATAACATCATCCATCATCACTACATATAACACCATCCATCATCACCACATATAACACCATCCATCATCACTACATATAACACTTCATCACTTCAAAAAACATCATCCATCATCACTACATATAACACCATCCATCATCACTACATATAACACCATCCATCATCACTACATATAACACCATCCATCATCACTACAGATCGGTAAAGTAGTTTCTGAGATTCTCTTGCGGACACACACGGTAGGACGCCACCCTCCGGGAGGCTCCACATTGTCTTATTGTAGTGCATTTGGGTAGACCACATTTTTGGTTTTGCAATTAGCAGCAAGTATGTACAGATTTTTGACAGTTCCCTTTCTGGAGCATCCAACGTAGAACTGTCCATGAGAAAAGCAAGGAAACACTTGCTATCCATGCCAAGTTTGGTCCAGGCGGCTCAGTTCGCTAGGCCACGATAGGACGCCACCCTCCGGGAAGCTCCACATTGTCTCACTGTTCACTTCCCAAAACTTCTTCTTCCATCAATATCATAACGGTGTATGTAAGTTCCACTACAATGGTACAACAAAGTATATTTTTTTAGCATTAAACTGTAATTATTTTATTGTTTATCCATCACTACATATAACACCATCCATCATCACTACATATAACAACATCCATCATCACTACATATATCATCATCCATCATCACTACATATAACACCATCCATCATCACTACATATAACAACATCCATCATCACTACATATAACATCATCCATCATCACTGCATATAACACCATCCATCATCACGACATATAACACCATCCATCATCACTACAAATAACACCACCCATCATTACTACATATAACAACATCCATCATCACTACATATAACATCATCCATCATCACTACATATAACACCATCCATCATCACTACATGTAACACCATCCATCATCACTACAGATCGGTAAAGTAGTTTCTGAGATTCTCGTGCGAACACGCAAACAAACAAACCCACCCACAAACAGACAGGGGGCACCTTCGCTAGGCCAAGGTAGGACGGCGCCCTCCGGGAGGCTCCATATTGTCTCACTGTTCAGTCCCCAAAAGTTCTTCTTCCATCAATAGTTCATTAACGGTGTGTGTAAGTTCCACCATGTTTTTCACTACAATGGTACAGCAAAGTATATTTTGTAGCATCAAACTGTTATTATTTTATTGTCTAATCATCACTACATATAAAAACACCCATCATCACTACATATAACATCATCCATCATCACTACATGTAAAATCATCCATCATAACTACGTATAACACTATCCATCATCATCACTACATATAACACCATCCATCATCACTACATATAATACCACCCATCATCACTACATATATCATAATCCATCATCACTACATATAACACCATCCATCATCACTACATATAACACCACCCATCATCACTACATATAACACCACCCATCATCACTACATAAAACATCATTCATCATCACTACATATAACATCATCCATCATCACTACATATAACACCATGCATCATCACTACATATAACACCATCCATCATCACTACAGATCGGCAAAGTAGTATCCGAGATTCTCTTGCGGACACACACGGTAGGACGCCACCCTCCGGGAGGCTCCACATTGTCTCACTAGTGCATTAGGGTAGAGCACATTTTTGGTTTTGCCATTACGAGCAAGTATGTAAAGATTTTTGCCAGTTCCCACTCTGGAGCATCCAACATAGAACTGTCCATGAGAGAAGCAAGGAAACACTTGCTATCCATGCCAAGTTTGGTCCGGGCGGCTCATTCGGTAGGCCTCGGTAGGACACCACCCTCCGGGCAGCTCCACATTGTCTCACTGTTCACTCCCCAAAAATTCTTCCATCAAATATTTCATTAACGGTGTATGTAAGTTCCACCATCTTTTTCATTACAACAATACAGCAAAGTATATTTTTTAGCATTAAACTGTTATTATTTTATTGTCTAATCATCACTACATATAACACCACCCATCATCACTACATATAACACCATCCATCATCACTACATATAACACCATCCATCATCACTACATATAACAACACCCATCATCACTACATATAACACCATCCATCATCACTACATATACCACCATCCATCATCACTACATATAACAACACCCATCATCATTACATATAACACCATCCATCATCACTACATATAACACCATCCATCATCACTACATATAACACCATCCATCATCACTACATATAACAACACCCATCATCACTACATATAACATCATCCATCATCACTACATATAACACCATCCATCATCACTAAATATAGCATCATCCATCATCACTACATATAAAACCACCCATCATCACTACATATAACAACATCCATCATCACTACATATAACACCATCCATCATCACTACCTATAACACCATTAATCATCACTACATATAACACCATCCATCATCACTACTGATAGGTAAAGTAGTTTCCGAGATTCTCGTGCGAATACGCAAACAAACAAACCCACCCACAAACAGACGGGCGTCTCATTCGCTAGGCCACGGTAGAACGCCGCCCTCCGGGAGGCTCCACATTGTCATACTGTTCAGTCCCCAAAACTTCTTCTTCCATCAATAGTTCATTAACGGTGTATGTAAGTTCCACCATGTTTTTCACTGCAACGGTACAGCAATGTATATTTTTTTAGCATTAAACAGTTATTATTTTATTGTCTAATCATCACTACATATAACACCATCCATCATCACTAAATAGAGCATCATCCATCATCACTACATATACACCATTCTTCATCACTACATATAACACCATCCATCATCACTACATATAACACCATCCATCATCACTGCATATAACATCACCCATCATCACTACATATAACACCATCCATCATCACTACATAGAGCATCATCCATCATCACTACATATACACCATTCTTCATCACTACATATAACACCATCCATCATCACTGCATATAACATCACCCATCATCACTACATATAACATCATCCATCATCACTACATATAACACCACCCATCATCACTACATATAACATCATCCATCATCACTACATATAACACCACCCATCATCACTACAGCGGACAGTCGGTTACAGGAAACAGATCAGGAAAGGGAATCATGTCTTAATACTGACAGATAGCAAACAGCAGAAAGGCCTTCTCTAGAAAATGATCAAGCGCATGATTTTCGTTTGAATGCTGATAGACAGAGAGCTGCAGGATCCAGAATTCCAAGACAGAATACAAAGTGGCATCCACTTGTAAGAGTAGCATTTATTTATGATAATGAGATAGAATATGAAAAGTATCCCTCTGTTGTCATTGGCAACATGGATAAGAAATGTGAACACTGCTGTACAAAGAAGTATAAAGGAGAATCTGCTGGACTGTGCTGCTCTCATGGGAAAGTACTACTGCCAAATTTGGAAAAACCACCACAACCATTGAAGACTCTCATGCTGGGAACAACACCAGAGTCAAAACACTTCCTGGAAAATATACTGAAGTACAATTCATGCTTCCAGATGACATCCTTTGGAGCTACCAGAGTAGTTCGTGAGCACAGATACATACCAACATTCAAAGTCCAGGGTCAAGTCTATCACAAAGCAGGATCCCTCTTACCACTGGAAGATGAGCAGGCAAAGTTCCGCCAAATCTACTTCATGGGAGATCATGAAAAGCAGACTACTATCAGGTGTGGCAACATTCAAGGTGTCTTTATTCAAGACATTCAGAGGCAACTGAATTACAAGGACTGAGAGAGGCTTTTGTACACAGGGTGACCTTATAAAACATGAGGTCTGGTCAAAAACATGACATCTACTTATCCACACATCAACACAGAGCAAACATAAGAGCTTAAAACAAAGGGCGACGTGACTAGTCATGTTAAGCCAGGTCAAAAATATTAGATCCACGAATCATCTATCATTCATCTACCTCGAATGTTTTCAAAGCATTTTTAACCTTGGGCCACTGACAAATAAATTTGTGTAACATATTATCAGTTTTGTACTGACTATCACTATGGTTTATAGAATTCAATTCCCTAATCAAACTTGCTTCAAACAGAAGTCTTTCTGTGACACATCATGATTTATACACTTATAAGCTGTTTTCCCAATCTATGGGATGATTATTGTTCCTTTTATGAACGAACAGTGCACTGCCTTCAGATGGTGTTCTAATATTGTACTTGTGCTGTTTAGTTCTGAGTTGCAATGCATTCCCAGTTTGACCTACATAATTTCCATTACAATTGCTACATGGAATGCAGTAAACACTTCCATTTACATTCAAGGTTGGCTTATTCTTAATTAATATATTAGTAATAGTTGAGTCATACTTAAAAACAACATTAATGTTTAATAATTTAAGGGACTGAACTAACGGGACAAATTCATTGCGATAAGGTAGAGTCAAAATATTCTTAAATGTAGGAACTTGCCTAGTTTGAGTAGAATGAAAGATTTTTTATCCCATTTAAAAGAATGATCAACAAACAATGAAGGGTATCCAAGTTTTTGTGCAATGGACTGAATGCGTTGCAGTTCTTCATCAATAAATTCAGGGTCACAAATACGCAAACATCTCAAAAACATAGAAAAAACTGAAATTTTAGTAGATTCATGGCGACTCGATAAAAAGTGTCTGGGCTTTTTGTAGACCTTAAATTTATAGTTATGACCATTTCTCATGATAAGCATATCAAGAAATCGAAGGGATCCATTTATTTTTCTTTCAATTTTGAAGGTAATACTAGGGACAAGATCATTAAGCTTGTCTAAAAATTCCAGTGGGTCACTGTTCTAGGCCAAAAACAAAGAACATCATCTACATATCTATACCATGGAGAAATAAAGTCCCCGATATTGTGTAGTAATCTAGCCTCAAGAAACTCCATATAAATACAGGCTAAAGGAGCAGATCATGCCAAATAGTTGTTTGTGAAACTTCCCATTTGCTCTAAAAGTATTATCAGTAACGCATAACTTTATCAATTTGAGAAATGTATTATGTTCAATAGTCAAATCTAACAGATGCGATTTATCTTTAAGAACTGAAAGTAGGTTTTTCACTGGTACTCGAGAGAAAAGTGAATTTGCATCAAAACTTATTAATTCACATGGTTCATTGTGTTTCTTGAGTTTATCAATTAAATCACTGCTGTTGTGTATATGTGAATTAGATATTTGGCCTGTTAGCGGGGATAGCATCCTAACCAACCACTTGGATAATTTGTACGTAACAGAACCCACAGAACTCACGATAGGACGTAATGGATTGTTCAGTTTATGTGTTTTGATCAATCCTTACACATAAGGTAAAGTGGGATTGAATTGAGAAAACTATTTGGTGAGATTTGGGTTCTTTTTCAATAACTCCTTCTCCTTCATTTTAGAGTTAGATAACTAATAAAGATATTCCAAGGGATCTTTTCTAAGCTCACAATAAGTGGTTCCATCACTTAGTAATGAATTCATCTTATCACTATTGTCACTTTTATCCAAAATTACAATAGCATTGGACTTACCAGCCTTAGTAATATGGATATTCACATTTCTTTTCAAGTTTTTCAAGGCTGTTTCAAATCTTTTTGGAATGTTTGAAACCAGTTTCTTACGTAAAACATTATGTATACAACCTTTAGCTAGGGAAATATCTTCATTTGTAACATCTATCGACTTATTCTTTTCCAGGTTGATTATACCTTTAGCAATAGTAAGTGGATTAACGGTGAGCTGAGCAATAGAAAACTTCGTACCAAAACAAAGCACAAGTTTCTCATTTGTCTGTAGATCATAAGATGATAAGTTTATGAACAAATTGGATCACTCAGTTTAGACCAGTAACTCTCATCAAACAAAGCATATAATTTAGCATTTAACTTCCTTTTTTGAACATTGTCAGTTTCACTAAGTGTATATATATATATATATATATATATATATATATATATATATATATATATATATATATATATATATATATATATATATATATATATATATATATTATCAACGACCTCACCAGCAAGGAATCGAACCCTCGACCTACTGGGTTCGATTCCTTGCTGGTGAGGTCGTTGATAATATGTACAAAGTCCGCGTGTAAAATGGACTAAAAATGAAGTATATATATATATATATATATATATATATATTTATATATATATATATATATATATATATATATATATATATATATATATATATATATATACAGATAAACATGCATAAGGCTAGGCAAAGAAACAGACAGACAGAAAGACAGACATATATATAGAAATACAGACACAGACAGATGCAGTCATATAGAAATTAAGACACAGACAGACAGACATACATACATACAGATAGGCATGCATAAAGCTATACAAAGAAAAAGACAGACAGACGGAAAGCAATCCCGGAGCCCCATCCGACTCCATCAAGTGAGGCTTGTAATGACTCACACACAAAATTTCCTTATGGCAGTGTCATCCCGGTATTACAACCTGTACCAGTGTATTGACTATTACAGTAACAAGTGTCTCTCACAACACAACACGACACGACTTCATAGTTGTCGGGCAGCCACCACACACACACACACACACACCTATGAAAGGGTTGCCATTCGTGTAACGAGGATGGCCGGCCCAAAGGCCACCTACGCTTCAATTTGTTTAAGGTGTATAAGCTGCCGCCAGCATAACAACCACACCCTAAGTTAATGAGTTGCATGACCCGGTGTCAAGGAACAGTCCGAGAAGACCGGACAACTCGCCAATTCTCTCACTTAACTAGTTGGGGGTTTTTGAGTATAGTGGATGGTAATGCAGTGGAAGCGCCCCTCAATTGAAAATCCCGAACCAGCACAAACACAATTAATTTAAAACAATATTCTCTGTGAACCGTGGAAAGATAGCACCTGTGACTGGGGTAAATGAGACGCACTGTAAAAGGTGACACTTCTATTCCCTCCAACACTACAAACACACTCAATAATGTTACACCAACACCAGTGCACCTCTTAGCATAACTTAAACACTACAATGGGGAACAAGAGTTAGACATGGTATCAAAAAATATTAAGAAATATTAAATGCATTAAAGGAAGACTACTAAGGCAACAGTATTACTTACAACAAAAAGGAAGAAACTCATCTGAAAACAGTTCCCTCGTTATCTTACATCACTTAGTGGCACATAAACATTAGAAAAACATCACGTGCACCACTGAACATGCCTTAAGGGCATTCAACAGAATAATAGCAGTCACTGAGAATTAGGAAATCCCGATTTTAGTCATCCTACACAAGAACATGGATCACGCATAGCCTGTCTGGGATGACCCACAAAATATTTTAATCCTAACTGTTGTAGAACCCGAAGGTCTAAACGACTAACCTGCCAAGGGACAGGCATTTACAAAAACCCGAGAATATCACTCATGACCCATCAGGCAGGCGGGTGCGCCGCTGCTTCTGGTCATTACTCTCTCTAGATTTCAGGAGTCATGAATGTTTTCCTCAACAAATACCCATAACATGCTTTACACATAGGTTTCGAATGCACCCGTACTTTTAAGGCACTACAAGCCCTTCAAAACTTTGGAGAGGAACTCTTACGTCTCACGTGTGAAACTCAACCATAAGAACATAAGAAAATAAGGAGTCTGCAATAGGCCTGTTGGCCTGTGCATGGCAGCTCCTGTCGAGAGTTACTACCACTCTCTATCATCCATGAATCTATCTAGCCTCCTTTTGAAACTTTCCAGAGTTCCCGCACTTACTACAAAGTTGCTAAGCTTGTTCCACTCGTCCACCACCCTATTTGTGAACCAGTTTCTTCCTATCTCCCTCCTAAACCTAAACTTATCCAACTTGAATCCGTTGCTCCGAGTCCTATACTGCTCGGATATTATAAGAACTTTATCTATATCCCCTTTATTGATTCCTTTTACCCACTTAAATACTTCTATCATATCTCCCCGCACTCTTCGTCTTTCTAGGGAATGCAAGTTAAGTTTCTTTAACCTATCCTGATATGGAAGGTTTCTAAGTCCCGGAATCATTTTTGTCATTCTTCGCTGCACCGACTCTAGTGAATTTATATCCATTCTATAATAAGGGCACCAGAACCGAACCGCATAATCGAGGTGCGGCCTATCTAGCGCAAGATATAGTTGCAATAAGACCTCTGCACTCTTGTTACTTGCACTTCTAGATATAAAACCCAATACTCTGTTTGCCATATTTCGAACATTAACGCACTGTTTTCTAGGCCGTAGGTCCGGGCTTACAAGTACCCCTAGTAGGGTGTGTCAATTTAGGGGGTGAACTGGCTAAATTGAAAATCGAGTAATTTGGTAGCAATTTATTGTAGTCTTTAAGCATGCAAAACAATATTCTGGCATAAATTTTTTTTTATAATACGTCCTACCTACATCAAATGGATTTTTAAATGTACATATTTGTGAAATCAGAACATAACCAGCGTTTGCACACATGTTACTGTTTCAAGTTTCAAATTATTATATTTTATTATCCGTAGTCTATTTGAAAGTAACCAATGCCTTCATACTCTCTTTGCTTTGGTTTCTTGTCATCAGTAGTCTGCTTGCTATTTGTGCTTTGATGTAACCTTCTCGCCTCTCGTGGCTGTAAACATGGCCCGCTGCTTCTGTGACCATTTTCACACATCTCTCCACACTTTGAGTGTGGGAAGGCCACTTCGGCACCTGCATTGGAGTCTCTTTAAGGTTTCTCAATTCTTGGCTAGTTAGACTTGTTGTCAATGGTGGCTCTAAGACTTCCAAACTCAAGTCAACCAATTCTGACAATTTGGTGGCATTGACGTTTATTGGGGGAACTTTTCTTGAATGAAACGAACAGTCTCCCAACTGGTCGTCATCTATTAGCGTTCCTCTAATCTTTAGAATGACTTCTACAGCCTCGGTTCGGAGATTGGTACATTGACTGCAAAGCATTGCTTGCAAAACTGCTTCTGATCGAGCATACCAAGCGGACCTTCTTGCCACAGGTAACACGATGTCCCTCACTACCTTCCTCTGTGTTCTTACTAGCTGCAATTGAAACAAAAGGTGATTGGGCCCATCCACCCACATAGGATTAATTTTCACACTAAACCACTGGGGAAGATAAACTCCAATAATAAATTCAACAATTAACCTCAAATTCTTCAGCACTTTGCCCTTCAATTCGTGTTTGGAAATCCAAATCCTGCAGAAACGAAGAGCTGTAGTTAACCAACGGCTGTGACTGACAGGTCCAATCTCCAAGAGAGCCAATGACTGAGGCAACTTCTCCTGATCTTATTGCTTGGGCAATACGATAAGCATAGGATTGATCTGTGCTGAGATCTTTGATGACTCCTTCAGACAACGCCGGAAGGGGAGGGCCAACTTCGACCTTTGGAAAGGTTGTATTTATTTCTAGTTGTGTTGCTTCATCCAGCATGATGCCAAGGGGACCTGACCACTTGTTGTTGCTCTTTGTAGGACCATCAAGTTCCTGGATGAGATGACGAAGAGGTAGCTCGCCTGTATGTAAATCACATACAATCCAAACAAGTCTTCTTCCTAGTTTTTTCTCTAAATGCGTCATTACACCCCCCTGCCATCCGGTGTTCACTGCAGTTGAATCTCCACCAACAGCCTGCAGTGAACTGCCAAGTCCTCTCTCCTGAACCCAATATAAAATATGATCAGCAATGACCTCTGCATGTTTCTTCCCTTCTACTTCAGTTTCGGGAGCAAAGTGAAACAAAAACCGACCACCAGGCTCAGAACAGACAGAGTAGTGTTCTTCTTTGATGAGACCTGGAAACTTTCTGTTCACTCCCTCTACTTCTAGCAAAACTTTTGTGTCATCTATTCTTCCATCAAACAAAAGACAGGAGAGCCCTCCCTCGCTTAAATCTTTTTCATGCTGATCAGATATTTCCTTCATTATTTTTTCTTGTGCTCTTCTAATTTTATTATGATCTATCACCAAAGATACATCCTCTCGGCTGATGAGGCCTGCATCTATCCAAGCGGCAGTTGCAATTTCTGCAGCCTCACGAAGTCCAGCATGGTGGCGAATACTAGCTAAAGCAATGTTTGAAATATTTCTTGTGTTGTATTTCATTTTCTTTGGTAAAGGTGCATATGGCTCTTTGGAACTATCATCTGATGTTGCTTCCTGTTCATCAGAAGAACTATCAAAGAAGTGATAAACATCTTGACACAGCTCTTCCTCTCTTTGGATGGCTTCTTCACTCTTCATTTTCTTCTTTTGTTCCCTCTCTCGGATTTGTTCTCTCTTCTTGGCATTAGCAATCTGCTTCTTTGTTTCTGAATAATCTATTGAACCCATTTGCATACTTCCTTGGCCTTCTGCCTTTGTGCTCTGTGCCTTTATAAATTCAAGCTCTAAAACAGGGATCTTCTTTTCACGAGGACAACCACAATCAATGTGGGAATTATTTTCTCTCTTACCTGAGTGAGAACAGTTGGATTCAGAACATAATTGTATGGAGCACTTGCAGGTCAAAATGTCAAACAGAGTATCAAGTGTGTGCAGAAATTCATTTTTCCTGGCCAAGTTTCCTTTACCAAGTGATGTTTCAACTGCTTTGTGCCATAATTTCGTTAGTTTTAGCTCAATAGTTCGAAACTGATTAATCACAGGTGGTTTGAATAGTGCATTAGCTTTTGTCCATTGATGCAGAAGAGGGACTATCATGTCATTTATGAGTTCTTTATCTGTATAGTTCCTTCTGTCCTTTGCATTTTTTTCTCGAAGGAGTAACCCTAATCTTAGCATGTCTCTCACTGTTGGAAGTTCTGATACAGGAAGCTCCTTCCCTTTACCAACTAGCAGGCTCAAGTGGGTTGACAACTGACTTCTTGTCTTCAATTTTGACATCTTCACACTATCTGACAAATAGAAAAATATTTCAATGTTTCATAATTCAATTGTTGTTTCAAAAAATATCAATTTGTTTATCAAAAATGCTGTAACAGAAATAACATAATAATTTCTTAGAACATAATGTTTTATACAATGATATAAGTAACTGCGACAATCAATATGCCCTACTTACAATAATTAAAATGTAGAATTCGTCTGGTAGAGTAAGTGCAAGTGCAATGAGAGCAAACCACCGTCTATGATATCTAGAAGGAGAGTGAGCCGGGCGCCTTATCCTCACGCTTGGTACAAGTCAAAACAAGAATTAAACTGTCCCACACGGAGAGCCTGTTCATGTTCATGTTCTGACATGCATATTGTACACAAGCTATAGAACCATAAAATACTCCATAATCCATATGCTTACATGAGATTAGTTAATATCAAGTGAATAATTCTAATCAAGTCTCATTAATTTGTTGAAATACTGATATTTGAAACTTTAAGGTATAATTGATGTAGGTGAGGGTTATTTCAATTCATTTTTGTTTGCTAATCTCAAGTTTAGACATAAAGAGGCACAATATTTTGACTACCAAATTTGATTTTTAACATGTTGACAAAATTGACACACCCTAACCCCTAAGTCTCTTTCACAAGTCGACATCTCTAGGTTGATGTTGTTAAGGCTGTATACATTATAAGTATTTGTTCTTCCAATATTAAGTACGCTGCACTTGCTGGTGTTGAATTTCATTTGCCATTTTTCAGACCACCCCTGCAGTTTATTTAGATCCTCCTGTAATGCATTTGCAGCCTGCCCTGAATTAATTTGCCGCCCTATTTTGGTGTCATCCGCAAACTTGCTTATGTCACTGCTGATCCCAGTATCTAAATCGTTTATGTAGATTATGAACAAGAGTGGGCCTAGTACTGACCCCTGGGGAACCCCACTGGTTACACGGCCCCACTCAGATTTAACACCATCTACGCTGACCCTCTGCGTTCTATCGGTGAGCCATGATTTTATCAAATTTATAACTTTCCCCTCGATACCATGAGCCTTAATTTTTCTCAGAAGCCTTTGATGCGGTACTCTATCAAATGCTTTGCTAAAGTCTAAGTAAATAACATGGTAATTTTCGTCATTATCTAGTACCTCGAAGATTTTCCTAAAAAACGTTAGCAGATTTGTTAGACAAGATTTTCCCTTTGTAAACCCATGTTGAGAGTCGTAGATTAATTTGCTTTTCTCTAGATGCGATCGGATGCTATCTGCTATAATTGATTCAAGAAATTTCCCCACTACTGACGTCAAACTGATCAGCCGGTAATTTGACGCTGATGCTCTGTCTCCCTTTTTGAATATGGGTACTACATTCGCCTGTTTCCAGTGTCTAATGATTTTGTAAATAAGTTTACGAGGGGTCCGCTAATCTGTTCCCTACACTCTTTTAAGACTCGAGGAAAAATTTCATCCGGCCCTGCGGATTTTGTGTTCTTTAGTTTATTTATCTTCTTAAGAACATCCTCTTTTCTGATAGTGATATTCTTTAATTTCTCTTCTTCCTTTCCCTTGAATATCAGTTCCACCTCCGGAATTTCATAGCAAATTTCTTCTGTGAAAACTGATAAGTAGCTGTTCAATGCTTTGCTTATTTCTTCACTGCCATTTATCAATTCTCCCCTTCCTGACTTTAAAGGCCCAACTTTGTCCTTGACCTTTGTCCTATATACCTGGAAAAATCCCTTGGGATTCGCCTTGGATTCTCTTGCTATTTTGATTTCATAGTCTCTCTTTGCTTTCCTTACATTTTTCTTAACATTCCTAGATATTTCATTATACCTGTTTCTGAGCTGCTTCTCCACTCCCTTTAATTTCTTATATATTCCTTTCTTTATTCCTATGTCATGTTTAAGTTTTTTGGTCATCCACCTTGGCTCATTCTTATTTGACCTAATTTTTCTGTGTGGTATATTTTATTCTTGTGCTTTATGTAGTATACTAGTGAATATATTATAGTCATGATCAATTGTTGTGTCATCTATGACCTCACCCCTTCCTACTGGGAACTGACGTGACTGTTCCCAGGTGACCTCACCTAGGTACCTTCTTAACCCCTGATAATCCGCCAACAGAAAGTTTGGGACTCTGACCATATTATCATTGTTCTTCGTTTCCCAATTTAGGGTGAACCTGATTTCTCTGTGATCACTGTTACCTAGTTCTGATAATATTTTCTTTATTTGTTAATACTAGGTCTAATATATTGTCACCTCAAGTAGGTTCTGTAATTAGTTGTTTCAAAAAATTGTCCTGTACTGCGTCTAGGAAGTCTTCAGATTCAAAGTCGCCTACAATGTTGTCCCAGTCAATATTTCTGAAGTTGAAATCCCCCATAATGCATAGGTTGTTATATTTTGCTGCCCTACTCATTTCCTGCCATATGGGCTGAGCTGCTTCTTTGCCAAGACTTGGGGGCCTGTAAATCACTCCCATAATTAGTTTTTCTCTTCCTTCCGTGATTTCTACCCACACAGACTCGGTTCCTATTTCACCCTTTATTGAAATATTAGTACAACATTTTAATGTATCCTTGACGAAGAGTGCGACCCCTCCCCCCTTCCTACCTTCCCTGTCCATGTGAAAAAGGTTGTACCTTTCTATGTGGTACTCTGATAAAAAATTTTTGCTCGCCAGATTCATCCAAGTTTCGGTGATTGCTATGACGTCTACATTCTCGGTACATACAACCGCTCTCAGCAAGTCTATTTTATTTCTAACGCTCCTACTGTTTGTATAGTATACATTTAAACCTACTCTTCCCTGGTCCTGTTTTACCCCTTGTCCTGAGCAACTAATTTTACTTCCCAGGACCTGCTTGTTTTTTGACTCCCACTTTCCCCGACCCCTCTCTACTGGCGAAACCCCCCCTTCGGAGTGACAAATTCACGCTCCAGGGATGCAGATAACGTCTTTACCCACCTGGAATTGGTTAATTCTAAACACACCTTACCACCATTTCCCATAACATGCATCACACATATGCTCAGAACACACCCATACTGGGGAGATAAAATGTCTCTAAGTTCCCACTAGACTCCTGGTCTCAGTGTGTGACCGTTCCTTCACTCAGACTGCCCCAGTTTTACGCTCAGTACATCCACGGATCGGAAGAGAGCAACCGTCAACAGGTGACCCTGTGCAGCTGAAGGACGGGTTCTATTTTCCCGTTAGTAAGAGTTTTCACTAACTGACTGAAGATATGTGGTGTTGTGAACCAAGGTGGGGAGATTTGATGACCCAGAACGATCATCAACCAAGGGTGGACGCTGGTCCCACGTAGTTAGTTGTTACGGACACTCGTTCACTTCCGGCATCCCAGCTAAACGACCGCTAACCCGTAAGAACGACACAGACAGCTCAAAAATAACTTGGAGGTTCAAACCACTTCGGGTTCTCAGAGGCCCTGCAAGAAACTCTGTTAGCTATTGTTAACTTCTTCTCCGCCCTATCTGAGATCGAATAAAACTTACTTGCAACACTGATATATGTGCCCGCAAAGAGAAAAGGCCACGTGATCGTTTTCCTGGGCAGCGACGCCAGACCATCCGTCTGGGACGACTGCTTGCGCGTGACTGAGACTCGGGCTGCGGCGGAATGCCCCAAGGCAAGCCTGCCTAGTGACGTCATCTTTAACAAACTAAATAGCTTCTTTGGGACACACGTAACATATTTAGACTGAGAAACGATCTACAATAACTTTAAATTTAATAATAGTCTCATACCTTCATGAATCGCGTCCATATTAATTCGATAGAGTACATTTAATATTATAGGCCTAGTTCAAAATGCTTCCACTACGCTTGGGTGGCATTCCACGCGCTTATTTCTTCCCACGAGGCTTGGGTGCTTCAGCTAGGCCCACTGATGGTTTTCCCTGTTTTCGACAGATCTGCAATTTTCGTTGTATCTAAACATCACACTGAATTTTCTGAATGGACAATATACAAAGGAGGAGTTTTTAATATTTAATAACAATAACGACTAATTATAAAGACAAATCTTAACCTCTAACCCTACACATTCCGGCACAGCTAAAATCTTGGAACGTCAATGTGGCATTTAAAAACTCATGCACTGTTAAACAAATGTTAATCAAGAACTCCCCCAACAACACAATTCGTTGCATTTATAAAGTTCCTTGCAAGGAATGTAATATGTTTTACTTAGGCCAGACAGGTAAAGATCTTGTAACTAGAATTAAACAACACAAATACAGTGTTAGGACAGGCCAGGAATCCAATGCTCTGTTTGTTCATTTGAGGGATAACGAGCATTGCATTGACTGGGATAATGCCTCCTCAATATTACCATGTAATTCAATTGATAGTAGGAACATCATAGAATCTAGTCTTATTAAACATACCGAAGCATTCAACATGAATTTGAGTAACGGCATGTACAAGCTGGACAACTTTGTAATTAAGAAGATTTGTGATCAGGTGAGAGGGCGGGTCACTGTCCCATCTGACCCAACCACCAACCGTTGTGTGCCATTTAAAGATTAGTAGGGTCATTACCTAATTACCTGACCATTGTGGACCTGGTCTCACCCTCCTCTGTATATATTCATCTTGTTTTGTATTGCTCTCTCTAGTCTGTACTCACCCCTGAAGATGTGAATTACACGAAAACGCTTGGGAACTTCGTGTTTTCTTCTTTCCTGGTGGTTATCAGCATATATATATATATATATATACACAATAATCAGACTATGATTGAAATTATTTTCACCAAGCTAAGATATCAACAGCAGTCAGTAATGCTCTAATCCACAGGGGAAAGTCCATTAACTATCCACAACAATCTAGGATCATAAAACCAGTTTGTGTACAAACAGCGAATAATGTGTCAGAAAGTCGATTGCGGGTTAGCTATTAACAAGAAGAATGGCCTTTATGTTTTGGGTCCTGTCGTGTGAGAGCCTACACGTGCAGCAGCCCATGGTGTTGTTGTGAGTGTAGTGGGAGATTGTGTGGTGTTTATGGTCACTAACACGCCAGGCTACACAATGAGCAAATCCATTTACCTTACTGAAATTACATGCATAGAGCTACCGTGAGTCAGACGTTCATGACAGCCAAGTACATAAAATGTTAGACTATATGGGCTGCCAGAAGGTGTATAGAATGTGTGTTCGGTGTATGTTAGCGTAATTACATACACATAAACAAAAATACTCACAAACAAGCTAATAATACGATACTAGTATGTATTCACGCACGTCGCAGGTACAGTGTATTACCAAACACAATACACGTCGCTGTCGCATTAAAACACACACACACACACACACACACACACACACACACACACACACAAAGTTACGTGAAGATTTATCAGTATTACAAACTAACATTCTCCTCTCCATTATAAACAGACGGAAAGAAGTTAATGACTCTTTAATGAGGCAATTGTTCACGTCCTTCTTTCAGTGTCTGACGTTCAAATATCTTCTTTCTTTTCTCTTTCCATCGTCTCGTCTCTAATTAATTATCAGTGGTTTTAGTGATAATTAATCTTTATGGATATTTAATATATGATAAATAAACTTTAATTGTCTTCTTCTACACATTACTTGACAGTGTTCTCAAGACAAGAGTTTACCTTATACACATACAGGTTAGTTTTATCGACCATAATTCTCGATGAAAATAAATATGAACATGTAATAAGTTCACACATTTATCACATATAACTTGAACTCTCAATCACTGTGTCTTATTTTCTATTTAAACATTAACACAAGTCTTATTTAATTCACAACCACTCATACTACTTAATGTCTTAACACGTGTCTCTAATCATACTGTCTATAAAAGTCTCGTTAACAATATCTTTCTTCACAAAACACTTTCAGCTAATTAAGTTTTATAAACAGTCATCCAAGGGTAAGTGAGGATGATGGGTGAGTGAGAATGGGTGGATGGGTGAATGAAAAGGATGGGTGGGTGAGTTAGGAGGATGGATGAGTTGTGATTTTTGGTCAAGAAGAGTCCTTATAAAACAGAAAGGGCGAGAGAGTGTGTCTGTGAGTCCGTAGCTACGTGAGAGAAAGGGCCATACCCTAGATCAGTGATTTTCAACCTTTTTCATCTCATGGCACAGTGAGCCAGGCACTAAAATGGTCGAGGCGCACCATCAGTATTTAAGGCGGATCTACACTCCGGAATTAAGGAGAGAATTAAAAACTGCCATTTGGGTTTTTAATGAACAACACATTTGTTTATTTATTGCATCATTAAAAAAAAGGAGTTTAATGAGCTCCATAAAACTATCAGTAATGTCAGAACGTATCCAAATGCTATTTAAACTCCCGCGGCACACCTAGGGATGCTTCGCGGCACATTGGTTGAAAATCGCTGCCCTAGATACACAAATCAGTACCCAAACAAGCGATCAAGTTGAATTGTAATCATCTATCCCATATCGTTTGGGAGCTCTCTTTATCCTCGTGGACCGGCGTACTGGAACAAGTTGAGAAACAAAAATGGCAGGAGACATGCCCTCCAGTTGGGTCTGCTGGTTGTTTGATGTGGTGGGTTGTGGTGTAGTATCACAGTGTTAGTAGGGTCTGGTGGAGTCTGAGAGGCTAATGTATAGGATGTTTATCTGCGAGTTTAGTTAAGTCGTCGCCGAGCTTGGATGGTAGGTGACCGAGCAATGTAATAGCCCCTTTCTCGTAAACAGAAGGATTATATAAGTGGGTTAATTACATTTGATTTATTTACTCTATTACCCCCTGTAGTTTTCCACTGGCTATGAGGTGACATGTTCAGAGCACGTGATAAGGTGTGCCCACGGGAAGCCGCGTCATAGTGTGCTGAGTTAAGGCATTAAATAGCCGGCTCCCTGGCCACCTCATGCGGGCAGTAGATTGATATCCTTGTCTAGAGGAAGACGTTATTTGAGAGCCATTGTGGATGGTTCCGTCTTCCCTCGAGGGAGGACGGCGTACATATTCCGTTCTCCCTCGATGGGTCACTACTTATTAGCATTGTTACTCAACCCCTTACACAGATCGGACATATTTAGCAGGTCAATTTACATAGCCTTCGTCCTTCTCTTAACACTCATAGTTCATAGTTACAGTGATAAGTTATGGTTGATTTACACTTTGGAACTGTATCCTCAGTAGTTCCTAAATAAAAGAATAACAGACAATTGGGTTTCGCTACTAAAACCCAATATAATATAAATGTTCCGGCCTCATTAACTTAGACAGAATCAGCAGTTAACAGGCTAGAAAAGTACACGGCATGACTGTCTTGTAGCGTCGATCCATTAAGAGTTGTGCTGGAATGCATGTCTTTACTTGGAGTATTATGCCACTTTAATAACGTCATGAAATCAGATTGTCAAAAGCCTTACACTTTGCAAATAGCCTCTTTGTTGTTTTAACTATACTTTCAGCCTTCCCATTTGACTGCAGATATCTGAGACTAGACGTGATGTGCATAAACGACCATTTTTTCGTGAAAGACTGGAAATCCACTGTGTTGAATTGTGGACCATTATCTGTCACTAGGGTGACCGGTACTCTGTGGCGGGCAAAGATATCTTGGATATCTAGAATCACTCTGTCTGATGTGAGATTCCTTATTTGGGCTCCTTCTATGTAATTACTGTAGAAGTCAACGACAACCAATAGATTACGATTGTCAAAATGACAACTATCAGCCTGTCAGCCCCCACCTTAAACCAGGGGCGAGGAACAAAATCATGACTGAGAAGGGTTCCTTGTTGGGACATTCTCGTAAACAAGCATCACATTAGCTGACGAGCGCTTTCAAATTTGATGACATACCAGGGCATAAGAGTGCCTCTCTCATGTGGCGCAGACATCCCTCCAACCTAGTATGTCCTTGGTGGGCGATGTTCAGCATCTCCTTGCATAAAAACATTGGCACCACCAATCCGTTTCCCTTGAAGATCAACCCATCTGCTACAGGGGCAGCAACAGGAACTTCAGCTCTTGCCTTTGGCCACCCTGAAATAATCACGCTGGACAATGCTTGCAAATCTTCTTCCTCCTCCATATGTCTTTGGATTTCCTGAATCCTTCCCTCACTCACCACCAGTGTCCCCTGGTACCTTATTGTCTCAGACATGATCACAACTATAGAGTCTTCCTCACATTCAGGCAGATAAGCACGACTAAGAGTATCTGCCAAAAATCATGTACTTTCCTTAAAGATATTCCACCTTTAAGCTATAGTTTTGGAGACGTAGTAGCATTCCTTGTAATCGCGTTGGTGCAGCTTCGAAGAACTTCTTGAAGATAGATTCCAATGGTTGGTGATCCGTCTGTGATCCGTCCGAACAAATGCTGGTGGAAGCGTTCGTAAGCAAACACGATAGCCAGACACTCCTCTTCTATTTGTGTATAGCGTGGTTACTTACTTGTAAGAGCCCGAGATGCAAATGTGATCGGCTTTTCCTTCTGGATGTGTACAGCGCCCAGTCTGGCTTGGGAAGCATCGCATTGCACAGAAACCTCGTCATCCATGGTATAATATCGTAAAACGAGGGGGCAACTATAACAGTTTTCTTGATGTCCTTAAATGACATCTGTCGAACTTTCCGCCAAACTATTATAGCATAATTTTTCATCGGTTCCCTTAGAGTTTTGGTCTGATCCGCTAGGTCAAGCAAAACCTTTGACAAGTACTGAATCATTCCTAAGAAATATCGTACACCAGATATGTCAGTAGGCGCAGGCATTTCCCTAAATGCCTTAACTTTCTGATGTGAAGGCTTGATTCTATCTTGTGTTACTACATGACCTGTGAAGGGTACATCTTTGAGTTCGAGCTGAAGTTTACTACTCACAACACCACATAACGCTTGTCACATCGGCTTAAAAACTGGTGCAGTTTATCATCTTGGTCCTGAATCGCTTCTGCTGCCGTTTTGAGACAGCCATACACAATGAAATCGTTAGCTACAACTTACACTCCTGGTAGACCTCCTATCAACTGGTACATGTGACGTTGGAAGACATCTGGTGCTGAACTGATCCAAAACGGCATCCGGAGCCGTCTGTATCGTCCAAATGGGGCATGGAGAATGTAGTTAAGTAGGAGTTTTGAACCTTCAAGTTGTACGTGCCAAAATCCCGGCTTCACATCCAGAATTGTAGACACAAGCACCTGACAATCTCATCAGTGAGACAAGACGTGCCCCGAAGGCGCTCCCGGTTTTAGCAGCCAGGCCGAGTCTGTTTGGCCCTGCCACTCCCCCTGCTATACCCCAACGCCCTACCAGCCTTACTACTCCGGGATCTATTCAGCAAAACATTCTAGTGATTAGTGAACGATTGATTACCGAGCAGTGTTCCTATAGTGCACTTAAGGAAAAGCACAAAAGCACAGCAGTGTGACTGGACCCGATCTAACCTGACCGGAACTTTCTCAGCAAAACATTCAAGTCATCAGTGCAATAAGTGATTATCATACAGTGCTCGATATTGCACCCCAAGGAAAAGTCAGACAGTGGGCACTTTATCGGTCACCTTTAAAGTGCCAGTGACAAGGACCACCGCGGTGTTTACATATATCGTGAAAACTGTGTCGGCGACCCCAAGCACCAGGGACAAAGACCCACGGTCTTTACGACTGACAAATATTAACAGATGTCTACCAGTGTCAGTGGCCCTCAAAGTGCCGTCAGTGACAAACACTTCCGTCCGCCCACAACAGATATCAACAGAAGGCCACCAATCACTTACTCCCGACGCACTCTTTACCATCTAAAGCATGGGAACGGTTATCCTGATGGCAGTGTTATCGCGCGACTCAAGTCACTGAACATATTCCACGCGCGTAGCCGTAGACAAGGCCGTCATACACATAAGCCCATTAGAACCGTAACCTCCACTAGGAAACTGGAGAAACCCACCCCTGAAAGACCGTACCACCACACTGAAGTTCCACGGATATGGTATGATCTCCCGTCTTTACTGCTATCCAACGTCACTTCCCTAGCTAACAAGTTCGACGAGCTGGCAACTACAGTCAGGTCAGCCGCCGCGAGCGTCGTTGCCATATGTGAGGCTTGGCAAATTGTGCCTGAAACGTGTCATATTGAGGGATATCAACTCTTTCATCACCTTCGTTCACATAGACGCGGAGGGGGCGTTGCCCTCTTCTGTCAAGATGACCTACGCCCGTCACGCCTGGATGTTCAAGTCCCAGCAGATGTGGAAGCATTATGGGTACGTGTTGTGCCACCAGCCCACCCGCGCCACACTGCTTCCATCATAATCTGTGTGGCATACCATCCGCCTCGCTCACCCACCAGAGACACTTTTATCAATCATCTCATTACCACCTCAGACCACCTCAGAGTTAGGTACCCATGTGCCAAGTTGGTATTATGTGGGTATTTTAATGAAATTGACACCACTGATATCCAGGACCAGCTATCACTATCACAAGTCGTGACCTTCCCCACACACGGTCAAAATACCCTTGACCTTATCTTAACTGACTTAGCGGACCAGTACCAACCACCTCAACCAATGCCTCTTATCGGGTGTAGCACACACTTATCAGTGCTCTGATCCCCAGCTGCCACTCCCACTCAAGTACAGAGACCCTACATCAAGACCTACAGGCCGATTACTGACTCTGCAGTGCGCCTCTTCGGGCAGTGGATAGTTCACCATCCCTGGACTGAAGTACTTAGCGTGGATGACGTGGAAACCAAATGGATAAATTATACCAACACCACCACGGAAGCTCACCACCACTTCTTCCCCGAGAAGTCCGTTAGATCTCACCCAGCTGACTAGCCCTGGATCACACCTCGGATCAAAAGACTTATGCAACAGAGAGACAGAGCCTTTCATCTCAATGACCACATCCGCTACAGGTCCCTTCGCAACCGAGTCATCCGCGAAATACGCACTGCAAAGAAGTCCCACTACCCAACCAAATTACAACACCTGAAGCAGACCAACATCAGTCAATGGTATGGTAAGCTTAAAGAACTCTGTGGACTAAACAATAAGACACACCCCCTCCCCTTCCTTAGCCATCTCACTAATGTTGACGCAGCTGAGCAAACAAATAACCATTTCGCTACTATATGCCAGACGCTCCCCCGGCTTGACACAACCACTCTCCCTGCTTACCTACCAGCCCCCCTTCCCACTGATTTAGTACAAGAATTTGAAGTAGCAAAACGCCTGGACAAACTAAAATTAAAACGCTCTACCACCCCCATTGACTTACCAATGAAACTCTTCAAGGAGTTCTCCCCGGAGCTTGCTAAACCCCTATGCTGTATCATCAATGCTTCTCTCAGTCAAGCCAGATGCCCAGCTGACTGGAAGATCTCTTATGTATCACCAGTGCCCAAGTCAACCAGCCCACAATCCTTAAATCAGCTACGACCTATTGCAATCACCCCAATACCCAGCCTAATCTGTAAAAGTTTTGTGTTCGACTGGGCTTATGCTGATATTGCAGGAGTCGTAGACCCTCAACAATTTGGCAACATGAAAACTTCCTCCACCACTCACTGTCTTGTTAGCTTTCTCGATTACATATACCGCCATCTCGAGAAACGAAAAACGTCTGTAGCTGTCGCCTTCATTGATTTCACTAAAGCATTCGACCTAGTCGACCACAATATAATCATCAACAAAGCTATTGACCTCGGGCTTCGTAGAAGTCTTATACCATGGCTTACAGACTTCCTCAGTGACCGACGCCAAGCTGTACGCTTCCGAGGGGCTGTCTCCACCTTTCAGTCACTCACCTGTGGCGTCCCCCAAGGCACCAAGATGGGACCACTCTGCTTCCTTATGCTCATCAATGATGCCCTAAGAGAAACCCCTGCTCACTGGAAATATGTCGACGACTCCACCATTGGGATCAGCATCAACAATTCTGCTCCCAACTATACCGCCCTTCAGGATTTATTGAACAGTCTCCAAAGCTGGGCCACCAACAACCATGTCACCATCAACCATACCAAGACCATGGTTATGCACATCAACCTCTCCTCCGACATTGTCCCACCTCCTTCCATTACTCTACGTCCGAACACACGAAGCTCCTCGGCGTTACCATAGACAACAAACTAAATTGGAAACCACACGTCAGTGAAGTTGTCAAATCCTCCAGTTTCCGTCTCCACCTCCTCCGCCGACTCAAGTCCCTCGGAGTTCCTGCACCCGAGCTCCTCAGTGTTTACACAACATTCATACTTCCCAGGCTCACCTATGCCTCCCCCACCTGGTCTTCCTCCCTAAATGCCACACAACGTAAACACCTAGAAAAAGTGCAAAAGAGGGCATGCAAGATTATTCTCTCCCCTTCCTACTCCACATATCAAGAAGCGCTCAACACACTGACCCTTTCGACTCTCACTGACCATCACCACGACCTCATCTGCAAATTTGGTAAGAAGCTTCTACACCATCCTCGACACCGGCTCCTACTACCACCTGAGATCCCTAGCCCGAGAATTGCTGTTCGACACCACAACCGCATCCAGCCCATATGTGCACGAACTGATCGCTATAAGAACAGCCCAGTCCCAACCATTGTAAAAATTATCAATAACTTGTAATAAACCAGTGTACTCACTCCCAGTAAACACTACTCCTTGCACTGTCACTATGTTGAAATGAACTGTAGTTTGAGCTTTTCCCCATCTAGTTATTATATGTCTTATTTGTGTCACTTATGTTACTTGTATATTATTTGTAATTCGAAACCCATTCCCCAAATATGTAACTGTATATTTTCAGCCTTCTGGCTGCCAAGCTCTTTCAATAAACCGTTAATCATTATTATTATTATTATTATTATTAGCTATGTCCTCAATAATTGACAGCGGGTAGTGCTCTCTTCCCAATCGCTTTATTCAAATCATCCAGGTCAAGACAAATCCTCAGTATTCCATTTTTCTTTGGCACCATTACTAATGATGATATCCAATCAGTTGGCACTTCAGCTTAAGCAATGATTCCCATATCTTCCAAATGGTCACGTTCCTCTCGCAGCCGTGAACTTAAAGCTGCCTGTACCCGATGTGGCGCATGCTGCACTGGGAACACTCATTCATTCACCCGAATTTTGTAAGGCCTAGCCAACTTGTCAACCGATTTTTTAAATAGTTGTGGGTACTGTTGCAGGAAAGTATCTTTAGTGGCAGTTTCACAAGACACTTGTTTAGCAGGGACCGTAGCCTCTTGACATTTCTTTTATCCTGAAATTGAGTGATACTGTTTACCCCTAGATAAGTAGCCTTGTTTCTTACAAGTCCTACTAAATGGGTGCCTTTCTGTCAATGCCCAAAAAGAACCGTGTCAAAATGATGAACCTTTTTCAACTAGTAGTCGCCTGTAACTAACTGTCTTGTATTAAATGAAAGACAGAAGTCGTGTCGTGAAATTTGGTGAAAATATATGCCGAAGGGCTAAAACTTTTGGTGGGCTCTGCCTTGTGGTAGTAGGGTGTCATACGGAGGCGAATTTTTTTTTTTTGAGTTTGAAAAATCGGCCCATGGTATTAATGATGTAGTTCTATGTGCAGAATCATGTGATATCTTCAGATTTGAAAAGTTTTCATTTTTTGCTAGGTAAATTTTAACTTGAAATCTTATGAAAATTCAGTATTCCCACCCTTTTACCAACACCACTAAATAGCTTATTTAAAGTAAAGTAAATGTATCAGGTTAATTTATTAGGATGAAAATGATCCAGAATAGTGAAACGAATGATCTTGACACATTTATTAAATTTAATATTCCTTTAGAAAACAAAATCATCAAATACAAAAACCGGTTTTACTACTACGACCCGGTGTTGCTGCACACCATAGAGAACATGTCTTTCTTGCTTCTGTTTCTACTCATCACCTCCCTGCTGACCACCTGAGCTCGGATGTAGCCTTCCCTCCTCTCCTGGCTGTACACGTGACTGCTGGCCTCGCTCACTTGCTGTACACAACGCTCTATACTCTGGGTGTGCGAGGGCCAGGCAGGGACATGCATGGGGTTGTCCAGGAAAGCTCTGACATGAACATTGGTGAGGCTGCAGGTAAGAGGTGGCTCACTGCCAGCCTGGATGTTATCCAGATCTATGAGATCAGTGAGGGTCTTGCCACCTAGATTGACTTCAGGAGTCTTCCTGACCCTGAAGGAATCGTCACCAACTGATTCGTCATGCCCAGATCCTCTCATAAGTCTCATATCCAAGATCTTTTTGACTGCCACTCTTCTCTCCTCCTCATCCTTACTGCAGAGCATTGTCTGCAGAACTGCCTCGGGATGAGCATACCAGGAAGATCTCCTCACAGTCTGCTCCACAATCTGAACAACCTTCCTTGGCTGACTCCTCAGGAGCTCAAGCTGGAAGAGAACATGCCTCGGACCTTCGGAGAACGATGACTTGACCTTGGTGTTGAACCAATTTGGCAAGTAGACACTCACGATGAATTGGACAATAAGTCTCAGGTTGTGAAGCTGGTTCCCTTTCAGTTTATGATGAGCGACCCAAATTCTGCAGAACCTGAGAGCCGTTGTGAGCCACCTAGAATGTGAGACTGGACCTATCTGCAGGTAAGCAAGTCTATCAGGCATGACCCCAGTTTTGATGGCACTGCAAATCATGTAACCATAGTACTGGTCAGTACTCAGGTCGTCAATGACAGTATGTGCAAGCTCAACGAGTGGAGGGCCAACTGTGATTTTTTCAAAGCTCGGATTTATTTCTAACTCAGTGGCAGAGTCCAGCATCTTGCCAAGAGGACCAGACCATCTGTTGTTTGAAAGAGTCTTGCCATCCAGCTCCTGGATCAGATGTCTGAGTGGCAACTCGTTGGTGTGGAGGTCACAAACAATGCAGACCAGCTTCCTCCCAATCTTCCGCTCTATCCACTGTATGACCCCCCCTTGCCACCCTGTGTTCGTGTTGGTGCTGTCCCCTCCAATGGCCTGCAGGGTCTGGTCTACGTTCCTCTCTCTGAGCCAGTTCACAATGTTATCTGCCACTATCTCAGCTGGTTTCCTGATGTCATCTTTCTCTGGAGTGAAATGCCGCAAATACTCCCCTCCTGGTTCACTGCAGCAGGAGTAGTGGGTCCCTTATTTTTGACCTGACCTGACTAGTCACCCCGCCCCCTTCTCTTAAGCTCCTCTACGTGTGTGTTGGTGTGGGGATTAGTGGAGGACATCATTATGACCTGACCTCATTTTTAATAAGGTCACCCTGTATATTTAAGCCTCTCTCTGTCCATGTAATCCAGTTGCCTCTGAAGATGTCTTGAATAAAGACGAAAGCTAAGGTACTCCGTTGTTTCCATTTTCCCGTGTGATTTTATCAAGATTTATCTTATCCACGTTTTCATTGTGGATTTACATGGAATATATATATATATATATATATATATATATATATATATATATATATATATATATATATATATATATATATATACAGTATATATATTATATATATATATATATATATATATATATATATATATATATACTTTTACATACTTTTAGTACTTTTTATTACTTTTAATAACTAATATATATTTCCTCTTCATTTCAATAACTCATTATAAATATTTTTTTTGCATTACTCTATGAGTAGGGAACGTAGTGAGTCTTTATACAGTGAGTGAAGTGATAAATAGTCCTATACATGGACCCTGTTAAAGAAATTTTGGGTATCAGACAGGAAATTAGTGACTCAGACTCTGATAGCCAGTCATCTAATAATTCACAGGAATTAGTGGCAACTAATAGTGAGGAAGAATTTTCCACAAATTAGCCAAATAGAGTTAAAGCCTACCGACTCTTTAGCCACCTGTGAAAATTTCATTAATTATCAGTTTGAGGATTTACACAGTAGACAATTAAGGTCAGGTAACATTTACCCATTGCCTTCACCTGTTACTAACGCTAGTGCCTTAACTAACACAACAAAAATGGCAACAGGTGGTTCTACTAACCCACTGCCTACAGCGGCCGGTAAACCGGTAAGGCTACTTCTAAATAATATTAAGGTCCAAGAGTTTACTGCCGAAAATCTTGATTATACTAGTTTAGCATTTTTACGTAAATGCGCAGATGTAATGAACAATAACAATGTCACTTATGACGTAGATAAAATTTCATACGTCCGAAGCCTTATCAAAACCGATAGTCTGGCAGCTAGAGGTATCTATGCTTCTGCCATTGACGAAGAAACTGATGATTATCCAACATTTAGGCAGCAATTTATTTATTTTTTGGGATCGGGCGACAAAGGAGGTCCACTTACTTGGATTTTTAAGATGGCAGAGAGGACAGGTGAAACTCTGTTTGCACATGAAGCACAAGAAGCCCAAATTTGTGCGGTCTCACTAAGATAGATCTCACATCTTACATGGATTCCTCAAATTGGTTCGATGAAAATGACAACTTGTCTAACGTAAATTTCTACAGAATTATCGAATTTCTTCACTTTATCTTGTCATCAAATGAACCCTTACGCGAGAAAGCCCAAAAGAATGAGTTTAAAAAAGGGACTAAACTTGTACAGTATGTAGAAGAAATTGCGGAACCCAAGGAACTTCAAAGAACAACCACAGTCTGTCATGAGAACCAGACACAAAAAGGATCGAAGGAAAGAATCCTCGCAGGACCTCAGGATTTCAGATAGCCCTGCGAAACCAAAAACTCCAAAGGGACATTACACAGGAAATAAAATGTCTCCAAACACTAAAAGCACTCCTAATAAATGGTGTATAGTACACCAGTCTCCATACCACAGCACAGAAGATTGTGGAAATGTACAGCGTAAAAAACAAGAAATGGAAAATCGACGGGAGACAACTATACAACCTTTGGGGGAAGAGGAGCGCGTCCAGCAACACGATCTAGGATAGCGTCAACGGTTAAAGAAAACAACGCTTCCATCACCGGCTCATTAATCGCCACGTTAAACAAAGTGGAGGTGTTGACCGTACCAGCGAGGATAGGTAACAATCAGTTATCTCATTAAAATCGTTCAAAGAACTGCAGCGGCGATATCCTCCAAATAAGTGGCCAATAAAACCTACAGACATTCCTCTGTCGGGAATCCAATTTGACATAGCGGGGGTGATAACACTACCACTCCGTTTTTCTAGGTCCAGTACAGCGTTTTTGGCGGATTTCTACATAGTTAAGGCATTTTCTTAGCCAGCGGACGGGTTACTTGGTCTGACCACTGTAAGGGAGAACAACATTAACGTTCAGCCACAAGATCAAACAATCACGCATAATTGTAAAACATATCACGCCATGCAAACTTCACATCCTTTGCATACTTCGGGTGTTCGTGTAATAACTGCCTCGACAGGCACGGAGGAGTCTTTGGCACAGCAGCAATTTGTTATGGAGTCACTCTCTGAAACTCCACCTAGTGGCTCAAAGGACATTTCGGATGAAAGCGGCCAGAACTAGACTCTAACGTCTGCCGTGTTAACTGGTGTACAACAGTTACATAGCCAGGAACTAACTAGAGTCACAGTATGTTTGCCAAATGTGAGTGGAGGAACAGATGTTGTGTGTCTGAGTAAAAGTTCACGAGTGAAAGGTTTGTCACTTGAGTCTACCTTAAGCACTGTTAGAATAGGTAGTCTCACAGATGTCCTCGTTCTCAGTAGAACTGGTGGACCCATAACCTTATGAAAGGGATATTATTTAGGTAATTTCCTTGTTTATGATAAAGCGGTTGTCGAAGAGCCATTAGAATTACCAATAGGTAGTGTAACACAGGGTAAATCGGACGAAAAATCACGTAGTGTAAATAATGTAGCGTTGATAGCGCCACATGTGAAAGTAGTCGATCATCCTCGAGGCAAAAGTGATCTTTTAGAATTACTCGCCGAATTCAAAGAAATCATAGCATTACCTGGAGAACCCCTAGGCAAAACAACGTTGACGAATCATCATATTCCACTCAAACCGGAAGCTAACCCAATCTACATCCCAGCATATAGGCTACCCCACAGCAGAAGAGTGGTAGTCCAGCAAATAGTACAAGACCTGGTGGACCACAAGGTCATAGATTTTCGACGAGTCAACCAGGTAACTGTACCAGACAGGTTCCTAATGCCTGTCCTAACTGATTTACTACAGTCACTAGGAAAAGACAACGCAGTCTTCAGCAACTTAGATTTACTTAGCGGGTACTGGCAAATTCCCTTACATGAGGATTCCCGCGAAATAACTGCGTTCAGTACGGCTAACATTCCAAAGAATGATAAACACCTTGTTTGCTAGAATGATAGGTAACACAGTCTATGCCTATCTAGATGATCTTATCATAGTAAACGAAGATTTACAAAGTCATCTTAAGAAACTACGAGAAGTTTTCACAAAGCTACATCTAGCTGGATTGAAAGTGAAACTTTCCAAATGCGAATTTCTCAAATCCAGAATCCAATTTCTTGGTCACGTAGTGGATGACAATGGTATACACACAATAGATTGCAAGGTAAAGGCGGTGAAACAATTCCCTTGTCCCAAGAACGTAGATCAACTTCATAGCTTCCTAGGATTATCTGGATACTACCGTTCTTTCATTGAAGGTTATGCCAAGGTAGCATCACCACTCACTAAACTCCTCAAAAAGGATGTGAAGTTTACATGGGATAAGGAACAAGAGGACAGTTTTAATGCCCTCAAGAGCGCCTTAACGAAAGCTCCAGTGTTAGCCTTTCCGGACTACACAAAACCATTTACCATATGTACTGATGCCTCGGGCCAAGGTTTAGGGGCGGTACTCATGCAAACTGATTATCGAGGAAAATGGCGGGTAGAAGCATACGCCAGTCGCACCCTCAACGATGCAGGAACACGTTATTCCTCAACTCACTTAGAAGCATCAGCTGTAGTGTGGGCTCTCAATCATTTTCAGGATCTCATTTTGGGATATCCGATCACAGTCCACACAGATCATGTTGCCGTGATAGAACTATTTAATGGGAAGAATTTATCAGGGCGTTTAGCGCGCTGGTATCTAACCATACAGGAAATTCGCACCCGACTTTAAGTATTTGCCGGGCCGTGCGAAATGGAAGTTGATTCGCTATCTAGACACATAGCTCCTGTCACGCCACTACCTACGTTCACCCTGTCACAATTAAGGGCGGAACAGTTACAGGATCCATTATGGTCCAAGGTTATATATGCTTTAGAATCGGGAGATGAGGTAAATTTGCCCAAATTACCTCTACCACTCTCACAGTTTGAGCTGCGGCATGACATATTATTTCGCTCAGTGAAAACTCAACAAGAGTCAATCTCTCAAATTGTTATTCCTACATCATTAAAGGAAAACATTCTCACCCTCCTCCATGATGCACCCCAAGCTGGGCTTCCAGGGCGAGATAGATGTCTAACAAAAATTAGACAAAAGTATTATTGGAAATCTATGAGGACCGACATCGAGCATCACATTGCTAAATATTTATCTTATGAAAAACGCAAGTGAACAACGATGGATCCCGCTCCACTCTTAGAATACCCGACGCCGGAACGTCCATGGGATCGATTTATTGCAACTACCAAAAAGCCATCAAGCCGTTGACCATTTTTCCAGATTTGTGGTACTCCCATCATTGCCGAACAAGTCCTCTGAATCAGTGGCTCATGCATTAGTCACTCATCTAATTTGTCCTTTCTCTACACCTAGGGTGATATTCTCGGATAATGGGGAAGAATTTAAGAATCAACTCTTAGCTGCTATATGTCAACAATATGACATTACACAAACTTTCACAACCGCCTACCATCCATCTTCAAATGAGTTGGTCGAGCGTGCGAATAAAAAAATTCTTGAGATTCTCCGACATGTGGTGAATCCAATGCATAGTTCGTGGGAGGACTGGGTTCCACAGGTTGCAGCATCCATCAATGGATCTATAAATAGCTTTACAGGCAAATCGCCATACTACATAATTTATGGTACCGATAAATGCTTACCATGTGATTTACTAACAGGAATTTCAAAACCTGTGTACAACATGGATGACTATGCCAAGAAACAAATCAATGTTTTCACGAGCATCCATGGAAAAGTACGAAAACACTTAGCAGCCTCACGTGCTGAGATGATCTGCAAGCAACACAAAAAAAGCTAAGCCTATAAAATTAGAAATAGGAGACAAAGTAATGATAATAACGCCGGAACGCATATCAAAACTCTCGCCTAAATTCACAGGTCCGTACGTGATTAGAGCGAAAGAACATGGAAACAAATTCCAAGTTGTTGAGCCAACGTCAAATGTTACAAATATAGTACAGGTAGATAGAATGAAAAAAGTCAGCAGAGAATTAGTAGGGATTCCTAATGTCAGTCAAGTACATCCTACTTCAACTACAACAGTTGCTCAACAAAATATAACGATAGATAATACATATCGTCAAAAACTACGATCAGCAAACAAAAATCGTTAATTACTACTACTGTTGGTCTGGAGTGTGGTGACAACAGCCGCCTCCCCAGCAAACGTCGTCAAACCCGGAGCCTTAGTTGCCCCATTAGGCAAAGTATTAGTAGTACAAGACGTTGTAACTATGAAATATGAGATGCATGACTTAATGCGCATGTTAGTGCATCTGAGGTCGATAGCTGTCCACATTGAAACAGCTATGCAAACCTTGCACGATCTCGAACAACAATCCGTCAGACCATCTCCCTTCAACACGACCGTATGAATAGTCTACTCAAACGAGTAAGGTATTTCGAGGGAAAGCTCCCAGTATCTCCTGAAGACATCGGGAAAAGTTTACATTCTCAGCGGCGTCAAAAACGTGGAATATTTAATTTTGTAGGATTAATAAGTAACACCTTGTTTGGTACGGCAACCTCCGAAGATGTGGTCAAACTGGGAAACAAAATGATTGTAGTTTCAGACGAGGTTAGGAAACAAAATAGGGCCATTGCATAGTCCTACAAGGCAATAAAAACTCTGACCTCTCATATGAATGATATTGTTAAACGAACTCATCAACTAATTGCCGCGTTGCATATATCTGAAACTAATTATCATCTAACTCCTATTTTTCAGGAGCATGAAGTGGAATATTATTATCCCTTATTAGAAGCAACATTAGCACACCGGGAAATACTAATACACATTCCACTAAAATCATACACAAAAAAATTTAATGCATGGCATTTGGAACAATTTCCACTAAAAGCGAATGAGGGAATATTAATTCTGAACAAACAAACTGAACTAATAGTAGTATCAGAGGATTTATCATTAGTTGCTGTGGCTAAGCATGAAGTCCTAAATTATTGTAAATCAACATATTTGCATCTGCATTATGCTTTTGCATTCACTCGGGCCGCGGAGGCTTCATGTGATTTACCTGTTACAAACTAATGCCTCTACAACAATGTGTATATACTCCAATGCCACATAGGTTAGTGTTTCACGCACATGTTGTTACGACCGTGTCGTATTTTTCTATTTTTTTTTGTTATATAACATGCTTTCATGTTCCATATTATTCCTATAATGATGTGATATATTTACTATTATATTATCTAGTCACCTTACCCTGCACTGTTAAGGTTTTAACTGTTATTATTTGTTCAAGCCTATCTTATTTCTTCATTTAGTATTGTAACAAGCATTCTATGTTGCTCTAACGACCATCTGCATCGTTAAACGACCCATGTTTCACAGGCTGGTCGCTTGGCGGGAACCGACCATATATATCGTACTCCACCTGTAGACAGAGGGCAGTCCAGTCCTCCTTGTCATTCAGTTCACGTTCTTTTGAGTGACACTTGTCACCTGTTACTTATACTTCATTTTATTTCTGTGTTGTTCCTGTCACCACCAATGTGGTATATTTATGTGAGTACCTATTTATGTCTCTTTTGTGTCCATCAGTGCTTGCTTAGTTACATTTAAGTAATTCAGTGTTGTTTCACGTTAGTTAATTTCAGTGTTAGTTTTTATATGTTTATGTAGTGTTAACGTAATCCAATGCTTTATTTTTATTCTTTTGATGTTTCGATGTTTAGTATCATTTGTGTCTTAAAAGTTTCGAGAGTGAATCAATTTGTTGTGACAGCTTAAGAGGCTCTTTATTGTGTTAATATTTAAATTAATTAAATTCTTAAAGGTTTACTATAATTATTTTTATTCCTTTTGATTTACTTGACTTTCTTTTTGTTTGGTTATGCCTAGAACCTGGTTATTAAAGTAAATTAAGCGACGGCGTAACAATGTCAATAATGTGCAATATTTCTTTTTCCCGAATCAAACCAGCGTGATACTTATATGTCAGGATTAGGCAAACATTTAATGGTAGAAGGTTATCATATAGCACCAGACTATTGTGAAATTAGCAGTAATGCAATCACAACCTTGCCTACTCGTAATCATCTTGCATTTGTCACAAATATTACTTCTGAGCTGATTCCCATACCATTTCCCTTAAATATAAGTTTCAGAAATCTCCATATTGTTTCTCATAAGCTTAACCTCCTGTCTTATATTAATGAGACACAGTTTCCTGACTTACAGGATTCTCTTCCTTTATACTTATCTTCCGGTATAATCCTACCTGGTTTTATTATACCTACCATCATATTTATCAGTTCCTTGATTGTTATGATAATTTGATTCGGGAATATTTCTTCTGGGTACACAATAGTTTCTAAGAAAACTTTTTTGAAGGAATTGCAAAAACATATAAACGACGAAAAAATTTAGCTAAGCACACCTTTTTGTAACAAGGTTAGGTACACTTAGGTTTTAATCCGTGAGGACATTGGTTGGACATGACCAGAGCGGTGTAACAGCACAATTTGTATTATATAAATATTTACCCAACTGTATATTACCCATATATTCACCAAGTCATTCATCCATGAGTATGAATCAATTGGTGAGTTGACATTTCCTCCATGGAGCGAGTTAGGTCAAGCTGGGTTAACACATTTCAACAACAACATCCTGCAAGGAGCGCTTAACAACTCCCTCTCCCTGGTTAGAGAGAGAGACTATCATATCACCTGTTACCCAGTGAACATCTCACTTAAGTGCTCTCCCATAAAAGTGTACTAAGACATTTCCCTTAGCAGAGAAGGTACAGTATACTCTCAACTGAACTCAGTACCTGTGAAACTATATTTTTTCTACGATAAAACAAAACCAACAAAGTGTTTACTTCAGCCCTGCCACTTATCACATCAGGAACTAATATATATATATCTATATATATGCAAGTAAATCACTGTAGGTGCGCGTGATCTAGGTATATGCTGATAACCACAAGGAAAGAAGAAAACACGAAGTTCCCAAGCGCTTTCGTGTAATTCACATCTTCAGGGGTGAGTAACGTTACCTCTGGGCCACCAGGACACTAAAAGCAGTACTGGACTCTGTTATATAACAGAGTCTAGGACTCCTCGTGTTTCGAAACCGGGTTTGGTAAAACGTTACTCTGATCACCTAAGAGGCACGGGTAGTCCCCATTAGAGGTTCACAGCTCCATAAGCTCGTTGAACAGGCGGGGTAAGGTGTTGATTATATGTAGAAGTCTTTGTTCAAGACATCTTCAGAGGCAACTGGATTACATGGACAGAGAGAGGCTTAAATATACAGGGTGACCTTATTAAACATGAGGTCAGGTCATAATGATGTCATCCTCTAATCCCCACACCAACACCAACACACACGTAGAGGAGCTTAAGAGAAAGGTCGCGACGTGACTAGTCAGGTTCAAAATCTTCAACTTGTTTTTGAGACTATGAGCTTTCAGCAAACTCTTCCTCTACCAGTAGTGGTGTCCCACAGGGTTCTGTTATTCACTCACTCTATTCCTTCTTTTTATCATTGATTTACTTCACACTACAACTAATTCTATCCATTCTTACGCTGATGATTCTACTCTTCACTCTTCTTCACATTTTCCCCTTCCTCCTAACTCTCAAACTAGATGTGTTCCTAGAGCTGATATCATTACTTCTATCAATGCGGATCTGTGCAGCATCTCCGAATGTAGAGGTAGTAACTTGGTTAAATTCAATAGTAATAAAACTCAGTATTTACCAATTACACTTTACAAATTCGATGATCTCTCACCAATCACATTTCAGGACACAACCATTCTGCCAAATTCTAAAATAGATATGCTAGGCCTCACCATTTCCTCTAATATGTCATGGAAGCCACACATCCTCAACATTGCTAAAGCTGCTTCCCGAAAGCTGGGAATGCTGTACAGATGCCGTAGCTACTTCACTCCTGAGCAGTTGCTCCAAGTATATAAGGGATTCATTCGTTCTAACATGGAGTACTGCTCTCATATCTGGGGTGGATCTTCTTCTGTCCAATTGTTAGATAGGGTGGAATCAAAGGCATTTCTTCTTATTAATTTTCCTCCTTTAGTTGACAATCTTTCTTCCCTTTCTCTTCGTCGATATGCTGCTTCACTCTCTCTCTTTTACAAGTACTTTAACGGGAAATGCTCGGTGGCTTTGGCATCCTGTGTACCGCCAGAGAGGCCGTGGGCGCCTAACACGTCTTGCCCGCGGTGCCCACCATTTCTCTGTGGATGTCGGTCACACTAGAATAACCCGTTAGAGTACATCCTTCTTTCCTTACACAGCCAAACTGTGGAATGCTCTGTCTTCTTCTCTGCTTCCATACTCATACAATCTGTCTCACTTTAAAAAGCGGGTTTGCCGGCATCTTCGTGGTGTAGATTAATGTAACCTTTTCCTTTTTTATTTATAATTTCTGTCTATTCTTGTTCCCCTCGCCCCCCCCCTCCCTAGGCCTCGTTGTGAGTCGATGACATGTGCCCGGGTGAGCTATTCCCCGTAAAAAAGAAGAAAAAAAGACTGATGCTGTCCACTGGTGAAGTAAACTAGTTGCCAAGTATCGGTCTTGAATATATTACTCTTGACAATAATAGAAAATAATTACTTTAGGTTAAATATACATAAAATGTATCTGAATAAACTGTTAGGAGATATTTACCAGACTTGAGAAATATAGTGGATGTGCTAGTGAGGACTGTGAGAGAACTCCAGCATAAACCCTACAACTTTTCTCTCCTAAAATATATATCTAATTGACCATGTTTTACACTCTAACGACTTCAACTACGAACATATTTTGAAAATCTAAAAGTTTTAAGAATATCCTTTACTGGCTTCCGGTAAATCAGCGGAGGCAACAAAGAACCTCGTGAGATATTGCATGTTTTGTGTCTCTCACGAGCGGCAGATGTGTACATGTTTTACTGCAGCTGTTTTCTGCTCTCCTGTGTGAAATACGAGGTGTGGCAGCTCACTGACAACCAGTGTAACAATACCGGGCTCTTCACTCGCCTCAACATAAGTGAGTGATGCACAACTTAAAATGTTTTATAACATTTTATAAATATGGCCCCAAAACTGTTCCAAGTATCGTGAACATGTAACATAATATGTAATGACATATAGTATATCACGTGAACCATTGAGAGTCATCTCCTTCACCCCTCACACCTTCGCCCCCCCCCCCCTCACCTTCACTCCTCTCTCTTACTTCTCACCCTCGCCTTCTCTCCTCACCCCCACACTCACCTTTCACCTCTTACACTTACCCATCACTTCATTCCTCACTCTCTCACTCATTAATCTCACACTTGCTCCTCACTCTCACCACTCACCCTTCACCTTCACTCCTCACCCTCGCTTTCACTCCTCACCTTTTCACTCCCTCCTTAACCTCACCCTTACTCTTCCCCGCTTGCTTTCATTCATGACCCTCACCCTCACCTTCACGTTTCACCTCTTACCCTCACTTCTCTCCCCTCACCCTTACCTCTCACCCTTACACCTTACCCTCTACCTTACACCTTACCCTCTACCTTACACCTCACCCTCACGCGTCACTCCTCACCCCAACATAAGAGGTATCATGATAAGGGATAAAGGAAGAATAACCGTGTAATTGCCGCTATGCTGAGAGATGCTCCCCAAAAGTGCACGGTGTATGCTAAAAGAACATAAAAATGAAGTAAAAAAGCGAGTCAGTGAGGAAGTTTTTCTCGTTAGTGTTCAAGGACAACAAAAAATGCGCGTCTTTGATGAAAAGTAAACAAAGGACAATAGTTAATCTAGACAGGTTGGCCCCCACATTATACACTGTTTACTTTCCTCGGCGGCCAGTCTGAATCTTTAAAACATACGTGGATAAGGGACAGGGAGAAATTTTCGTGCGATCATTGGTGCTTGGTCGTGACGTCATGCTCCTTGTGGCATTAATTCTCCCTGGAAAATATAAATGGAAATGCTAATCTATTGCTTATTTTGCTAGCACAGGTAAATAATTCGTTACTTTTTTTTTTCACCAGTGTTTGTGTTAATTATCCTGGAGGCAAGTCAGCCAGGAGTGCAGTGCAGTAAATCATACGCGTTTACATTCGTTTTTGCTGTAAAGGTTTTGTTTATTTCACTTTTTCGTACAGAATCGAAGGTTGTTATCATTCCTGTGCGGGGTTTTTGGCCAGACAGGATTAAAGGTTGTTGTTCACCTAGAACGAATAAATTTGAGGAAAAATAGTCTTTTCAGGACAGGCAACATTATTGTGTTTTGTTAAGCAAAATCAATGTTGTCCTTCCATGGTATTTTATTTCACAATCCAAACGCTGATACATCTCATTACTCCCCAACACAGCAGCCAATTCTCTCCCTTGATAGAAATTGAGCTTCGTTTAAATCTGATGATGAGCTTGTATATATATATATATATATATATATATATATATATATATATATATATATATATATATATATATATATATATATATGCAAGTAAATCACTGTAGGTGCGCATGATCTAGGTATATGCTGATAACCACAAGGAAAGAAGAAAACACGAAGTTCCCAAGCGCTTTCGTGTAATTACACGAAAGCGCTTGGGAACTTCGTGTTTTCTTCTTTCCTTGTGGTTATCAGCATATATATATATATATATATATATATATATATATATATATATATATATATATATATATATATATATATATATATATATATATATATGTATATATATATATATATATATATATATATATATATATGCTGATAACCACCAGGAAAGAAGAAAACACGAAGTTCCCAAGCGCTTTCGTGTAATTCACATCTTCAGGGGTGAGTACAGACTAGATCTAGTCTGTACTCACCCCTGAAGATGTGAATTACACGAAAGCGCTTGGGAACTTCGTGTTTTCTTCTTTCCTGGTGGTTATCAGCATATACCTAGATCACGCGCACCTACAGTGATTTACTTGCATATATATATATATATAAGCCCCTCCCTCAGGGTTCATCTGGTTGTACTCTGTGCTGGCCTAACTAGGCTAAATCGACGGTTGCTCGCTTCCCGTCTGTGATGGAGTGTGAGTAAGCCATCTGAGTGTAGATTGAGTGAATGAAGGGCCACACTCTGGGACCTGGAATTGTAGTTGTCACGTAGAGACATTCATCTCCCCAGTATTGGGTGTATGTGGTTCAATTAGCCAGGTCCAGGTGTGAGGTCAACGACCCTAAGGTTGATTGCACATGTGGGACGTATGAGTTCCTCTTCAAGAATTGGTTGATGCGGCAGCACTTTGAAGTACCGGTGTATTCTGAACATATTTGTGAAGCATGTTACGGGTATTGGTGGAGAAATGCACTCATGACTCCTGAACTTAGAAAGAGTAATGAAAAAAAGCGGGGCACCCTCCTGCCTGACGGGTCATGAGTGATTTTCTCTGTTTCTTGTAAATTTCTGCCACTCGGCATGTTAGTAGTTACAGCCTTCGGGTTCTGTGTATTTAGGATAATTAGGATTAGTAGTATTTTGTGGGTGATTCCAGATAGGCATGATTGATCCATGTTCTTGTGCAGTATGACTATATCAGGATTTCTATTCCTCAGGGATTACTATGATTTTGTCGCGTTTCACTTAAGGCCTTTTCAACTGTGGAAATAAAATATTTTTAATGTATTATATGCCACTAAGTGATGTAGGATGTATTTAGGGATTGTTTAAAATGAGTTCCTCGTTCTGGTGTGTGTAGTACTCCTGCATTATTAGTTTTTTTTCAGATGCAATTAATATCTTTTAATAATTTTTATTGGTGCCATGTACAACTTTTGTTTCCCATTGTAGTGTTGTAAACTACGCTAAGAAGTTAATCTAGTACTTGTATACAATTATTGATTCCGTCTGTAGTGTTGTAAGGGGTAGTGTTGGAAGGAATAGAAGTGTTATCCTCATCCAGTGCGTCTCTTTATCCCCAATCACAGAATCTCCAGTCGACTACGTGAATAATTTATTATTCATTGTGTTTATACTGGTTCGGTATTCTCTGAGGGGCGCTTCCACTGCATTACCATCCACTGCAACTCAAAATCCCCAATTAGTAGAATTCCGACCGGTTACACACACATATATATATATTAGGGTGGTCCTTATTTTGGGGCAAAAAACAGAATTTGCCATATTTTTTGTCACAGTTCCAAGCAAAAGTTTCCATTTGGGGTAGAAACATTGCCTGTAAAATATTTTTTAAATATCTTAATAATTAAAGGTTGCTCAAGTCAAATGAAATTTAGCAATATTATGCTTATGCTTAATGTTCAAACACATCATTTCCTAGCCCCCAAGCCTGGCCCCCCCCCCCGCCCCCCCACTTAGTCTGAGTGGGTATTAGCTGCTCAAGGCAGGGGTCGCATGAGGACCAGTCTCACTCTTTGTCGCCCAGTAAGGTCTGCTTGAGGGCATTAGGGAATGATTTCCTGTGGTCAGCAACTGCCTGCAGTAGATACTGCAGTTGCTGTTCGTCCTTGGTGATGCGGCCTGAAAAATCTTGGACTAAGGCTACTCCTCTTTCTGCATGATCATTGATCACAGACAAAGCTTGTACACTGGCTTTTGCATTTTGGAAGCCAGGATCATCTTTCCACTGTTCTCCTGGGAGGGTCAGGAAATCTGTATTCAATTTGAGCTTTTTGAAAAATGACTTTGTGTTCTTTGTCGTGAAATCATATAGGTTCTTCACTTGGACTGTGTCTGGATTGATTGTAACCCGTTTGACATGCTTTTGTTCTCCAGTAACGATGTTCATAGCTTCCAACATGCAGTCCTTCACTGCTGGGAGAACATCGTCATCAAAGAAGGCCAATGCAACCAACTCTTCTGACAAGTACCAGAGGTGTCTCATCATTTTGTGGAAAGTTGCCTTTGATATGGCATCGCTGATGGTACTGTAGTCTTGTAGAGCTTTAAGCAGCATCAGATCTCCTTTTGGTGCCTTTGCAGCAAGTGGAGCAGTTGTCCAAGCCTTCACATATATTCGGGCAAAGAAAATGCACAAATCTCTTAGTCCTCTGTTCTCCTTTGGAGTAAGCTTAAACTGAGAACAGAATAACCACACTTTGAAGGAATAAATGGTCTTTGCCACCCATCGTGCTTGGTGCATTGCACCAGGAGCAGAAAATCGTACTCCCCGAGAAGGTGATGTGCCAAGGAAGATGGAGGCCAGCTCTAGCAGCTCTCGAGAAGCATCTCGAAGCTGTGTCTCCAATAGAGCCTTCTCAATGAAGTTGGTTAGATCGTCCCTAACAGCTCTGACCGATTCTTCTGTCATATCGTCGGTGGAGGAATCTTCAAACTACTGCTTGTCAATTTGTTCTCATTTGGCTTGGAATCTTCAGAACAGCTGTATGTCAGGAGCAGCTGAGTGCCCCATTACAGCTTCAAAAGCAGCTCCAGATACAAGTTCTAGTACATGGTGGCGACAGGCAAAATATAGCAAATCACGACCCAGCAACTGCTTAATTTTGACACACGCACCCTTGTGGTGACCAGTATTTGAGCTTGTTGTATCAAAACACATGCCTTGCACGATGTCTGTAATGTGCCATTGCTGCAAAGCCTTCACAACAGCTTTTGCTTGTTCATCTCCGGTACCAGAGGGAAGTTTTGGAACAGCAAGAAGTTGGGAGGTGCCATGGCCTGAGACAAGAACTGGGAGTCTGTCAACATGGCCCCCATGCCTCGTCAAATCAGGCATCAATTTACCATCCCAGTGAACAATTAAAACTGACTCTGGTTTGAAGTTTGAGAGGATTTCAGCTGCCCTTCTACTGCGATGATGCTGACGTTTCCTCCCGATGCTTGATCGATTCAGAATCAATTCACTGACATCATGGCCCAGACTCCAAGCAGTTTGGGTGACAATGTGCATGGCCATTCTATCTGAGGACTTGGTCCGATCTAATGCTGCAGAAAGTTCTGGAGTTAGAACTTCTTTTTGCCCACGCTTCTTGACAGTAGGTGAAGTTTGAAGTGCTGATGGGCCAGGAACTGGGTTGGATTCCTCAGAAGAAGACGTACTACTGCTGTCCAAGACAACGATGGCCTGGCATTTTTTGGCTTCTTCCTCTGCACTGTCTGCAGCCAACTTCCTTTTCATTGCACTCTTGAGAGTTTTTTCTCGTCGTTTCTGTCTTTTCAGAAATACTTTGTCAAGAGATGACATTGCCCCACGACGCCCTTTTTCTCGTTTCGCTATTAAGAAATCCTTATCCTCCTGAACTGTCATCATATTCAAAGCATTCACATGTGCAATGTCAAAGAGAACTTCAAATGTATCAGTGAACTCTTTCTCTTTCTGCTTTTGAGTTTGTCTTTCTTGAAGAGTTCTTTTTCAAACTAGTCCACTTGTCAAACATTTTGTGCACTTGATTCACACAATCTGGTTTGAGGTGTGTGGGAATGTTTGCTTTTGTCCAAAATTGAAGAACTTTGTCTGTGACTTCCCCAGCTGCCACTCTGATGGGTTTTTTCTGTATGCTATGCAGGCTTAAAAAATACTGTAACACTTGGCTGTTTGAAGGTAACTTAGCCCCTGTAATGTCATCACATAATGTTTTTATCAAATACACATTTTCTCGTGTTTTTACTCCTGCATTAGCCATTTTGACCTGAGGAATAAAGAAATTTACTATTAATGTAAATTAATAATGAGAATACTCTGCAGAACTGTTTCTAATTTCCCCAATCATCAATCACGACCAGCAAAAACTCACCACAATTGTGCCAAATGCGATGCACTAGTAATCGGCTACAAAGTAATCGATGTAGTCGATTACTTAATTTTAGACAGCTTTGAGCAACCTCTAAATATTAATATATTTAAAAATAACTCTACACACAATGTTTTTGTCCTAAATGGACACTTTTAGTAGGATTTGCGGTAAAAAATTCCAATGTTGAAAAATATGGCCCACCCAAAAAAAAAAAAAAAAAAAAAAATATATTTATATATATGTAATATTCAGAAATTTCAAATGCCCCGCCATTAGGGATACTGAGCGTTCAAGGTCGTCTGAGGGAAGAGAGCGCTCCCCGTACATAGTGGGAGGTTGTGGAACTAGGCCTATATGATATTAAATGTAATTTGCCGAATTAATAATGATGCGATTCATGAAGTTAAGGGACTGTTATTGAATTTGAAATTATTATAGATCGTTTATCAGTCTGAATAATGTTACGGGTGTCCCAAGGAGTTATTAGTTAGGCGGAAAATATGTCACGTAGGCCTAAGCTAACGCCTTGAGAGGACACGAGGCGGGCTCTCTCTCAGTCACGGAGAAGCATTCAGACAAACAAGACGTCCCTGCGCGTCCGTCACAGAAATAGTCACGTGGCCTAGTCACCTGTGTTGCACTATTGCAGTATAACAAGTAAGTCTCATTCGATCTCAGACAGGGTTAGATAGGGCAGTGGTAAAGTTAACAAGAGCTAACAGTGAGTTCTTTTCAGGGTTTCTGTCAGAACCCACTTGACCGGAGTTGACCGGAGTTGACCGGAGTTTGACTGCGAGAGTGATGACTGCGAGAGATTGACTGTCGTTTGAGACTGCCGTTGATGATTGAGGGTGGCGATTGTCGCCATTGGACCGATCAGTGTAGGCCTGTCACTGTTTAGCGGGGTATCAAAGGATCTCTTGAGGGAATCTAGCCGTCTGGATGTCCAGCTGACGACGGGACGATCGTCGGGGTCAGCAGCTCTCCTCTCCCTCGGCTCACAACACCACATGTCTCGAGCAACTTAGTGAAACCCTCTTGCTAACGGGAAGCTAAAGCTTCTCTCAACTGTACAAGGTCTGATTGACTCACTCCCTTCCGTTTCATGGATGTACTGGGGGTAAAGTGAGGCCAGCTGAGTGATACAGGGTCGCACACTGAGACCATGAGTCTAGAGGATACCTAGAGGAACATTTTATCTCCCTTATTACGGGTGTATGTTGAGTTGGGTGGAGCATGGGTCACGAGTATTGGTGGACCCAGTAACAAACCAATAACAGTGACTATATTTGTGTGTAGTTAATACCATTTCTCAGTTACTGATATTATCTTGACGTGTGTAGTTTAATATTTCTTAAATAATTTTGATAGTATTGTTTTTTGAATGTTTGTGTTATTAAGTGGAACCAGAGTGATACTGTGATTTGATTCTTTTAATGCATCTAATTTTTCTTCATAATTCTGATCTCAGGTATAACCTTTGTTCCCCAGAGTAGTGGTTAAGTTAGGTTAGGAAGTGTGCATCTGTTGGGGTGATATAATTTTGTTGAGTGCCCTTAAGGCCTATTCATTGTAGAGTTATTACTTTACTATTTTTGAATACCATTTTCTCAGTGCTGGATATTATTATGTTGAAAGCCCTTAAGGCCTGTTTCATGTGTGCAAGCAACATTTCTTAATACTACAAATTTATTGTTGCCTGAGTTTCTAATAATTTCTATATCATGTATAACTTTTATTCCCCAGAGTAGTGTTTTAAGTTCAAGTTAAGAGGTGGGCATATTGGTGTACCATTATTTGATTGTGTTTGTAGTGTTGGAGGGAATATAAGTGTCTAAATTTTACAGTGTGTCTCATTCATCCCAGTCACAGACGCTATCCTTCCACGGGTCACGGACAATTCATTTTGTTTAGTAGATTTAAGTGTTCTTGTGCTGGTTCGGGATTTTTCTCAAAGGGGCGCTTCCACTGCCATTACCATCTATTAATCTTTAATAAACCCCAAGTCAAGTGAGAAAATAAAGTCCAGTATATTCCGACCGGTTACATATATATATATATATATACAGTATATATATATATATATATATATATATATATATATATATATATATATATATATATATATATAAATATATATATATATATATATATATATATATAAATATATATATATATATATATATATATATATATATATATATATATATATATACACTTCATTTTTAGCCCATATAACACGCGGACTTTGAACATATAATCAACGACCTCACCAGCCAGGAATCGAACCCTCGACCTACTGGGTGGGAATAGGGAATGCTACAGACCAACCCACAAGGACACTAAAAGCAGTCCTAGACTCTGTTATATTTCATACAAAGCCTGTTCATCGAGCTGAAGGCGCCGTGAACCTCATTGGGAACTGCCCGTGCCTCGTATGTGGTGTCAGTAGTATTTTACCGAATCCAGCTGGTGTGAAACACGAGGTACCATATATATACTTCATTTTTAGTCCATATAACACGCGGACTTTGAACACCCAGTAGGTCGAGGGTGGCGTCCTACCGTGGCCGAGAGGATGAGCGATTCTACTATGTCTACATAAAACAAGGAAGTGTGTGTGTGTGTGTGTGTGTGTGTGTGTGTGTGTGTGTGTGTGTGTGTGTGTGTCCGCACGAGAATCTCGGAAACTACTTTACCGATCTGTAGTGATGATGGATGATGTTATATGTAGTGATGATGGATGTTGTTATATGTAGGGTGGTGTTATATGTAGTGATGATGGATGGTGTTATATGTAGTGATGATGGATGATGTTATATATAATGATGATGGATATTGTTTCATGTAGTGATGATGGATGGTGTTATATGTAGTGATGATGGATGATGTTATATATAATGATGATGGATATTGTTTCATGTAGTGATGATGGGTGGTTTTATATGTAGTGATGAAGGATGGTGTTATATGTAGTGATGATGGGTGGTGTTTATGTAGTGATGTTTAGACAATAAAATAATAACAGTTTAATGCTAAAAAAATATAATTTTCTGTACCGTTGTAGTGAAAAACCTGGTGGAACTTACATACACCGTTAATGAATTGATGGAAAAAGAAGTTTTGGGGACTGAACAGTGAGACAATGTGGACTCGTGGAGCCTCCCCCGAAGGGTGGCGTCCTACCGTTGCCTAGCAAATGAGCCGCCCGGAGGGCGGAGATTCTGCTAGTGTATATATATATATATATATGTATATATATATATATATATATATATATATATATATATAAATATCGCACGCTAAATAGGGATAATAGCCAGTTAAACTTCACAAAACAACAGATGGTTTTGCCAAATATAGATAACCTTCCATTTATTACTTCAACTCAATATTGTAAATTTTGCTCTGTTTCATCTGAGTTCTAAGACGCTGTTTACTGTTAAGTGATCGCCAATTTATACCTAAAGTAGGTTAGATTAGGTTAGAGTGTGCATGCAAATATTAATGTATATGTATTGTAATAATATATTATTAACACATGCACTGAATAATAGAAAGGGGAACCTTACAAAGCCAAAAGACACTCCAGTACAACCTGGAACTAGCATAACACTGGCAGCAGAGCAATCACATACAAAAAAAAATGTGAAGTTTATGTGGACAGTTGTCTAGTTACTCTTGTTGTGTAAACTTTGTCTTTGTTAGGCTCACATACATAATGTACATGGAGGAGATCTTGTATTCAGGATGGAGGTGAGAAAGGAAACTCACAATGGCGTTTTCTTTATATATATATATATATATATATATATATATATATATATATATATATATATATATATATATATATATATATATATATGTATATGTGCAGAGCAGTCAGGTGCTGGGAAGTTGCTGCGTAGTAGAGGAGTTGCTGTGGAGGAGCTTCTTTAGAGATGGCCTTCTCTGCTTAAGAGCGTGGTGCAGTCTGCTCTCAGTGCGAGGCAGGGGGGTATTTCTATGATTCTGCCGGATCAAGAATCGAGGAACGAAGATGGAAAACGCTGCAGCGTGGATGAGGTGTTATTACTAATTCTCTTACAAACCGTTTAATCTGCATAACACTCATTGATAAAATATTTCCTTTTGAGGACACCACATCCCGCTTGACCGTTACTGAATACTGATCCACCACAGTATATATGTGCAATGTTTCGCCGGATAAAACTATTTATTTTCACTAAAAAGACATTTCCTAAATAACTGGGATGCCAATCATCTTTTTTCCCCTCAAGCTCTAAAATATATAGTGCAATGCATCCTTCCTGCCATGGTCTAAACCTTAAATAAGTTTGAAATAAAATGCAATATTTATCTACTCCATACTCCATCATAATATTATACGATAGCCTTGCATACTTGGACACATTGCCAAGATCTGTTCTTTCATTTTTGCACCCAAGGTGAAACTGAGTCACAGGATTGACTTATCCTGACTGTTTCGTCTCGTTCGAGGTTGATACTGCTTCATTTCAAGAGGGAGAGAACTTTTTATCTGACCGTACGTGTTACATCGTGGGGAGCAGCATCAGACACCTCTCACATCACCTTAAATTATCAGCTGATTCCCTCACATCCTAGTCCTCCGCTCTAATGTTGTACACATCCTCGTCCACCACTCTCATGCTGTCCACATTTTCATCTTCCACTCTCATGTTGTGTACATCCTCGTCTTCCACTCTCATGTTGTACACATCCTCGTCTTCCACTCTCATGTTGTACACATCCTTGTCTTCCACTCTCTTGTTGTACACATCCTCGTCCTCCACTCTCATGTTGTACACATCCTCATCCTCCACTCTCATGTTGTACACATGCTCGTCCTCCACTCTCTTGTTGTACACATCCTCATCCTCCACTCTCTTGTTGTACACATCCTCGTCCTCCACTCTCATGTTGCACACATCCTCATCCTCCACTCTCATGTTGTACACATCCTCATCCTCCACTTTCATGTTGTACACATCCTCGTCCTCCACTCTCATGTTGTACACATCCTCATCCTCCACTCTCTTGTTGTACACATCCTCATCCTCCACTCTCATGTTGTACACATCCTCATCCTCCACTCTCATGTTGTACACATCCTCGTCCTCCACTCTCTTGTTGTACACATCCTCATCCTCCACTCTCATGTTGTACACATCCTCGTCCTCCACTCTCTTGTTGTACACATCCTCATCCTCCACTCTCTTGTTGTACACATCCTCGTCCTCCACTCTCATGTTGTACACATCCTCATCCTCCACTCTCTTGTTGTACACATCCTCATCCTCCACTCTCATGTTGTACACATCCTCGTCCTCCACTCTCATGTTGCACACATCCTCATCCTCCACTCTCTTGTTGCACACATCCTCATCCTCCACTCTCATGTTGTACACATCCTCATCCACCACTCTCATGTTGTACACATCCTCATCCTCCACTCTCATGTTGTACACATCCTCATCCTCCACTCTCATGTTGCACACATCCTCATCCTCCACTCTCATGTTGTACACATCCTCATCCTTCACTCTCATGTTGCACACATCCTCATCCTCCACTCTCATGTTGCACACATCCTCATCCTCCACTCTCTTGTTGTACACATCCTCGTCCTCCACTCTCATGTTGCACACATCCTCATCCTCCACTCTCATGTTGTACACATCCTCATCCTCCACTCTCATGTTGCACACATCCTCATCCTCCACTCTCATGTTGCACACATCCTCATCCTCCACTCTCATGTTGTACACATCCTCATCCTCCACTCTCTTGTTGTACACATCCTCGTCCTCCACTCTCTTGTTGTACACATCCTCATCCTCCACTCTCTTGTTGCACACATCCTCATCCTCCACTCTCATGTTGTACACATCCTCATCCTCCACTCTCATGTTGCACACATCCTCATCCTCCACTCTCATGTTGTACACATCCTCATCCTCCACTCTCATGTTGTACACATCCTCATCCTCCACTCTCATGTTGTACACATCCTCATCCTCCACTCTCTTGTTGTACACATCCTCATCCTCCACTCTCATGTTGTACACGCCCCTAATCCTCCACTCTCTTGTTGTACACATCCTCATCCTCCACTCTCTTGTTGTACACATCCTCATCCTCCACTCTCATGTTGCACACATCCTCATCCTCCACTCTCATGTTGTACACATCCTCATCCTCCACTCTCATGTTGCACACATCCTCATCCTCCACTCTCTTGTTGTACACATCCTCATCCTCCACTCTCATGTTGTACACGCCCTCATCCTCCACTCTCTTGTTGTACACATCCTCATCCTCCACTCTCATGTTGTACGCATCCTCGTCCTCCACTCTCATGTTGCACACATCCTCATCCTCCACTCTCTTGTTGTACACATCCTCGTCCTCCACTCTCATGTTGCACACATCCTCATCCTCCACTCTCATGTTGTACACATCCTCGTCCTCCACTCTCTAGTTGTACACATCCTCGTCTTCCACTCTCTTGTTGTACACATCCTCATCCTCCACTCTCTTGTTGTACACATCCTCGTCCTCCACTCTCATGTTGCACACATCCTCGTCTTCCACTCTCATGTTGTACACATCCTCGTCTTCCACTCTCTTGTTGTACACATCCTCATCCTCCACTCTCATGTTGTACACATCCTCGTCCTCCACTCTCATGTTGTACACATCCTCGTCCTCCACTCTCTTGTTGTACACATCCTCATCCTCCACTCTCATGTTGTACACATCCTCGTCCTCCACTCTCATGTTGCACACATCCTCATCCTCCACTCTCTTGTTGTACACATCCTCGTCCTCCACTCTCATGTTGCACACATCCTCATCCTCCACTCTCTTGTTGTACACATCCTCGTCCTCCACTCTCTTGTTGTACACATCCTCGTCTTCCACTCTCATGTTGCACACATCCTCATTCTCCACTCTCTTGTTGTACACATCCTCGTCTTCCACTCTCATGTTGTACACATCCTCATCCTCCACTCTCATGTTGTACACATCCTCGTCCTCCACTCTCATGTTGCACACATCCTCATCCTCCACTCTCATGTTGTACACATCCTCGTCCTCCACTCTCATGTTGCACACATCCTCATCCTCCACTCTCTTGTTGTGCACATCCTCATCCTCCACTCTCTTGTTGTACACGCCCTCATCCTCCACTCTCTTGTTGTACACATCCTCATCCTCCACTCTCATGTTGCACACATCCTCGTCCTCCACTCTCATGTTGCACACATCCTCATCATTCCACTCTCATGTTGTACACATCCTCATCCTCCACTCTCTTGTTGTACACATCCTCATCCTCCACTCTCTTGTTGTACATATCCTCGTCCTCCACTATCATGTTGCACACATCCTCGTCCTCCACTCTCATGTTGCACACATCCTCATCATTCCACTCTCATGTTGTACACATCCTCATCCTCCACTCTCTTGTTGTACACATCCTCGTCCTCCACTCTCATGTTGCACACATCCTCGTCCTCCACTCTCTTGTTGTACACATCCTCGTCCTCCACTCTCATGTTGCACACATCCTCGTCTTCCACTCTCATGTTGTACACATCCTCATCCTCCACTCTCATGTTGTACACATCCTCGTCCTCCACTCTCATGTTGTACACATCCTCGTCTTCCACACTCTTGTTGTACACATCCTCGTCCTCCACTCTCTTGTTGTACACATCCTCGTCCTCCACTCTCATGTTGCACACATCCTCATCCTCCACTCTCTTGTTGTACACATCCTCATCCTCCACTCTCATGTTGCACACATCCTCGTCTTCCACTCTCATGTTGTACACATCCTCATCCTCCACTCTCTTGTTGTACACATCCTCATCCTCCACTCTCATGTTGTACACATCCTCGTCCTCCACTCTCATGTTGTACACATCCTCGTCCTCCACTCTCAAGTTGTGCACATCCTCATCCTCCACTCTCTTGTTGTACACATCCTCATCCTCCACTCTCTTGTTGTACACATCCTCGTCATCAACTCTCTTCTTATACACATCCTCGTCCTCCACTCTCATGTTGTACACATCCTCGTCATCCACTCTCATGTTGTACACATTCTTGGCCTCCAGTGTCATGTTGTGCACATCCTCGTCCTCCACTCTCATGTTGTACACATCCTCGTCCTCCAGTGTCATATTGTACACATCCTTGTTGTCTTCTCATGTTGCACAAATGTACGCAGAACCTTCTCAAGCCCTTTGTCATGACAGCAGCGCTTCTTCATATTGTTCCGTCCCCATTGTGCGACCCGTGATGTGTTTCTGCCACAAGTCTCTGCCTACTGTAGCTCCTTTGATGGAATGTTTGTTTTTAATTAGTTCTCGTACTAAGAGTCTCAAATGACAGGATATTCTCTGAAGATTTTTTGTAGACTTTTTAACAACCTTTACATAATCATTCTTTTTTCTTGTCTTTGTTATATGCTTTCTTTTTTTTTTTTGAGATACTGTAAAACATGAAACATAGCAGCCAACATCAACAACCAGGGAAGGCCACACGCTGCACCTGTATTCCAACTGGCCGTAATAACAAGTCCGTATCTTGACTCGCTAACCAAGTCCCGGCACACACTACACGTACGGCTGCACTCACCCACTAACACGTTATTTTTGCTGACTGACCTCGCACTTTCTCTGAAAACGAGCTTCTTGCTCTCAAATCCTGTAAGGGATCTAGACCTGAACCTGATCAGACTATGTGCGATAAGAGAAACTTTGGACGCTGCTAAAAGTATTGAATGATGTGTGGACGCCTAGATTGCCTCAGACTTTATTGCACTTCGAATATATTGTGTCTGAATTATTTTGAATCTATTGCAGTCACTATTAGTCTTTGTAAATCACTAGGATAATTGATAGAGCATATACAATGTTTTGCATTTTCTTGGAACGAAGGTGGTAGAAACACTAAACTGTAATGTAAATTTTGGTGATTGATGGCAATAGCCTGTAAACAAAACCTTAGAGTACTTTAAGACATATAAAAACTACTTCATGATCTGATGAGTGGACTGTTGACGAGTTAATGATTTTATTCATCATAGTTTTTAGCAATGTATCCTTTGCTATTAATCATCTCACCTCTGCTGTAGTATTAAACAAGGAAGAAGAGGTGCCCTAAGGCAGCCGGATGGAACCCACTCCTGCTTCCCGTGAATGCCTATATTATTATCCCACCATCATATAGAACGTCATTCAATCAATCAATGTCTGGGGGCTGGTTACCACGGCCAACCACTTCAAATGCTTTTTGGCTGCTTTTTACTATTTTACCCAGACCCTGTATCTCTCTAGGACCACAACTTTTAATTATATAATATCCAACCCATTCCCTGCCTGTCCCTGCCCCCTCCCCCAGTTTTTACAATTACTATCTCTACCATTATCCCCTCATACTTAATTGCCTTGTTAAAGTATTTCATTTGATGTATAAACTCCTTAAATGTCCCAGCAATTAAGTCGTTGCTATAGATTCATAAATATTTTCCATTAGTTTTCCTATCAGTATAATTTATATCAAACATTTCTTATAGCAGCACATTTAAATGGCCTCCAGCATCCTTCTGGAAGCTTTTAAAATTAAAGACGATTCTGACTCACACAACAGTACTTAGTGTAAAATCAAAGACAAAAGTCGTGTCGCAGTTTTATCCGAAGATTAAACATAACTCGTGAAACATTATGAGAACTTCCTACCACAAGGCAAAGCGCACCAAAAGGATATCCCATCTGCATATGTTTTCACCAAATTTCAGGACACGATTGTCTTTCATTGTACACACACACACGACCACTGCTCCACCCCCGTTACTCGATCTCCCACTCGATGTTCCAGATCTCGAGTCATGGATCATGGATACATTGGATGGCCCATAGCTTGAGCTCATGGTTAGGCTCTCCGGAGCTCTGTATCTGTGTTGTTCAGATCTTGAAAGGGGTTGTAATGAAGAGGTGCACGAGGGAGGAGGGAAGAGCATTCCTGGACGGACGAGGGTGTGGAGCTGGTGGTCGGTCGTCGGCGGAGCCGGTTGTGGTTGATAGCAAATTGTGTTACTCTGGCTTAGAGTAACCACGACCATGATTATTACAACCACGACCATGATGATAGCAACCACGACCATGATTATTACAACCACGACCATGATTATAGCAACCACGACCATGATTATAACAACCACAACCATGATTATAACAACCACGACGCTGCTTATAACAACCACGACCATGATTATAGCAACCACAACCATGATTATAACAACCACGACCATGATTATAACAACCACAACCATGATTATAACAACCACGACGCTGCTTATAGCAACCACGACCATGATTATAACAACCATGACCATCTGGAAAAGATGTCGCTGTACGCTGTCAGCCGGCCGGCGGTTGCGCGCTAGCCAAGCAAACACTAAGTATTTAAAGACATTAGTTGCTATAGATCAGTAATATATTATAACATCAACATCGTTCACAAAGAAAGATTCTCTTTTCCTAATTTTTAATAGTTGATTTCTGCTGTATAGATCTAGTTACGCAAGGTACTCAAGACCTTAACAGAGAGCGATGACTGGAAATTGCACCAATGTTCGTTATGATCTTCCCATGTGATATTGTGTAGCATAATTTGTTGCTTTGAGCATACATATATAACATTTCTACACGAGCGATTACATGACTAACAAGTCAGTGGGAATTTCCAGACTAGCGACGTCGGAAACCGTTCGTTCACACGAGTGTATAAATGATGTGTACACGTGTTTGTGCCTGAGAGGGTAGCGTAAGGATTATGCCTTTGGCCACCATAACATGTGAACTACTTTGATAGCCAATCATGGTTTAGCAGCTAACTCCCCCTTCTCAAAATTCTCGCAGGCAGTGCTTTCAGGGATACAGATCGATCAAGACGTATCAGCCAGTCCTCTTGTCACTAAACCACAACTTCCTGAAGCCCAACCGCATCACTGGGCGATTTTAGGAGCAAAAGTGCGCTCACACACAGACATCGGCCAGTCACATAGTGTCAGTTATCCAGCAAAAAGAAGACGAAAAGGGCTGATGGCTGTCCACCACAGAAACATCCATATAATATCGCCACATTACTACCAGCTCTACAGTGCGCCATCTGTGGGTGGTATGTGTCGGCGTTTTATCACTGCCCATAGTAGTGTTAGTAGTCATGTTAGACATTCTAGTAGGGAGTTTTAAATCCCTTGCCCAATAATGACTGTGAGTAATCTTGTTGCAACGCTCTGGAAATAAATGTCAAACAATTGCTCTCCTAGGCCCGGCCAGGTAATAGTGCTCGTTGAGACGGCCTAGAGAGTATTGCAATCGTATTTCACGCTCAGGTCGGCCGTGACCAAGCCCACGGTCTGTCATGACCATAACCAGGCCCTGCTGTGATCATGACCAGGGCCCGCCGTGACCATGACCAGGGCCTACCATGGCCATGCCCAAGGTTTACCGAGAACATGCCCAGGGCCAGCCGTGACCATGCCCAGGGCCAGCCGTGACCATGTCCAAGGTCGGCCGTGACCATCCCCAAGACTGGCTGTGAACTTTGAAAACTACAGTGACTGCAATCACTGAAAAGTATAGTGACCGAATGTTGAAAATGTACACTGTGTACTTTGATGTTTACAGTGCCTGTGTAGTGAACTGACTGGTGAGGTTCGCTGTAGGTAGACTATGTTATTGTTTTACTTAGCTTGTAGTGTGACTGGGATTGATTTTGATTGAGTGATATTTACTCACTACATGAATCTTGTGTAAAGTTGCGGAAATAAAGGATCTAGGTTTGTTGACTTTTAACATGTGTATGCTAATCTTCATTGTCCTTGTTTTTTGCAGTATTTCTGACAAAATTCAGCCACATTAAGGTTCTCAGTTGATTTCAATATAATTGTGAGACAAGGATTGAACCCTAGATTCTTTTCCTAGACGCAGTCAAGGTAAAGTACAGCCAAGAGTATCATTACTCTTTCACATCAGATGTTATCCTTAACCACGGTACAGGTGAAGTACAGATATGCATGTTAATACCATCAGTACGTCTGCAATGACGATTGTACTGCATATCAGATGACGGCTACAGAACCTTAGTCGGTGACTTGAAAGTGACGCTTTTACCTGACAATACATCACTTTCACTTTGTTTTGTGTTTCAGCGCTTGTATATCATCACACGATTCCTGACGGGAAAAACAAAAATATCAGAGCGTGAATTCCAGAGAAATGAAATCAGACTCAGGGTGAAAACTTTCCAACGGGGTTATATATCTTCACAAAGATTGTTTTACCCGTCGAAAAAATATATATCTATTGTTACTTCTTGCTAACAGCCCAAATGGAAATATTGTCCTAACATCAGAAATTTGTTCACATGTACACATGTTAGGCCTAAAGATGGAATTCGTTTGCTGACGAAAAAAATAATGCGACTTGTACTATTTAAAAAAACGGAAAGCAAAATTTTGCATCATGGGATTTTCACAACAGTCACAAAACTTTTTGGGCTGCCTTGAAATCCCTCAAACCAAACCTAACCTAACCTGACCTAACCTAACCTGACTTAACCTAACTTAACCTAACCTAACCTAATCTCACCTAATCTAATCAAATCTAACTAAACCTCATATAAACTAATCTAACCCAAATAAATTATACCTAAAGTAATCTACCCAAACTAACCTAATCAAACCTTATCTACCCTGACCTAACCAAACGCAACCTAGAGCGAAATTTCGTTTTCTGGTTATTTTGGAAACGTCTACAACGCGTTGTGCTCGTTTTTCTATTTTTTTAGCCGAACGTTAAGTCATTGTCATGTGACTTTCAGACCGAAATGAAGGGCATATGTAGGAAACTCAGTGAACTTCAATTACATTTAATACACTATTTACACAGAGCAAGTCTTCATGTACTAATAGCAGCTAAAACAACTATCTGTGCAGGAGGGGGTCGATATGCTCCGAAATTATATGTGTGACTAGTGACAGCCCTCACATACCAAAATTGATCGTCCATGGTCTCATATTGTTTCCCACACAGTATGCACATATGGTTGTTTTAGCTACTGTACGTACAGTTAAACCTTCATAACGGACTTCTCTATTCCTATTATCCGTAAGATGGGAGGCTTCACGTCTAAAGAACCCTCGATATAACGGATTTCCCGCTCAAAGTAGTCCGATAAATAGAGGTTTTCCTGTTCTGAACAATTGTCTTCAATTTCTTCCCGTACAACTAGGCAGTTGTCTTGTACTGCTTGTGTCCACCAGTTCTAGAGGTCTCGGTTCACCCCGCTGTCCAGTTCAGTCATTTGTTAACGCTGCTCTGCGCCGACCATCACTTCATGCCCAATAATATAGCTCGGGTTACAACTAAGACTTATATTATACATCGAAAGTCTCATCCTCCATATAACACTAAATATAAATTTTACAAAAAGTTTTAACAACAAAACAAAATAAAAATGAGTATAGAAACTGCATAAATAAAAGACATAAGACACTTGCTTGAACCATAAAGGAAGAGAATCACCCTCATAAGACAAGTACAGTATATAAACAGTGTGAAGGTCGACATATGACGCATAAATCTATTTGTTTAAGACACAGGGTCAACAGTTAGGACACAAGGTCAACATTTAGGACACAGGGTCAATATTTAAGACACAGAATCAACATTTAGGACACAGGGTCAACAGTTAGGACACAGAGACAACAGTTAGGACACAGGATCAACAGGTAGGACACAGGATCAACATTTAGGACACAAGGTCAACATTTAGGACACAGGGTCAATATTTAAGACACAGAATCAACATTTAGGACACAGGGTCAACAGTTAGGACACAGAGACAACAGTTAGAACACAGGATCAACAGGTAGGACACAGGATCAACATTTAGGACACAAGGTCAACATTTAGGACACAGGGTCAATATTTAAGACACAGAATCAACATTTAGGACACAGGGTCAACAGTTAGGACACAGGGTCAACATTTAGGACACAGGGTCAACATTTAGGACACAGGGTCAACATTTAGGACACAGGGTCAATATTTAGGACACACGGTCAATATTTAGGACACAGGGTCAACATTTAGGACACACGGTCAATATTTAAGACACAGGGTCAACATTTAGGACACAGGGTCAATAGTTAGGACACAGAGTCAACAGTTAGGACACAGGGTCAACAGTTAGGACACATGGTCAACAGTTAGGAAACAGAGTCAACAGTTAGGACACAGGGTCAACAGCTAGGACACAGGGTCAACATTTAGGACATAGGTCAACATTTAGGACATAGGTCAACATTTAGGACACAGGGTCAACAGTCATGACACAGGATCAACATCTAGGACACAGGGTCAACATTTAGGACACAGGGTCAACATTTAGGACACAGGGTCAACAGTCATGACACAGGAACAACATTTAGGACACAGGGTCAACATTTAGGACACAGGGTCAACATTTAGGACACAGGGTCAACAATCATGACACAGGGTCAACAGTTAGGACACAGGGTCAACAGGGAGGACACAGAGTCAACATTTAGGACACAGGGTCAATAGTTAGGACACAGGATCAACATTTAGGACACAGGGTCAATAGTTAGGACACAGGGTCAACATTTAGAACAGAGGGTCAACATTTAGGACACAGGGTCAATAGTTAGGACACAGGGTCAACAGTTAGGACACAGGGTCAATAGTTAGGACACAGGGTCAACATTTAGGACACAGGGTCAACATTTAGGACACAGTTTAACGTTTAGGACACAAGGTCAACATTTAGGACACAGGGTCAACAGTCATGACACAGGATCAACATTTATGACACAGGGTCAACATTTAGGACACAGGGTCAACATTTAGGACACAGGGTCAACAGCTAGGACACAGGGTCAACATTTAGGACACAGGGTCAACAGTCATGACACAGGATCAACATTTAGGACACAGGAACAACATTTAGGACACAGGGTCAACATTTAGGACACTAGGTCAACATTTAGGACACAGGGTCAACAGTCATGACACAGGATCAACATTTAGGACACAGGGTCAATAGTTAGGACACAGGGTGAACAGTTAGGACACAGGGTCAACATTTAGGACACAGGGTCAACATTTAGGACACATGGTCAACATTTAGGACACAGGGTCAACAGTCATGACACAGGATCAACATTTAGGACACAGGGTCAATAGTTAGGACACAGGGTGAACAGTTAGGACACAAGGTCAACATTTAGGACACAAGGTCAACATTTAGGACACAGGATCAACATTTAGGACACAGGGTCAACAGCTAGGACACAGGGTCAACATTTAGGACGCAGGTCAACATTTAGGACACAAGGTCAACATTTAGGACACAGGGTCAACAGTCATGACACAGGATCAACATTTAGGACACAGGGTCAACATTTAGGACACAGGATCAACATTTTGGACACAGAGTCAACAGTTAGGATAAAGGATCAACATTTAGGAGACAGGGTCAACAATTAGGACACAGGGTCAACATTTAGAACACAGAATATATATTTACGACACAGGGTCAACAGTTAGGACACAGGGTCAACATTTAGGACACAAGGTCAACATTTAGGACACAGGGTCAACATTTAGGACGCAAGGTTAACATTTAGGACACAGGTTCAATATTTAGGACACACGGTCAATATTTAGGACACAGGGTCAACATTTAGGACACACGGTCAATATTTAAGACACAGGGTCAACATTTAGGACACAGGGTCAATAGTTAGGACACAGAGGCAACAGTTAGGACACAGGGTCAACAGTTAGGACACATGGACAACAGTTAGGACACAGGGTCAATAGTTAGGAAACAGAGTCAACAGTTAGGACACAGGGTCAACAGCTAGGACACAGGGTCAACATTTAGGACACAGGTCAACATTTAGGACACAAGGTCAACATTTTAGACACAGGGTCAACAGTCATGACACAGGATCAACATTTAAGACACAGGGTCAACATTTAGGACACAGGGTCAACATTTAGGACACAGGGTCAACAGGGAGGACACAGAGTCAACATTTAGAACAGAGGGTCAACATTTAGGACACAGGGTCAATAGTTAGGACACAGGGTCAACATTTAGGACACAGGGCCAACATTTAGGACACAGGGTCAACATTTAGGACTGGGGGTCAACATTTAGGACACAGTTTAACATTTAGGACACAAGGTCAACATTTAGGACACAGGGTCAACAGTCATGACACAGGATCAACATTTATGACACAGGGTCAACATTTAGGACACAGGGTCAACATTTAGGACACAGGGTCAACGGCTAGGACACAGGGTCAACATTTAGGACAGAGGTCAACATTTAGGACACAAGGTCAACATTTAGGACACAGGGTCAACAGTCATGACACAGGATCAACATTTAGGACACAGGGTCAATAGTTAGGACACAGGGTGAACAGTTAGGACACAGGGTCAACATTTAGGACACAGGTTCAACATATAGGACACATGGTCAAAATTTAGGACACAGGGTCAACAGTCATGACACAGGATCAACATTTAGGACACAGGTTTAATAGTTAGGACACAAGGTCAACATTTAGGACACAAGGTCAACATTTAGGACACAGGATCAACATTAAGGAGAGAGGGTCAACAATTAGGACACAGGGTCAACATTTAGAACACAGGGTCAACTTTTAGGACACAGAGTCAACATTTAGGACACAGGATCAACATTTAGGACACAGGGTCAACAGCTAGGACACAGGGTCAACATTTAGGACACAGGTCAACATTTAGGACACAAGGTCAACATTTAGGACACAGGGTCAACAGTTAGGATAAAGGATCAACATTTAGGACACAGGTCAACATTTAAAACACAGAGTCACACAGAGTCAACATTTAGGACACAGGGTCAACATTTAGGACACAGGTCAACATTTAGGACACAAGGTCAACATTTAGGACACAGGGTCAACATTTAGGACACATGTTCAATAGTCATGACAGAGGATCAACATTTAGGACAGAGGGTCAACATTTAGGTCACAGGGTGAACAGTTAGGACACAAGTCAACATTTAGGACACAAGGTCAACATTTAAGTCACAGGGTCAATAGTTAGGACACAGGGTGAACAGTTAGGACACAAGGTCAACATTTAGGACACAAGGTCAACATTTAGGACACAGGATCAACATTTAGGAGACAGGGTCAACAATAAGGAAACAGGTCAACATTTAGAACACAGGGTCAACATTTAGGACACAGCGTCAACATTTAGGACACAGGGTCAACATTTAGGACACAGCGTCAACATTTAGGACACAGGATCAACATTTAGGACACAGGGTCAACATTTAGGACACAGGGTCAACATTTAGGACACAGGGTCAACAGTCATGACAGAGGATCAACATTTAGGACACAGGGTCAACAGTTAGGACACAGGATCAACATTTAGGACACAGGGTCAATAGTTAGGACACAGGGTGAACAGTTAGGATAAAGGGTCAACATTTAGGATGCAGGGTCAACATTTAAGACACAGGGTCAACAGCTAGGACACAGGGTCAACATTTAGGACACAGTTTAACATTTAGGACACAAGGTCAACATTTAGGACACAGGGTCAACAGTCATGACACAGGATCAACTTTTATGACACAGGGTCAACATTTAGGACACAGGGTCAACATTTAGGACACAGGGTTATCAGCTAGGACACAGGTCAACATTTAGGACACAGGTCAACATTTAGGACACAAGGTCAACATTTAGGACACAGGGTCAACAGTCATGACACAGGATCAACATTTAGGACACAGGGTCAATAGTTAGGACACAGGGTGAACAGTTAGGACACAGGTTCAACATTTAGGACACAGGGTCAACATTTAGGATACAGGGTCAACATTTAGGACACAGGGTCAACATTTAGGACACAGGGTCAACATTTAGGACACAGGGTCAACAGCTAGGACACAGGGTCAATATTTAGGACACAGGTCAACATTTAGGACACAAGGTCAACATTTAGGACACAGGGTCAACAGTCATGACACAGGATCGACATTTAGGACACAGGGTCAATAGTTAGGACACAGGGTGAACAGTTAGGACACAGGGTCAACATTTAGGACACAGGGTCAAGATTTAGGACACAAAGTTAACATTTAGGACACAAGGTCAACATTTAGGACACAGGATCAACATTTAGGAGACAGGATCAACATTTAGAACACACGGTCAACATTTAGGACACAGCGTCAACATTTAGGACACAGGATCAACATTTAGGACACAGGGTCAACATTTAGGACACAGGTCAACATTTAGGACACAAGGTCAACATTTACGACACAGGTCAACATTTAGGACACAGGGTCAACAGTCATGACAGAGGATCAACATTTTGGACACAGGGTCAACATTTAGTTCACAGGTTCAATAGTTAGGACACAGGGTGAACAGTTTGGATAAAGGGTCAACATTTAGGACACAGGGTCAACATTTAGGACACAGAGTCAACATTTAGAACACTGGATCAACATTTAGGACACAGGGTCAACAGGTATGACACAGGGTCAACAGTTAGGACACTGGATCAACATGTAAGACACAGGGTCAACATTTAGAACACAGGGTCAATAGTTAGGACACAGGGTCAACAAGGAGGGCACAGGGTCAACATTTAGGACACAGAGTCAACATTTAGAACAGAGGGTCAACATTTAGGACACAGGGTCAATAGTTAGGACACAGAGTCAACAGTTAGGACACAGGGTCAACAGGGAGGACACAGGGTCAACATTTAGGACACAGGATCAATATTTAGGACACAAGGTCAACATTTAGGACACAGGGTTAACATTTAGGAAACAGGATCAACAGTTAGGACAGAGGATCAACATTTAGGAGACAGGGTCAACAATTAGGACACAGGGTCAACATTTAGAACACAGGGTCAACAATTAGGACACAGGGTCAAAATTTAGAACACAGGGTCAACATTTAGGACACAGGGTCAACATTTAGGACACAGGATCAACATTTAGGACACAGGGTCAACAGCTAGGAAACAGGGTCAACAGCTAGGACACAGGGTCAACATTTAGGACACAGGTCAACATTTAGGACACAGGGTCAACAGTCATGACAGAGGATCAACATTTAGGACAGAGGGTCAACATTTCGGTCACAGGTTCAACATTTAGGACACAGAGTCAACATTTAGAACACTGGATCAACATTTAAGACACAGGGCCAACATTTAAGACACAGGGCCAACATTTAGGACACAGGGTCAACATTTAGAACACAGGGTCAACAGTTAGGACACAGAGTCAACAGTTTGGACACAGGGTCAACAGGGAGGACACAGGGTCAACATTTAGGATACAGCTTCAACATTTAGGACACAGAGTCAACATTTAGAACAGAGGGTCAACATTTAGGACACAGGGTCAATAGTTAGGACACATGGTCAACATTTAGGACACAGGGTCAATAGTTAGGACACAGGGTCAACATTTAGGACACAGGGTCAACATTTAGGACACATGGTCAACAGCTAGGACACAGGGTCAACATTTAGAACACAGGTCAACATTTAGGACACATGGTCAACATTTAGGACACAGCGTCAACAGTTATGACACAGGATCAACATTTAGGACACAGGGTCAACATTTAGGACACAGGGTCAACAGTCATGACACAGTATCAACATTTAGGACACAGGGTCAATAGTTAGGACACAGGGTGAACAGTTAGGACACAAGGTCAACATTTAGGACACAAGGTCAACATTTAGGACACAGGATCAACATTTAGGAGACAGGGTCAACAATTAGGACACAGGGTCAACATTTAGAACACAGGGTCAACATTTAGGACACAGGGTCAACATTTAGGACACAGGATCAACATTTAGGACACAGGGTCAACAGCTAGGACACAGGGTCAACATTTAGGACACAGGTCAACATTTAGGACACAAGGTCAACATTTAGGACACAGGGTCAACAGTCATGACAGAGGATCAACATTTAGGACACAGGGCCAACAGCTAGGACACAGGGTCAACATTTAGGTCGCAGGTTCAACATTTAGGACACAGGTGTCAACAGTTAGGACACAGGATCAACATTTAGGACACAGGGTCAATAGTTAGGACACAGGGTGAACAGTTAGGATAAAGGGTCAACATTTAGGACACAGGATCAACATTTAAGACACAGGACCAACATTTAGGACACAGGACCAACATTTAGAACAGAGGGTCAACATTTAGGACAAAGGGTCAATAGTTATGACACAGGGTCAACATTTAGGACACAGGGTCAACATTTAGGACACAGGGTCAACATTTAGGACACAGGGTCAACATTTAGGACACAGATTCAACAGTTAGGGCACAGGGTCAACAGTTAGGACACAGGATCAACACTTAAGACACAGGGTCAACATTTAGGACACAGGGTCAACATTTAGAACACAGGGTCAATAGTTAGGACACAGAGTCAACAGTTAGGACATTGGGTCAACATTTTGGACACAGATTCAACATTTAGGACACAGGGTCAATAGTTAGGACACAGGGTGAAAAGTTAGGATAAAGGATCAACATTTAGGACATAGGGTCAACATTTAGGACACTGAGTCAACATTTAGAAAACAGGGTCAACATTTAGGACACAGAGTCAACAGTTAGGACACAGGGCCAGCATTAGGACATAGGGTCAACATTTAGGACACAGTGCCAACATTAGGACACAGGGTCAACATTTAGGACACAGGATCAACATTTAGGACACAATGTCAACAAGATGGGCTGGCCGCCATTGTGTCTCCAATAGAAGGTGGGCTGGCCGCCATTGTGTCTCCAACACTATGTGGGCTGGCCGCCACTGTGTCTCCAACATTAGGTGATCTGGCCGACACTGTGTCTCCAACATTAGGTGATCTGGCCGACACTGTGTCTCCAACATTAGGTGATCTGGCCGACACTGTGTCTCCAACATTAGGTGATCTGGCCGACACTGTGTCTCCAACATTAGATGCACTGGCCGCCACTGTGTCTCCAATACTAAGTGATCTGGCCACCACTAATCTCCAACACTATGTGGGCTGACCGCCACTGTGTCTCCAACATTAGGTGATCTGGCCGCCATTGTGTCTCCAATACAAGGTGGGCTGGCCGCCACTGTGTCTCCAACACTAGGTGAGCTCGCCGCCACTGTGTCTCCAACACTACACTGTTCTGTTGCTTTGAAGACCAAGTTTATCTTGTCTGTTACCGTACATGAGGTCTTTAGCGGGACGGGTAGTTGATGGCGTTATTTACCCAGGAGGAGAGGACCATGGGGGAGAAACAATGGTAGCTGAAGGTGCTATTTACCCAGGAGGAGAGGACCATGGGGGAGAAACAGTGGTAGTTGAAGGTGTTATTTACCCAGGAGGAGAGGACCATGGGGGAGAAACAGTGGTAGTTGAAGGTGTTATTTACCCAGGAGGAGAGGACCATGGGGGAGAAACAGTGGTAGTTGAAGGTGTTATTTACCCAGGAGGAGAGGACCATGTGGGTGAAACAATGGTAGTTGAAGGTGTTATTTACCCAGGAGGAGAGGACCATGTGGGTGAAACAATGGTAGTTGATGGTGTTATTTACCCAGGAGGAGAGGACCATGGGGGAGAAACAATGGTTGTTGAAGGTGTTATTTACCCAGGAGGAGAGGACCATGTGGGTGAAACAATGGTAGTTGAAGGTGTTATTTACCCAGGAGGAGAGGACCATGGGGGAGAAACAATGGTAGTTGAAGGTGTTATTTACCCAGGAGGAGAGGACCATGGGGGAGAAACAATGGTAGTTGAAGGTGTTATTTACCCAGGAGGAGAGGACCATGGGGGAGAAACAATGGTAGTTGAAGGTGTTATTTACCCAGGAGGAGAGGACCATGTGGGTGAAACAATGGTAGTTGTAGGTGTTATTTACCCAGTAGGAGAGGACCATGGGGGAGAAACAATGGTAGTTGAAGGTGTTATTTACCCAGGAGGAGAGGACCATGTGGGTGAAACAATGGTAGTTGAAGGTGCTATTTACTCAGGAGGAGAGGACCATGGGGGAGAAACAATGGTAGTTGTAGGTGTTATTTACCCAGTAGGAGAGGACCATGTTGGAGAAACAATGGTAGTTGAAGGTGTTATTTACCCAGGAGGAGAGGACCATGCGGGAGAAACAATGGTAGTTGAAGGTGTTATTTACCCAGGAGGAGAGGACCATCTAGGAGAAACAATGGTAGTTGAAGGTGTTATTTACCCAGGAGGAGAGGACCATGTGGGTGAAACAATGGTAGTTGATGGTGTTATTTACCCAGGAGGAGAGGACCATGGGGGAGAAACAATGGTTGTTGAAGGTGTTATTTACCCAGGAGGAGAGGACCATGTGGGTGAAACAATGGTAGTTGAAGGTGTTATTTACCCAGGAGGAGAGGACCATGGGGGAGAAACAATGGTAGTTGAAGGTGTTATTTACCCAGGAGGAGAGGACCATGGGGGAGAAACAATGGTAGTTGAAGGTGTTATTTACCCAGGAGGAGAGGACCATGGGGGAGAAACAATGGTAGTTGAAGGTGTTATTTACCCAGGAGGAGAGGACCATGTGGGTGAAACAATGGTAGTTGTAGGTGTTATTTACCCAGTAGGAGAGGACCATGGGGGAGAAACAATGGTAGTTGAAGGTGTTATTTACCCAGGAGGAGAGGACCATGTGGGTGAAACAATGGTAGTTGAAGGTGCTATTTACTCAGGAGGAGAGGACCATGGGGGAGAAACAATGGTAGTTGTAGGTGTTATTTACCCAGTAGGAGAGGACCATGTTGGAGAAACAATGGTAGTTGAAGGTGTTATTTACCCAGGAGGAGAGGACCATGCGGGAGAAACAATGGTAGTTGAAGGTGTTATTTACCCAGGAGGAGAGGACCATCTAGGAGAAACAATGGTAGTTGAAGGTGTTATTTACCCAGGAGGGGAGGTCCGTGCAGGAGAAACAACTAAGTTTTATACACAGCATCGCCCAGAGGCCGTAAAGAAGACATACTGCTCGCCAGTTACCACAAAAAGGAAACTTTTCCAAACTTTGTGTATATTTCTTACCGAGCAAAGGAGTATCATCTCCTGGGAAATTGGAGCTTAGCATTAGATATACGACTGACTCTAAGCCTTCCGCTTCATCCGAAAAAAACAAAAAAACTAGTGGTGACCATCGACACATGCCTACTGACAGCCAACTGACGCAAACTGTTAGGAAAAACACATTAGCTCCTCTCGTGGTTGTCCTCGTAGGGAAAGTGAAGTCTGAACAGCTGAACCACAATTCAAGGTCTGAAGCACAGGAAAAGGTGGACAGTATATGAGTATTCAAAACTACATGAGGAAATGAAACCTTCGTGTCACCACTGAACTCAAAGCCAAAGATTTACAAGGTTGAAGTAAGGCCCTGATGGTGTAAACAATTACCACACACACACAACTACTTCGCTATTTGATCTTGGCTCCGAAATTTCACTTCAACTTTACTATAACTCCAAATTTTCATATTCGTGTGTTACATTCGACCAACTAGGGTAGCCAGAATAAATTCACGATGAGTAAATAGAACAAAGCCAATAAAATCGAGACTATCACACCACTACGAGTCAAGGTCTTCACAAATTTCTGGGAAGTACAAAGCCAACTTAACGTAATGCTGTTCCCGTGAATCTTAAAGAGGTGTATTCATTATTTTATAGTTATTGTGTAGAGGTTGTCAGCATGAACGTGGGATGCATAGGCCCTGTAGGGATAAATTGGATACAGCATACTAATCCTTCGGTACATAAGGAGGCAGAGTGGCCGTCACTGTATTCGACCGCCTTCATTTTCCCAACTAGGAAAGTTAGGTACAGTACATATTTACAGTTGGGAGGTCTGGGAATGCTCTGAGATCGAACCAGTGACCCTCAGGACATGAGATTAGTACTTTATAAACTCGGTCACCGCACCTCTCTGTCAGTATAAATATAATGAAATACTTAGAGTAATCCCGGTTTGCCGGTCATCAGTTATTTATTTGCATGGCGACCTGTGGTGTAATAATCAGCATGCTTGGTAATTTTTCTTCGTGTTCATATATAATGAAGATAATGCAGAGTATAAAATGCCATATACAATATTTATACATAATATCATCTATACAGCCGTACTATGACTGTGTGTGTTCGTGCGTGTGTTGCCTCGTGATAGTTAGAGTGGGCCCCCGTCCAGAAAGGACACCGTACTAACCTCCAGCACCGACCCAGGTGGGCTAGAGAATATGGTTTCCGAGTGTACATAGTGCGATCTACGTTGGGGCATAAGAGATCATACGTGAGTACAGTCATTGTTTCACTGACTAGACACTTGATTGCCTCGTCAAGCTTGGACATAAGTGTGAAATATTATTTTGATTATTTTGCCACTGAGGCCCTGTCTTAAGAGTCATGTCAGCATTACATCTCTCTCCTATAGGCGCCTTGTTTTCTTCTTGTCGACATCATGTTCCTTTTTCATGAATTATATCTGTGACTAACTCTGTCACTGTTGGGCCACGCCTGATACTTCCCTATACTGTACATCACAAATAGTGTGGACATGTTTGTGGGATATTTGTGTGTTTTTGTGTTCTTGTCACAGGTGTATACGCCATTATTACAGGAATAAAGTTGGTTGTTGTACATCTGACTTTCTGTCGCCCAACGGGAGAGATCCGGTATCATTGAGTCACCATCCTCCGTACCCATGAATCTTACATACTCACTCTCTATTGCCGACTGTACAAGTATGCACAGATTGTTGGTAGGACGAGTTCCATACACCATGGGCTATCAAGCGTTCTGATAAAGGTATTATTGTTGTTTTTACTAAACATAATACTTCAGGTATTTTCAGTTACCATCCTGATAATTTTTCACACTTTCCGAACTTTTTTTTCTGTATTGTGGTCGCAAACTAAATCGGAAGCATCAAAAGTATAGCTAGAATATTTAGTTGTAGGATGTAAAGAGAGGAAGTTTGGTAGCGTGGCCGGTTAGTTACTTTCACTTATATTACGTTCTTGGGGAACATCTTGTAAACACCGCTTCAATACAACTATTTATTATTTACTCAATGACACAGACACATTAATAGAACATTATATGGAAGTTTCTAGAACATTATATTTATGTTACTAGACACTGACTCTCGGACACAAACATGAAATGAATACACTTCCCACCATAAGCAACTCACCCTATGGATAACTCTGACAATGACTCACGTGTGACCTAAGGGAGGCCCAGCAGGTGCTGCTGAACTATGTCTCCTATGAGAGACTTTGTTAGCTGGAAACGCGGTGTTGGGGAGGGAAGTCTCCCTCCCCACCTCGACTAATGACGAGCGTGACTGTCTTCCGTCGATAGTGTTGTGGAAGTCGTCTCAGTGGAATCTGAATCAGGAATCTAATGACCCGTGGACGGGATTGCAGAGCCTTTATATGGAGGAGAGCCAGCCGGCGAATGACCTCTGCCAATTAACACTAAACTGGTTAGATCTGGACAGCTGTGTTTGCCCAGGTGCGTGGTCATGCTCGGGTGTGTCTTGGCTAGGTGTGGTTTCTTTAACATGGTCATATCGCAGGGTTAACTCAAGTACTTAGTGGCCCCGCCCTCCTGTAGGGTGTGTCAACTTGATATGTGGGTTACCACGAGGGCATCTACTTACTGATATATGTGTTGTAATTCTCTGGACTGTAAGCTGTGGTCCGATAAACAATCATTACAGATACGTGTATACACTCAACAGTATGCCGACAAATGTAATTAACGACATAGGAATCCTTAATGATATCAACAATAGTGTACAGCTGGAGAGGCAACCTGGGGATGAAACATGTCATTCAGGATAAATGTTTGCACAGTTCCTTCTTGCCACCGTTGTCCCAGAATCACAGATGTGTCTCCTGTCTGTAAACGTTGACGCCAGCTGACATTAACTGGCGAGTTAAAGATGGACTGTCAGTCTCTACACAAATATCAAAATGTTATCAGAAATTATGTCAGGAGCCAGCCGTCAAACCTCACTCCAGTGCGATAATTCTGGATTAAAGAAAGACGAGTTTGATTATCTGGTAGTCATTGGATAGTGCGATGTGAGTTCACCCACACTAAGTCCATCAAGGATAAAGAGAAACATTGATATTTAAACTGCTAACACGGCTGAATGTGTTATGGGAGAAGAGGGTGTTATCTGAAATTTGAGGTGTACCTATGCTCATATTTGTGTTTTATTGGAAATATTTCAATGTTAACAATATACAGGAAACGACGTTATTATTATTATTATTATTATTATTATTATTATTATTATTATTATTATTATAGTATTATTATTATTGTATTTTCTCATTATTTATTCAGTGTCAACATCTCTTCAGGCAGTATATCCCTGTAGTCACTCGCAGCAACTAATAATGTCTACCCTCAATATACTGTACCACGACCTACCCTAAAATAAAACTTTATCACACATTGACTTCTTTCCAGAAAACTTGAATATATGTCTCTCACTAGTGCGAAGATGACAATGGTACTTAATACCCGTTGCGTAAAACGTAGAAACTGTTCATTTGCCCACAAACGTACTCATCAACATGCTTATGGTAGCCCATGGCGTTCGATGATGATTTCCTCTTCTGGTTTATCGGTGATGCATACTGTACTGCTCATTACAAACACGGCATGTATGTACAGTACGTATAGTTTGGGCTTGGGAGCGGAGGTACAGCTACACGGGCATGCCTCATTTGACGTTGTTCACAAAGTACACGTGTTAAGTTTTCAAAGTGTTGTACTCCTGCATGACAGCGCCTTTTCCCTAAAGGGCGATTAACAGAAAGCTTTTTCAAGTTAGATGGATTCATGTTGCATTTCTTCATGACTTTCTTCATCTGGTCCTTGTAGCGTTTCTTTGGGGCACCAACAAACCGTCGACCCTTATGCAGTTGGCTGTAGAGGATCTTTGGTGGGTAACAGTTGCTTCTATGCTGCTACATCCTGTGTGTGGGCACACGGTCACACAAGGTGATCCCAAGAATGCGTTGTAGACATTTGATGAGAAATGCCGCCAGTAATTTGTTTTGACGGATATAAGTCGTCCATGCATCACATCCATATAAAAGTGTTGATATACAGGCTGCCTGATACACAGTTATCTTTGTTTTCGTAATTAAGTTATTGTTTTGGAAGACTCGTTTTTTCGGTCAACCAAAAAAGAACAAAACTTGATTTAAGCGGTTTTGAATTTCTTCATCTTTGTTACAGTTATACGAAAGGAAGCTTCCTAGATATTTAAAGGTTGGTACGATGGCCAATTCACTGTCACCAATAACGAAAACTGGTGACTCAGGTGGAGCGTCAGCATCCATTTTGCACATAATCTTAGTCTTTTGAGTGTTGACAGAAAGTCCCATTCTTCTATAGGCATTTTCAGCTACAAAGAGGGTCGTTTGTGGAGCCTCTGGTGTTTACGCCTCAAGGGCACAGTCATCAGCATATTGTACCTCAAGGGTAAATTCTGGTGTTACTTTTGTGACAGCCTTAATTCTTTTTCAGGTTAAACAAGTTGCTGTCCAGCCTAAAGACTAATGTTACCCCAGTATTAGCTTCAATTTCCCGGTGAAGCTAAGTGGTTATACAGAAGGAAGATGTTAAAGAGTACTGGTGCAACTTCACATCCTTGTTTCACCCCGGTACAGATTCCGAAGGGTTCTGATTCCTGGTACCCCACGGTCACACGAGCCATCATTACCTCATGACCCACGTAAGAACAGAAGAACATACGAAACCTTCAGTGGGCCTATTGGAACATACTAAGCAGCCCCGTCTACATCCAACCCCTATCGCTTACATATCAATCCAACCTATATATGAAACTATCCAGCGTGTTCGAATTAAAGATGATGCTCGGTAGCTTGTTCCACTCATCCACTGCTCTATTTCCAAACCAGTGTTTTCCTATCTCACGCCTAAATCTCTCTATTTTAAAACCATTGCTACGAGTTTGCTCCTGTTTGGATAGTTTAAGTGCCTTTGTTATACCACCTTTGTTTAACCCTGACTTCCATTTATATACCTCAATCATTTCGCCCCTCACTTTACGTCTCTCGAGGGAGTGCAAATTCAGATGCTTTAATCCTCTATACATAAGGTCCCTAATGCACGGGATTAATGTTGTCATCCTCCCCTAAATGTTTTTTGCGAATTCGATATCCATTCTGTACTACGGTGACCAGAATTGAACCACATAATCCAAGTGAGGATAATCCAAGTTTTAGGATAACCTTGCTAGTATTCTTACTAACACTCCTTTGCATGAACCTAAGTACTTTGTTAGCCTTGTTTCGAGCACATACTCATTGTTGTCTTGGTTTAAGATTCCTACTTATCATTACTCCTAAATCTTTCTCACAGTCGGATTTCTCTAACAACGTTGTTCATCTGAAATTTAGTTTCTCTGTTTACATTTTCCCAAATTAAATTTCATCTGCTATTTTTCAGCCGATATGGATTTTTCTTTAGATCTTCCTGTATTTTTTCATTCTTCGTCACATTTAATTACACGCCCTATTTTAGCAATGTCAGCAAATTTACTTATGTTGCTGTCTACTCCTATATTTATATCTTTTATGTGTATAATAAATAGAAATGGTCCAAGAATTGCGACTTGGGGTACTCCACAAGTGACGTTACCCCAATCGGATTTACTGCATTTAAAGCTTATTTTCTGCTTCCGGTCCCGTAACTGCACCATAACTCCAGCTTATAATATCTCCTCCAATTCCATGAGCCTCCACTTTACATATTAAACTTTCGTGGGGGACCCTACTATACTGACTTCGCTATATCTGGTTGCCCTATGTATTTCATCCCATCACCTCTATCAAGATTAATTTTTCCCTATCATAAGTTAATTCCAATTAAATTTATTCTGTATCCAATTCAGCTTTTATTTCCTTATTGATTTCACACTTCAAATTATTCGTGACATAGATTGCTACCCCGCCTGCTTTCCTAATCTGCCTATCAGTATGAAATAATTTATAACCATTAATTCGGTAATCGACAGGTAACTCTCGCGAGTCTAAATTATTCCATGGTGCAGTGAATGTCATTGAATTTTTTCTTTTTTACAACCTTCTACTGTTCAAGTTGAAGACATTTAAGTTAGTCGTGAGCTGAGTCCTCTCCTTGTCACATTTTTATTTTAACTCTGACTAATTCACCTTTATCATCATTTCTAGCACGATTTCTCTGTTACCTTTCGTTTTGTCTCCCCGTGCCCACTGTAGTCTCCTCGACCCTCGTGCTCTCATGTTCCTCTAGCAATTTAAAGACTTCGACATCATTTGTAATGCTCTAACGAGAAAGCCAGAGAGGGTTTCCACCCCATCCCGAGATAAATGCACCCCATCGTATCATAGATGTCCCTTCTGCTGGAGAAGTTTTTCCAGATGGTACTGAAATTGACTTGCAATATCTGCCAAGACGACTGTTGACAGCAACTGCCTTGACAACCATTCACTGCCAACTCTCTTTCTAGGCAGGACATCACATATGATAGGAATACCGCTTTTCATCTTAATACGCTCAATAGTTGCCTTGAACTTATCAAGGAGCTCCTCAGTCCTACACCGGCCAATATCATTGCTTCCTGCACTGAGGTAGGCAATGGGTTTGTTCCCATTACCAGACAAGATATTGTCCATCCTGTCTAATATATCACCCACCCCAGCTCCTGGCAAACACACACTCATCCTATTTCTGTCTTTGGTACAGAACACTTGATTAGGGTACCTTACCTGAGAATCCACAACAAATTAAGGATTTCTTACCTTCTTTGTCAGCCTTGTCCTTAACTGTCTAACCTTCCATTTCGCCCTCCAAAGGACTGAAGAAGTTAGTACACCTAGCTGCTATAGTGACCTTCTATAGTGATCTACACGACCAGTCTTGTCGCCCCTCTCTTCACTTCCTTCTACATGTCTGTGTTGTCATCAGACATAGACTCCTCTTATCTCACATCGTCCTCCTTCAGCCTTACTATTTCTTCCTTGAGACACTCACTGTCGTCCCTGACCTTCTCATACTCAGCCTTCAAAGCGGTTCCCAGTTTGTAGACACGGTAACACTGCCTGGAAATCAGTGGAGGTAATTTGTCGTGACCGTTCTTCAGGTGAAGTTAGATGACATGCACACACACATACACAAACGTTCGTACCCACACAAATGCACGCATGAATGTATATGTTTCTGAATTACTATTGATAAATATATTAATTGATAATCACTAATATATAGCCTTTTCATTACATAAAGCTGAGAGGAATATATGCCTATTGTCACAAACTTGATCGTATTCACTTGCCTGGATAGATTGTTTGGGTGTGCTTCAGTGATATGTGTGGGTTTACTCGGATCCCCTGATCAGGTAATGGTCAGCAGATGTGAAACTCCGGAGGAAAACCATGCGAGGTATTGTGCACCGCAAGGTGGAGAGGCGAAGGCAGACGACAATTAGCCAGACCTTGTTGAAAGAGTGTCCTCCTGTTAAGGCACCAGAAGTGATCCTGCCCAAGAGACTGTATAGAGCTATCGTGTAGTTGAAGAATACAAGAAGATCCCTCATAGTTTGTGTTTACCTGAGCAGAGGAGCAGTACATGTTTTCCAGAGCAGAGGAACAGTGTGTGTTCGCCCGAACACAGGAGTTGTGCGTGTTTTCCTGAGAAGAGGAGCAGCGTGTGTTCTCCTGAGCAGAGGGGTAGTGTGTGTTTTCATGAGCAGAAGAGTAGTGTGTGTTCTCCTGAGCAGAGGAGTAGTGTGTGTATTCCAGGGCAGATGAGTAGTGTGTGTTTTCCTGAGCAGTGGAGTGGTGTGTGTATTCCAGGGCAGAGGAGTGGTGTGTGTGTATTCCAGGGCAGGGGAAGAGTCACTTCGTAACTTGCAGTGACCGGGAGTGGAGTATTCATATATTTTAATTAAATATCATACTGTTGATTCTTGATTTTATTCTCCCCTTTATTATCCAAAAATCTAATGTATAGATATGTGCGAAAATTTTATCCATTAATCTAATCAAACACAGGACTTAATAGTATCTAATATATAGCAATTTAATTACTATAGCCATGATGAGTGAAAAACTATGGCTCCCAAACAAGATCATAACAAACTTAATAATAATAATAATAATAATTAACGGTTTATTGAAAGAGCTTGGCAGCCAGAAGGCTGAAAATATACAGCAGAGTTGTGATTATTCAATTATATCTATAGTCACTTATATGAGAGTTTCCTTCTATATTCACCAACAATAAGCTATACGTATATGTATGTTCCAAACATTTTATCATACTCGGTATAAATTCCTGACGTCGAAAAATATCGATGAAATCCCTCAGTGTTGACAAGTGGAGGTGACCGCCTGAGGACGCTACATCAGCACCACCCATAATGTGCACCTTCACTTCATCCCGAAGAATTTATAAATTTACATTGTTACAATCAGCTCTGTCAATCCACCCTCTCCGGGATTATTGACTCTTGAATCCGCAGCATTCACAGGCGAGGGAGAGAGGGAGGCCGGGGAGGACTGGAGCCGGTGTGTGAGTGGGTGGCGGGTAATTGGGGGTCGATCAGGGTCAGAGTGTAGGGGGGCTAGAGAGATGGGAGAGTTAAACAGTTACTTGTGCAGCTAAAATGCTCTACATATTAAGCAAGGATATAAATACGTTGAACAAAACACAAATTACGAGTAGAATGTGTTTTCCCACATTAGGGTACTATTTCCAGCTTCTGCTACAGGTCTGAACCATTCTATGCATATTTACTGTCTAGAATTTACCAGATAATAGGCCACAGTAATAACAAAACAATCCCCATCTCAAGTCGCACACACAAGCATCGGTTATGCTGCAATACTGCATTCCTGCATGTCCTTCCCTTCTCCTGCTAAAACCTAAGCAACTGTCACTTACTCGAGGGACGAATGGAGGGATGGGCTAGTAGGGTGTGTCATACGGAGGCGAATTTTTTTTTTTTTGAGTTTGAAAAATCGGCCCATGGTATTAATGATGTAGTTCTATGTGCAGAATCATGTGATATCTTCAGATTTGAAAAGTTTTAATTTTTTGCTAGGTAAATTTTAACTTGAAATCTTATGAAAATTCAGTATTCCCACCCTTTTACCAACACCACTAAATAGCTTATTTAAAGTAAAGTAAATGTATCAGGTAAATTTATTAGGATGAAAATGATCCAGAATAGTGAAACGAATGATCTTGACACATTTATTAAATTTAATATTCCTTTAGAAAACAAAATCATCAAATACAAAAACCGGTTTTACTACTACGACCCGGTGTTGCTGCACACCATAGAGAACATGTCTTTCTTGCTTCTGTTTCTACTCATCACCTCCCTGCTGACCACCTGAGCTCGGATGTAGCCTTCCCTCCTCTCCTGGCTGTACACGTGACTGCTGGCCTCGCTCACTTGCTGTACACAACGCTCTATACTCTGGGTGTGCGAGGGCCAGGCAGGGACATGCATGGGGTTGTCCAGGAAAGCTCTGACTTGAACATTGGTGAGGCTGCAGGTAAGAGGGGGCTCACTGCCAGCCTGGATGTTATCCAGATCTATGAGATCAGTGAGGGTCTTTGCACCTAGATTGACTTCAGGAGTCTTCCTGATCCTGAAGGAATCGTCACCAACTAATTCGTCATGCCCAGATCCTCTCATAAGTCTCATATCCAAGATCTTTTTGACTGCCACTCTTCTCTCCTCCTCATCCTTACTGCAGAGCATTGTCTGCAGAACTGCCTCGGGATGAGCATACCAGGAAGATCTCCTCACAGTCTGCTCCACAATCTGAACAACCTTCCTTGGCTGACTCCTCAGGAGCTCAAGCTGGAAGAGAACATGCCTCGGACCTTCGGAGAACGATGACTTGACCTTGGTGTTGAACCAATTTGGCAAGTAGACACTCACGATGAATTGGACAATAAGTCTCAGGTTGTGAAGCTGGTTCCCTTTCAGTTTATGAGCGACCCAAATTAAGCAGAACCTGAGAGCCGTTGTGAGCCACCTAGAATGTGAGACTGGACCTATCTGCAGGTAAGCAAGTCTATCAGGCATGACCCCAGTTTTGATGGCACTGCAAATCATGTAACCATAGTACTGGTCAGTACTCAGGTCGTCAATGACAGTATGTGCAAGCTCAACGAGTGGAGGGCCAACTGTGATTTTTTCAAAGCTCGGATTTATTTCTAACTCAGTGGCAGAGTCCAGCATCTTGCCAAGAGGACCAGATCCATCTGTTGTTTGAAAGAGTCTTGCCATCCAGCTCCTGGATCAGATGTCTGAGTGGCAACTCGTTGGTGTGGAGGTCACAAACAATCCAGACCAGCTTCCTCCCAATCTTCCGCTCTATCCACTGTATGACCCCCCCTTGCCACCCTGTGTTCGTGTTGGTGCTGTCCCCTCCAATGGCCTGCAGGGTCTGGTCTACGTTCCTCTCTCTGAGCCAGTTCACAATGTTATCTGCCACTATCTCAGCTGGTTTCCTGATGTCAGCTTTCTCTGGAGTGAAATGCCACAAATACTTCCCTCCTGGTTCACTGCAGCAGGAGTAGTGTTCCTCCTTCACCATGGCAGGGAACAACTTGTCAGAATCTCCAACTTACATGAACACTTCAGTGTCATCCCTTCTCCCATCAAAGAACAAACAATTGATTCCATTTTCTTTTATCCCCTTATCAAACTCCTTTTCTAGGTTACTGACAAGTTTCTCCTGAGCTCTCCTTACTTTGTTATGATCTATCACCAGGTGAACATCATCAGGTGTTATCAAACCACCGTCAATCCAGGCAGCTGTTGCTATCTCTGCAGTTTCTCTGAGACCAGTGTGGTGTCGCATGCTGGCCAGAGCTATGCTCGGGATATCTTTCCTATTTCGAATGTTATGCCTGGAAGGCTTGGGATCATTATTTTCTGGGTTAAGGACAAAGTTACCATTCTCCTGGTCAGCACTCGGATCAGCCATGGGGAAGTCATTAAACTCTGAATCAGCTTGACTCCAATCATCGGCCTTTTTTACCTCACCCTGGGCTTTCTCAAGTCTCTTTTCCTCGGCAACTCTTCTCCTCTTCTGTCTCTCTGTGGCAGCCTCCTGTCTCTTGGACTCCGGAATATCTTGGCTATAAATCATGAGAGCCCCTATACTGCCAGTCTTCTCTCTCTGTGCTTTGACAAATGCCAGTTCGATCACAGGAATCTTCAGTTCACGCTTGCAAATACAGGAGATGTGGACCTCGGATTTACAGTCACGATTGCATCCAAACTCAGGACAGAGAACAATTGGGCATTTGCAAGTAATTATGTCAAATAACTGGTCCAGTTGCTTGGCAAAGCTGTCCTTAACTGCAAGTTTTCCTCTCCCAAGAGAGATATCTCTTGCCTTTTCCCAACTGGCTAGCAGTCTCTCACTAATCTTCTTCTGACTTGTTATGACTGGAGGCTTGAACTGAGCGTTAGCCAGAGTGTACTGTGCCAAGACAGCTTTGGTTATATCACTGGCAATGTCTTTGTTTGTGTAAGTTCTTTGGTTCTTTTCACTGATTTGCCTGATTAAAACACCGTATCTCAAAGCATCTCTCAATGTAGGCAACTCCGACTTCAGGAGCTCTCTCCCAGACCCAAGATAGTGACTGAGATGGCTGGATTTTTGGTTCCTCGTCCTGACACAAGCAGCTATCGCAAATATTATCAACTTATAAATGCATCAGAATCTGAAACAGAAAAAAATATTGTTAGTTGGGTTGTTAAAGAATGAAGTCAGAAAGCAATGTTCACTATTTAATTGTAATGCACTAATGCAGCTGTACGTTAGATTTTCGATAAATTTCACGCAAAAATTTACCTAGCAAAAGGTTGCAAAATATTGAAACTGAAATTATTATCTGTTTATATACACTAAAATCTACCAAAAAAGTGATGGGCCATTTGTTATAGCTGATCTTCCCTCCTATGACACACCCTAATGGGCTAGGGCAGTGTTCCCCAACCTTTTCAACACTGGGTCACAGTTCTCAACACCTCTAAATCGTTTGGTCACATATAAAGTTGTCATTATAACTGGATACATTTAATTGTAAAATCATATTTCTGTAGGAATGTACACTGCAAGTATATTACAATAAAATGCATTTATCCAGAAAAAAGTGATAATTACATTTATACTTGCAGCACAAAGTACAAAATAAATAAACACTTACACATGCAATTCATTTGTGCAGCCACGCCTCATCACAAACTACATTTAGCATCGGATACTTTCAGTGTGATTTTTGTTGCTGGATAGTGGATAGCTGCAGCAAGCAAATTGAATGGTGGGGCGATATTTCTAGTCGCTGCCACTCTCATGCACGCAGACAACATCATCTTTCCGAGCCTTTGCCTTTTTTTTGCGCCTGAGGGTGAGCAGATCTGAGAACCCTCTCTCAGAGGAGTAAGTGCTGTGGAATGCCACCAGAACTTGCAGTGCTTTACCAGCAATCATTTCAAATGCTTCTTTCTGTCTCACTGCTACCCAAAAGTCGGTATGGTTGCGGCTGTTGAAAAAAGTCCTTTATTTCTGAGTCACAGTGGAGTTCGATTAGTGTGTCTTTTTTTTAAGTGGGTAGATTGCTGTCGTTCAAGATTGAGATAAGGAACGGGTTTCTTATCCAACTATTACGTCTTCTTTTCTTCCTCATTTGTAGGATGAAAATAGTGGTTAAAATTTTGCTGGAGAACAGTGAGAAGTTGGGATACAACTAAACATCATTTTGTCGTCAATGACTTCATCTTTGGACTCTGCAATCACTTGCCCAAGCTCATCGAAGTCTGAAAAGTCCCTTCTCTCTACTCGTTTCTTCCACTCTGAAATTTTCAATTTGAAAGCCTCAATTTTGGCATTGGAAGTAAACACATCTTGACTGGGCCCTTGAAGGGAGAGGTTCAACACATTGATCTTGGTGAATATATCACACAAGTAAGAAAGTTTCGCAACCCTCTCCTCTTGCATGAAACAGAATACATGGGGTGAGCCACATTTTTGCAAGAGGCCATGAACTGCCTTCTTTAGTTGAAAGAGTCTCTTCAATGCAACTCCTCTTGATAGCCATCGCACTTCGCTGTGAAATTGCAGGGTCTTCTCAGTCCCCTCATCCCATCGCAGAAGTTATGGAACTTGCGAGATTTCTTAGCCTTGCTCTTGATATCATTGATGATAATGACGCACTTTTTCATTACTGCATCAAAATTGGACTCACTTGGTAGATGCTTTGATGCCAAATTCTGGCGATGCAGGGCTTAGTGAGAACGTCTACAGTTCGGTGCATAATCTTTCAATCTTGCCACTGCGCCATTTCTTATCCCAACTCCACTCTCTGCACCATCGTTTGTAATGTGCGAACACTTTTCAATTGCAATCCCATTGTGGGTGAGACAGTCCAGAACTTGTCTTACAATTGCTTCTGTAAGGGCTGTAACGAGAAGGATGGTTGTCCGCCGCTCGTTTACTTGTTTGCGGCTCCACTAGGGGACAGAGAAGGAGGTGCAAAAGTCGCTGCTGCCTCCTTGCACTTCAGACACGATTCAGTCTTTACCACAGCTGTTACTTCACCTCGCTGTTCTATTCCAACTCTGGTTGTGTACTCATCTGAGGTTCCTGGGGCTTGAGGGCTGATTCCCCAGTCCTTCACTATTCGACTGTCAACTCCGGTCACCTACTCCAGCTACTGCCGCGGCTGCCACGTGATCGCCACTTCCTCCACGCCCTATCTACCATCCGTGCCCTGGCGTCTCTCCTGTGTGGCCTGACATCGCCCACCAACGCCGGGAGCCAAGTGAGGAAGCTGTTCTGGACCTTCCCCCTGAGAGCGGATCACCGCGTTACCAGAACATTCCACCGTGCTGGTTAGGAGGAAGATTCATCTGCAGCCATAGGAAATACCTGTTATTTGTTGCATTGATTTAAGTAATTGTTTGACTCCAGTGCTGTTTATTTAATATTTGTGTGAGTGGTGTCAGAGCTAAATTATTGTGATTATTTTCGTAGTAAAGAGATGTCCTCTCTAACGGTTGTTTGTTACTCCTTGGTAACCAATGGTTCTTGACTTTCCTTTTATAACATCCTGATTAGGTTGGCAAGGGATTTATATCCCAAAGGCCAGCCCTTTGCATCTTCACCGGCAGTTTCTATGCCAACATCTTCACAGAAAATAAACTCTTCTGTCATTCGCAAGTGCTCATAATCAACATAGCGAAAGAAGCATATCAGTTAAGCCTCGTTTGCGAGATCTGTCGACTCGTCAATTTGCAATCCATAGCAGGGACTTTTCCTAACTTTTTCGGCTAGTTGTACAAGCTACCTCTTATTTGGCTCTATATGCTACCACATTATGTGTGTGGTCGGGGGCCCCCAAAGGTTGGGGGCCCCTAGTCACGTGCCTCATGTGCTTATTGGGAAATCCGGCACTGCACAGGATGTACCAAGATTGACTTGTTCACTGATTTTTGCGGATCACAATGTCGGTCACAACTGCTCTTGGGTCACAGAACCTGGTCACAGTAGTCTGTCGGGTCGCACTAGTAGATGGTTTGGGTCACAGTAATATGACCTGGGTTACAGGGTTGGGGAACACTGGGCTAGAGCAACCATTTTATTATATATTATAGTGACTGCTTATCTTCCTTACACGTCTCTTCCTATTCCTACAAGTTGTGTGATGTAATGAATTAGTGACTAGTATACCAATTATCGTAAATTCTTCCATCTCTCCAGCTATTATTCATCTCCCCCCCCCCCCCTCTTCCCCTCTCTCTTAGCTCAAGGCGCGTTGTTAACGGTTAACAAATTTATTGACAAAGCTTGGAGTACAGTTTGCCTATTCTGAGTAAATATAGGTCAGAGTCATGTGGGTGATATCACTGTTCACTGTCACGCAGGACAGTGGTTCATAGACATTAGGAGTCATATTCTAATTGAGGACTAATCAATATGGGCTAGAAATTTTTGGATAAACAGCAAGAATGTCCTCAAGCACTCCTGATTCAATGTAATAACTACAAAGTTCATGATACAATAAGCTAGGTGGCCTGAAGTCTTTGACACTGTCACATTCAATAATATAGTGTTCAAGTGCATGTTTTAAAGGTTTATCACAAAGTTTACATGCTGAGTGTTCGGTATGGGTACAGCGTCACTATCTTACCAGATATGTCTATATCCTAGCCTAATTCTGGCCACGACTACATCACATTGTCTAGTTCTGTCCTTATGCTGGCCATTCCGATACCTCTTGTCACAATTTTTCATCTTATTTTCTAATGCTACAACTACCAGGTCTCTCTGCATTTCTCAGTTTTTCTAGACCAGAGTTCATGATTTTCACTTGAATGTTTTTAAATACAGCATTGGACTGGCCTTAGAGGTGACGATGAGTGTGAGGCCGTAGAGGAGGTGATGAGTGGGAGGCCGTTGATAAGGTGATGAGTGTGAGGCCGTAGAGGAGGTGATGAGTGGGAGGCCGTTGATAAGGTGATGAGTGTGAGGTCGTAGACTGATGCGGCGGCACAACACTACGCTAATTAACATACACAATATCGAGTTTCTTAATTATTATCTAGGTCTACGAGTAATGACTTCCAGAAGTTGATAGATAACTTGGACAAGACTTTCTGGTGTTGAGTTTGATTAATACATCCTCGTGGAGTAACAGCATAAGTCCAGAAGAGAGCTGAAATACCAGTTAATGTTTAGCAAAAGGAAACAATGACCTAACCTAACCTAACTTAACATAACTTAACCTAACCTAATCTAACCTGACCTAGCAAGGCCTATCGCCGTAGATAACACCCTACGCCTCCTCGTCGCCAGGGAACCGTGGGAAATGTCTGCCGGGAGCCGCCTCACTTCTAATTCCAAACTAATTGGGGTTCGGAATCCCCGAGGCTCTGAAACAACAGTCCATGCAGCGAGGGCCATCATCAACAACATCAACGATGACAGAGTGATAGTTAAGTTAGACTTTAAAAAGTGCTGGACTCAGCAAGGACCCAGCCCTCTTATTAAGTGAAAATGGAATCATTTTAGCAGAAGGCGTTCAGCAAGCGAATCCATTCGTTCCACAGAAGCCATGAACCTCCTCCTTCAATGATTCTAAGTGGGAACAACAACTTTTGCTGTTCACCTGGGAGGAATTTTTGTCTACAAAGACTTCTAGAGCTAATTGCCAGTATTCCTATAGTCTTTTGTAGCATCAAACGAACTTGTTGGGAAGATTGTTTCCGAACACCTTAGGGACATGAAACAAATTTACTAGAAAGAGCCACTAATGGAAGAGACTGGCTCAAATATGTTCTGGAGGGAATCATCTGATCTATAGAGGGCTCTGACCTATAGAGGGCTCATCTGAAAGCAATGAGGATCTTCCCTGCTTGGAAATTTGTACCAGCCGCCCCAAACTCCTTTTCAGACCACCTTTGCTGGAATAGCCTTTCGTCTTGTGGACCCCGTCCTCACTGTCTGTAAGTGTCTTTTCTGCATCTAGTGGACATACCAACCAAGCAGCCACGTCTTCTTCTTCAGGGTTGTCTTGTAAGACATAATAAAATCAATGACTATCAGTAAGAGGAGTCTGACCACCACTGCCTGCTCATTACATAGGGAACTGTAGATATACAAATCCGACAATAGGTGTCCAGATGGAATTATGCTGCTGCACTGGAAGATTCTTATTCTCTTCTCTGAGGCGAAGGTCTCATTAACACGACCAACCACACATTATACTCCCTACTATATATTATATAGTGTTGCAGGAACTTGATGATTATTTATATTCATATTTATATATCTGAATTATCTATGAGCCAGGCTTTCTCCTTATGGAGTTTTTCCTGTGTTATTGTATCATCACACATACGCCACTGTGTGGTCCCTGTCCCTAAGTAATGGGTCTGAGTTACAAGGAAGCCATTTTGTGTTATGCCTATTTGTTGTTGCTTGTGTACTCAACGTTATAATATTTATTTTAGCCTATATTATTCCCTTACTGTGTTCCCATAAATGTTCTAATCTTCTCCCATTACAAACCTCGTGTAGTAGAATATGTAAGTTTGAAAATTAGAGAGCATTCATCTGGCATGCTCCGATCAGTGGAGATTACTGACCAGCCTGGGTTAGAGCCCTGGAGGTGCCTTCTCTTTCTTGTTCCAGCTTCTGACCTGAGCAGGTGTCCCCCTCTCCTCTTTCTGAGCCACTATGTGGTTAAGAGTTGTCCTTTCCTGTTCTAGGGATTGTTAGGGATCAGTGGTGCTTATGCTGAACTCCCAATTAGGTAGGAAGTGCATTTATATTATGTCTTGTACCTTTTATTTGTAAATATATGTAAATAAGGTAAATTTACATAGGTGTTTCTCATGGTCCTTTTCGACCAGGATTTTATTCTTCAGTCATGACTGAGTATTTGAGAACACCTTAAGAGTAACTCATGAAGTCTACCCTACTTAATGCTAGCCATAGCGGTATATCACTGCAACCAAATATCATGACTGCCTCTCCTCAGAGTGGCACAATGCACGCCATCTGTTATGCTGGTACTAATTATAACACTGAGACTAGTCTTACTGCCATTCTAAGCGGGGGATCTAGAAGAGAGGAGGAGATTGTCAGGTGTTAACATGATTCGTAAGTACACAGCGGCTCACAGGCGAGGCAGCCACAGCCTTCCCACGGTACAAGCCACCACCACAGCCACAGCCTTCCCACGGTACATTCCAACACCAGAGCGAGGCAGGATGGATATTGGAGGGAGAAACCAATTACGAACTATTATTAGCTGTGTGTGATAGTGGGAGTGAACGCCTAGCGAAGAGTGAACCAGGGACTGACAACCTGTAATCCGTCGACAGGACCAGGCTTAATATAGTGTCAGCTCACAGTCATGATCCTCTAGAGGTATGAGCTTGTAATATTATTTTAAACATACTGAGAATTAGGGTCATCCACTAAACAGGATTTCAAATTAGAAATTTCTATTAAGTTAATAATTATATATATATCTATATATATATATATATATATATATATATATATATATATATATATATATATATATATATATATATATATATATATATATATATATATATATATATATTTCATGTAAATCCACAATGAAAACGTGGATAAGATAAATCTTGATAAAATCACACGGGAGAATGGAAACAACGGAGTACCTTAGCTTTCGTCTTTATTCAAGACATCTTCAGAGGCAACTGGATTACATAGACAGAGAGAGGCTTAAATATACAGGGTGACCTTAAAAACATGAGGTCAGGTCATAATGAAGACATCCACTAATCCACACACCAAAACCATCACACACGTAGAGGAGCTTAAGAGAAGGGGGTGACGTGACTAGTCAGGGATGAGCATGGGTCTTTCTGCTCCTCTAGCCTGTATTTATATGGAGTTTTTTGAGTCTAGATTACTACCCAACATAGTGGACTTTATTCCTCCATGGTACAGATATGTTGATGATGTTCTTTGTCTTTGGCCTAGAAACAGTAACCCATTGGAATTTTTAGACAAGCTTAATAATATTGTCCCTAGTATCACATTCAAAATTGAAAGAGAAATAAATGAATCCTTCCATTTCTTGATATGCTTATCATGAGAAATGGCCAAAACTATAAATTTAAGGTATATAGAAAGCCCACACAGGTTGATAGTTTCATTCACTTTTTATCGAATCACTTTGAGTCTACCAAAATGTCAGTTTTTTCTGCTATGTTCTTAAGATGTCTGCGTATTTGTGACTCTGAATTTATTGACGATGAATTGAAACACATTCGTTCTATTGCACAGAAACTCGGGTACCCTTCTGTGTTTGTTGATCGTTGTTTTAATAGGGCTAAAAAATCCTTTCATTCCTCTCAAACTAGACAAGTTCCTACACTTAAGAATATTTTGACTCTGCCCTATCGTAATGAATTTGTCCCGTTAGTTCGGTCCCTCAAGCTTCTAAATATTAATGTTGTTTTCAAGTATGACTCAACCATTACCAATATGTTAATAAGGAATAGCCCAAGTTTGAATGTAAATGGAAGTGTTTATTGCATTCCATGTAGCAAATGTAATTGTAATTATGTTGGACAGACAGGAAAAACTCTGCAGCTCAGAATCAAACAACATAAGTATAATATCAAAACTGCATCTGAAAGCAGTGCCTTGTTCGTTCATGTTAGGAATAATAATCACCCCATTGCTTGGGAAAAAAGCTTAGAAGTATTCAAATCATCTTGTGTCACAGAAAGACTTCTGGTTGAAGCTAGTTTGATTAAGGAATTAAAATCTATAAACCTTAGTGATGGTCAGTTCAAAACTGATAATATGTTACATAAATTTATTTGTCAGTGGCCCAAGGTTAAAAATGCTTTGAAAACCTTTGATCTAGATGTAAGATAGTTATTTTGTGGGTCCCTTATTTGTGACCTGACTAGTCACGTCACCCCCTTCTCTTAAGCTCCTCTAAGTGTGTGATGGTGTTGGTGTGTGGATTAGTGGATGTCATCATTATGACCTGAGCTCATGTTTTTAAGGTCACCCTGTATATTTAAGCCTCTCTCTGTCTATGTAATCCAGTTGCCTCTGAAGATGTCTTGAATAAAGACGAAAGCTAAGGTACTCCGTTGTTTCCATTCTCCCGTATGATTTTATCAAGATATATATATATATATATATATATATATATATATATATATATATATATATATATATATATATGCTGATAACCACCAGGAAAGAAGAAAACACGAAGTTCCCAAGCGCTTTCGTGTAATGTGAATTACACGAAAGCGCTTGGGAACTTCGTGTTTTCTTCTTTCCTGGTGGTTATCAGCATATACCTAGATCACGCGCACCTACAGTGATTTACTTGCATATATATATATATATATATATATATATATATATATATATATATATATATATATATATATATATATATATATATATATATATATATATATATATATATTGATAAAATCACACGGGAAAATGGAAACAACGGAGTACCTTAGCTTTCGTCTTTATTCAAGACATCTTCAGAGGCAACTGGATTACATGGACAGAGAGAGGCTTAAATATACAGGGTGACCTAAAAACATGAGGTCAGGTCAAAATGATGACATCCACTAATCTCCACACCAACACACACGTAGGAATAATAATCACCCCATTGCTTGGGAAAAAAGCTTAGAAGTTTTCAAATCATCTTGTGTCACAGAAAGACTTCTTGTTGAAGCTAGTTTGATTAAGGAATTAAAATCTATAAACCTTAGTGATGGTCAGTTCAAAACTGATAATATGTTACATAAATTTATTTGTCAGTGGCCCAAGGTTAAAAATGCTTTGAAAACCTTTGATCTAGATGTATGATAGTTATTTTGTGGGTCCCTTTTTTTTTTGTTCGACCTGACTGACTAGTCACGTCACCCCCTTCTCTTAAGCTCCTCTACGTGTGTGTGTTGGTGTGTGGATTAGTGGATGTCATCATTTTGACCTGACCTCATGTTTTTAGGTCACCCTGTATATTTAAGCCTCTCTCTGTCCATGTAATCCAGTTGCCTCTGAAGATGTCTTGAATAAAGACGAAAGCTAAGGTACTCCGTTGTTTCCATTTTCCCGTGTGATTTTATCAAGATTTATATATCCACGTATTCATGTGATTTCATAATATATATATATATATATATATATATATATATATATATATATATATTTTAGGCCATATTACACGCGGACTTTGAACATATAATCAACGACCTCACCAGCCAGGACTCGAACCCTGGATCCTAATGCATGAGACCAGGGAACGCTACTGACCATACCACAAGAGCACTAAAAGCAGTTCTAAACTATGTGATATTTCACACAAAGCCTGTTCATCGAGCTGATGGCGCAGTGAACCTCTCATTGGGAACTGCCCGTGCTGCTTATATATATATATATATATATATATATATATATATATATATATATATATATATATATATATATATATATATATATATATATATATATATATATATATATATATATATATATATATATATATATATATATATATATATATAAAACAGCTCCTGACACACACACTGACAACAATAACACATCCGTCAACAGTGTCATCATCAGTCACAATAGAACAATAACCACGGTATATCGTCGACCTCACCGCGTGTCGTTGTATCAAACTGCACAAATCTGTTTTCGATGGTTTTGCTGACGATTGTTATTCTGGGGCAGATACGAGCATACTCAATCTGTTAGTTTTGTTTGCATCAACATTCAGGCACATCAAACAAGTTTTCGGGACCAAATGAACTGTAACAATCATCAGGGTTTTTTTGTTTGTAAAATATACACATTGTTCACTCGGAGAACAGGTGATCATTGAATATAATTAACGATCTATCAGGTAAAATAATTTGTGTGTTGGGATAAAAAACGAAAACAGAAAAATAAAACTTTCTTTCATTCTCAATTGATCGCATTCCAAAGATAATTATGCAGATGTGTAATGAATGTGCAAAATGCGTTATCTCACATTCCAGTTGCCGCTGCATGTGTTGAATACATTAAATGTGGCCAATTCATTTCCTAAATATTTGTCGAAATGATTTAAATCGAGTAAAGTAGTTGAAGAGATGTGAGTGTTAGGTCTTCCTCGTCTTGTAATTTTGTATTTAATTCGTCTAATAATAATAACAATAATAATAATAATAATAATAATGAAAATGATAAAAATAATAATAATAATAATAATAATGATAATAATAATAACAATAATAACAATACTACTACTACTACTACTACTACTACTACTAATAATAATAATAATAATAATTAATGGTTTTATATAACACTGTATACAGCAGCCAAAGACTGAAAATATATCATGGGCAAAAATGTCGTAGTGTCAGGTGCAGTGACATTGGAGAGGGGATTGTTTAACAAAAACTTTCGATACAAAGAGGAGCCAAAGAGTGAACGCCTAGGTTATTTATGAATCACTTATAAATTTGTGTTGTAAACGTAGATAATCTCATATGGTTGTAGTATTACCCTCTATGAGGGTGAGGAGGGTCTTGTAAATACATATTACTGATCGTGATAATGTGCAGTGTTCTCACTGACCACTTCACGGTTTCGGCACCATGTTATTTCCTTTTCGAATTAAAGTTGTCACTTTTACATGAATCATGTATTGTTTGTCAATCTTTACACTGCTTACTTAATGGGAGTTTGTTGGTAAATCCTGGAGAGAAATTAATTGGCGGGGGGGGGGGGGGAGTCGACAAGTGACTCTGTATCTTGGTGAATATATCGCGGAAAAGTTGATTCATCCGATGCTCACACCTGTGCACAGTACTTCCTAAACAGTGGCCAGGCCTGTGGAACCTTGGGAAGTTGTAACCAGTGTTACGAACCCCGCCACCAATTGTCATGATCTACCTACCCAGCACTACGAACCACGCCATCTATTGTCTTGATCTACCTACCCAGCACCACGAGCAACGCCATCTAGGGACGAAACACGAGTATGACTCGTCTTAGTTACCACTCCCGGGTTTCCCTTCTCCATATCCTGGTTGTTGCGTCACCTCCTCAAAGTCTTCTTTGTCAGCTCCGATTCGAGGAGAGAGCACTTCACTCTGGGAAGTGACCACAGGATCACCTATCCTGGAAACCTACGGCACAGTGACTACCTACCGTCTTCTACAATACTCAGCCTTGCTCGTCAGCCATCTCAGCTCCGCACTTAAGTATTTGTAATCTTGTATTGCCTCCCCCACGTCCACATGCTTTAGAATGTGTTATGTTGTATAAATATGTATATACTGTTAATGTTTAGGTTAAGTATGGTTAAGGGTAAATTATAGATAGCTGAATATTTTGTTAAGGAATTTATGGTACTTTATTATACACAACAAAAACTCGCATCCTTTGTCTACCCTTTTATAGTCCGATTGTCTTTGTTTTTTTTTTGTTGTTGCTTGTTGGGATCTGGGTAGACTTTTAACTATATTCTAAATCCCCAACTCGTAACAAATGGCGACCGTGACAGGACACAACATTAAGTAACAAATGGCGACCGTGACAGGACCCGACCTTAAGTACCATATTCCTTCCTCCCTTGTAACTCCTTGTTAATTATTCCTCCCAGTCACTTCTGTTCACAATTGCTTTACGGTGGTTTAAAGTTTCCTTCATATGTGTGTGCATATATTGGTATTATCGTACAGTAAGAGTGACAGACGTAGGATATTAGGTTCCAAGTGTCATAAGGCTTACCTGTTATTACACGTGGCAGTCGTGTAGTAAGTCTTATCGAGTGTAGGGAAGAATCCGGATCTGTTTAATGCCGTACCCTCACTCCAGAGTAGGCTGTTCCATAGTCACTAGTTTAGGGTGAAGTGATATCTTGGGACGCCCCGCTCTACCAGGACCCCATAATTATAAAGCCTCCATTATTGTTCTTCTCATTATCTCATTCAGGGTCAATCATACCAAACTCAAGGGTTGTTTATCCGGATCTTAATACTAATGCCGTAATACGCCCTTCCTCTTTCAAGTATCTCAGGGTTGTTAATCCGGATCTTTATATTAATGCCGTAAAACGCCCTTCCTCTTTCAAGTATCTCAGGGTTGTTAATCCGGAACTTTATATAAAATGCCGTAATACGCCCTTCCTCTTTCAAGTATCTCAGGGTTGTTAATCCGGATCTTTATATTAATGCCGTAATACGCCCTTCCTCTTTCAAGTATCTCAGGGTTGTTAAACCGGATCTTTATACTAATGCCGTAATACGCCCTTCCTCTTTCAAGTCTCTTAACCTTATCTAAGGATCTTCTCAGAAGAACAATAATCATAAGTGTAATTTCCCTAGGTATAACTTGGTTAGTTTCCGGGACTTTCTGGTTATCCACTGCTGTGATATTTTCTAGGGTAATCCACTTAACTTATCTTTTGACCATTAGTTAATTTATCCTATTTTTCTTAACAATGGCCACCTCAGGTTTTGATCTCCAGGATTTTATTGAAAATCCTTCCGTAGCTAAATTACGTGTTAATATCCTGAAGAAAGAATGGAAAGAAATAGCCAACTATTACAATATCCCATTTTCACAGCAACTGACTAAGGAAATGTTAAAAAATCATGTAATTGAAATGTTGGTTCAACAAGAAGTTTTAAAAGAATCCGCTGTTGACCGATTAACGCCCATGTCCAAGAAACTTCAACCACTATCCACCACCCCTCCTCACTCAGAAGTTGCCTCAGGTCTGGCTAGCCCTCAAGAAAAAGCACAAAGAGTAGACGCCTTAGAACTAGAACGAGCTTGGTTCGAGTTCCAAATCAAAATGAAAGAACTCGAGTTGGAACAGGCCAAGTTGGAACAGGCCAAGTTGGAGCATGAGGAAAAGTTGGAACAGGCCAAGTTGGAGCATGAGGAAAAGTTGGAACAGGCCAAGTTGGAGCAAAAGTTGGAGCATGAGGGAAGGTTGGAACAGGCCAAGTTGGAGCATGAGGGAATGTCGGAACAGGCCAAGTTGGAGCATGAGGAAAGGATGGAACAGAACAAGTTGGAGCAGGAGGTTAGACTGAAAGAACTACAGGTGAGAGACAGAAGTCACCTTAACATCGGAGTTTAAATCAAAAGAAGTGGCATTAAGAGAGAAACTAGCTGCTTTTAACCCTGCTAATGCTTCTTCCCTTGTTCCCGGGTTTGATGAATCCGTTATGGACGGGTCATTTAGGACTTTTGAGAAAATAGCCGCGAAGAATGAGTGGCCAAAGAACCAGTGGGTGTCAGTGTTAGTTCCTAAATTATGTGGTAAGGCTCGTAGAGTTTATAACTGTTTAGACCAGAATGATGACTATGATAACGTAAAAAAGAATATCCTCACCTCTTATGCTATCACGCCAGATGGATACCGGCAGAAGTTTCGTAAACTAACCAAACCATTTTCACACACATTTGTTGAGTTTGCTCAAGAAAAGCTTAGGTTTTTTAAGAAGTGGTTAGAGGCTACAGAGACCTCCACATTTCAGGATTTGTTAAATTTGGTAGTCCTGGAGGAGTGGAAAAGCAAGATACCATTTCACATCTTGAAGCATGTGGAGGAGCGTGGAGAGGTTAATTTAGGGCGTGCTGCTGAGCTGGCTGATGCGTACACCTTGCTGGTGGAGTCACTGGGCAGTAGAGAACGTGGTACTTCCCGACATGTTAGGTCCTCCTCTGATGATAACCTTGGGGGCGTGAGTGGTAGGTCGAAAGGTCCCACACCTACCCCCCACTGATGCAACCAAGTTTACTTGTTCTTACTGTAAACACCCAGGCCATACGATCCAGACTTGTAAACACCCAAAGTGTCGAATTGCTAAAAGTAGTTCCCTGGATCCCAAATCCAAACCAATAGCAAACACCAATGTGGAAAGGCCCCATCAGGATCTCTTCTCTTCATTCACCTATGAGGGAAAAATTTCAATCATAGTGGGGTCTCGTTCTTTCCCTATTCGTATACTACGTGATACGGGCGCAGCACAATCTATCCTCCTGTTTAACGTCATTCCTGATATATCTACCGCATTTACTAATGAGAGTGTTCTAATTTCAGATCTCTCATCCCATTCTTCCTATCCTTTAGCTAAAGTGCACCTCCAATGTCCCTTGATTACTGGGGAAGTGCAAATAGCCATTAGGAAAGATCCAATGCCTGTGAGCGGCATTCATTTATTATTGGGTAATGACTTGGTAGGAGATCTAGTGGTTCCCAACATAAAGACAGTCGATTCTCCCTTACCTGTCAACTCCACCACTGACCTTAAAGAAACTATTCCTCATCTTTTCCCATCTTGTGCTGTCACCAGGTCACAGAGTGTGCGAAATGGGCCCTCTTCATCTGAAACCACCTCCAATATCTTACTGCCCACAGAAGATCTGTACAATAAGACCATTAGTAAGGATGAGCTCATTAAAGCCCAACAATCTGATCCATCTTTGTTCAAACAGGTGATGAAAGACCTCAGTGTGGACCATTGTACATCTTCGGCTTACCACCCACCGTCCCAAGGTTGCTTGGAACGGTTCCATCAAAACTTTCAAATCAATGCTGATAAACTATCTCCCCTCAACTATATAGTCCATACTCCTGATCGCAGAAAATATTCACAACTTGTTCACATTAATCTCATGAAACTTTACCATTCCAGGCAGTCAGAGGAAGACATCCCAGAGGCTATAAGCCTACCTGTATTGCATACGGTTTTGTCAGGGCCAGAGCCGGAGACAGATGACATGGACCTATTGGAGAATTTAGACTGCCCTCTACCTAAAGAAAACCCTGCTAACAGTCACATACTCAACAACTTGGATGAGTATTTTTCTGTTCTGAATCCATCTCAAGCAAAAGATCTCACTAAGTTATTATCAACATTTCCTAAAGTCACGTCAGACCTCCCAGGGTTTTGCAATATACTTAAACATGATATTAAGCTAATCTCAGATGATGTACAACCCATTAGGCAATCAGCATATCGACTAAATCCACAAAAAAAAGAGATTATGAAAAAGGAGGTAGATTTTTTGTTAAAACATAACTTGGCTGAGCCTAGTACCTCCCCCTGGGCTTCACCTTGCCTTCTTATTCCAAAACCCGATGGCACTTTTCGTTTCTGTACCGATTATCGTAAAGTGAACCAGGTCACTGTCTCAGACTCCTACCCTTTACCTTTGATTGGAGATATAATAGACAGCATAGGCTGTGCCAAATTAATATCTACCGTGGACCTGTTGAAAGGATACTATCAAGTGGGACTCACGGATAGGGCAAAAATAATCTCTACATTTATAACTCCATTTGGTCTTTTTCAATATTTGGTTATGGCGTTTGGCTTTTCTAATGCTCCGGCCACATTCCAGAGGGCCATCAACTTCCTAATTCAGGACCTAGGTGGGACGTTCGTCTACCTGGATGACCTGGTGGTGGTGTCGGACGGCTGTGACGAACATCTGGTGCGTTTGGAGATACTGTTCGCACGACTGCAAGAGACTGGATTCACCATAAACCTGGCTAAATCTGCTTTTGGCCGGGCCTCAGTGACTTACCTGGGACATATCGTTGGGCATGGTATGGTGAGACCCAAGGACGCAAACGTTAAAGCCATCTTGTCCTTCCCCACTCCAAGGACGAGGAAGGAACTCGTGCGCTTCCTAGGGATGTGCGGCTACTACCGTCGGTTCTGCAGTAACTTCTCCAGCGTGGCCGGACCCCTCACAGACCTTACCAGTTCTGCGGTCCCTTACATCTGGAACCAGAGGTGCGACCAGTCTTTCCACCGCCTCAAAGCCTTCCTTGCCTCCAAGCCTGTAGTCCACCCCCCTGACTACACCTTGCCCTGCCATCTGCAAATCGACGCTAGCGGTGTCGTAGTGGGGGCTGTGCTCCTACAACCCGACCCAACCACTGATGTCCTTCACCCTGTGGCATACTACTGAGCCAAGTTGAAAAAACATCAGACCAACTACTCGACCATAGAGAAGGAGGCCCTGGCTCTGGTGTTGGCAATAAAGAAGTTTGAATGTTACCTCCAGTCTTGCCCACAAACAACCCTGGTCTTCACCGACCATAACCCACTCACGTTCATCCAAACCAACAAGACCTCCAACCAGCGAATCCTCCGCTGGGCTCTCCTCACCCAGCCCTATAATCTACAAGTCCGGCACATAAAGGGGGTGGACAACCTGATTGCAGACTCCTTATCCCGAGCTCCAGTGGAAATGCAGCAGCTATTCTCCAGACGCACCAGGTGATCACCTCCTTCGCGCCCGCGCTAGGGAGGTCTTTGGAGGGGGGGTGTGTTACGAAACCCGCCACCAATTGTCATGATCTACCTACCCAGCACTACGAACCACGCCATCTATTGTCTTGATCTACCTACCCAGCACCACGAGCAACGCCATCTAGAGACGAAACACGAGTATGACTCGTCTTAGTTACCACTCCCGGGTTTCCCTTCTCCATATCCTGGTTGTTGCGTCACCTCCTCAAAGTCTTCTTTGTCAGCTCCAATTCGAGGTGAGAGCACTTCACTCTGGGAAGTGACCACAGGATCACCTATCCTGGAAACCTACGGCACAGTGACTACCTACCGTCTTCTACAATACTCAGCCTTGCTCGTCAGCCATCTCAGCTCCTCACTTAAGTATTTGTAATCTTGTATTGCCTCCCCCACGTCCACATGCTTTAGAATGTATTATGTTGTATAAATATGTATATACTGTTAATGTTTAGGTTAAGTATGGTTAAGGGTAAATTATAGATAGCTGAATATTTTGTTAAGGAATTTATGGTACTTTATTATACACAACAAAAACTCGCATCCTTTGTCTACCCTTTGATAGTCCCATTGTCAGTGTTTTTTTTGTTGTTGTTGCTTGTTGGGATCTGGGTAGACTTTTAACTATATTCTAAATCCCCAACTCGTAACACCAGTTACACCATCGACTCACATAATTACTTACTTTCCCCGATGATCATTCGTTATTGGGTTTATGTGTCTGTATTCCACAAAAAAATAGTAAGTCCGCTATTTTGTACCTTCATCCATTGAGCAACTCGAAGTTTGTATCTAGTCAGGCGGACCGACTGACCAGGTGTAGTCAATGTTATGCTTTCTGTACAATCCGCCAGGTTTCAATATTTGTCTGTCAAAATTAGGAAAATTCTTGTTCCTTAGATTGTACTGTACAATGATGGGCAGATAACGGACGTGCGCGCGCGTGTGTGTGTGTGTGCGTGTGTGTGTGTTTTACACCATTAAAGTTTTATTTCTGTATTCTCAACTATCGAGAACATAAGAACAGGTATCAATAGGTGTGTGTGTCATTCCTTATTAAAGAGACTGAACAATCATCTCTGCCGAAGTTGACAACATCTGGGAATGCGTATTGACGATGGTGATTAAATAATTCATGAAGTGCTTTACAGGGTAGCGGCTCCTAATTTTTCAGATTTTTCGAGAGAAGACATCTTATACGGTAAAGTACAAAACCATTTTAAAGTCATTATGATGTACAGTTGCCTCCACATGAACGTACCACGGCCTAGGTGTGTGTGTCGGGGAAAGGACACATTTACAACATGTGGCACTGCAGCGCCCTGATCACGGACGTGAAACCCTGGGTTGCCCTGTTTGACGGTCCCCGTAGTTCAGTCCTAGTTACTTGATCGTGGCTACACAACATAGTAAGTAATACAGGGTTCATTTAACTGTTTATATCCTCCATTGTTAGTAGCTTTTCAAAAACACGGTAGTTTCACTGTTCCGCGTCCAGTCATTCAGCCATGACTATGGCGCTACGCGCCACATTTCGTACCCGAGCCCTCACACACTCCCAGGCTGCGGTACAGTCTCGTTCAAGATTCTTCGAGCACTGCTGGAAACAGCTGGTAACTCAAGGCCGTCTGTTTACTATAGTACGTAGTAAAAATTATGAATAAATGTAAAAGGTTATCGGTGATTGGATACTTAGTTTCCCGTTGCTAAATTAATGATTAGGCTCTGTTGTTTCGTATTATGTTATAGTACGTACTATAGTAAACAACGGATTTGATATGCCAGCTGTCTACAGAAGTGTTCGAAGAATCTTGAACGAGACTGTACGTTCATGTGGAGGCAACTGTTCAGTACTCCATCGTTTAAACTCGAGAATAATAAACTTGGTCAAAACTTTTAACTGTATCAACGAAAAATGACTCCGCATTTCCCCCTAAAGGAGAGAAAGTACATGAACCCTAGCCCTCAATAGGATCAGACCCTCTGGGAGCCTGGGGCAGTAAGTCCTAGAATTTATTGAATGAGCTGGAATCTTGGCTCATTTAAACCATTGTACACACCATGGCATCGAGTTTTTTGTTCCAGCGCCTCAACATTGCAATCCAGAGAGGAAAATGCTTGCTGCATACAAGGATCTTGTCTCTTACCTGAGCAGCTCGAGGAAGTCTTTGAATTAGGATGAATAAACGAGTGTCTATATAAATATAATAAAAAGATGTACAGTCTCATTCAAGATTCTTCGAACACTGCTGGAGACAGCTGGCAACTCAAGGCTGTTTGTTTACTATAGTACGTGTAAAAATTATGAATGACTGTCAGTGATCGGTGATTGGTAACTTAGTTCCCCGTTGCCTAACTAATGGTTGGGCTTTGTTGTTTCGTATCATATTATGCCTTTCTGCTGGTATATACTGTTAATTTGATTATAAAATGGATAGAGCAATGGGCCAACTTATATGAATTCATTTTTAGACAATTAAACCGAAGTAAAAATCGGTAAGTATGATAAAGAACATCGGGCAGAGCTGTGTGCAGGTTGTGTATGAGGTTGTTTGTTTATCATTAATTTATACTAATATTATCTTCAAACGTTTAATCTATTTCGGGTAATTAATGCAGTTGAATGTAACCGATCCTCAACAGACTTCTTTCTAAAGACGCTGATTTCATGCAACGCAAACTGCTGTTTTAATTGGCTGTGGGATTAAGCAGAGTCCTCGGTTCACTGCGATGAACCAGTTTAAAGGCAAGATTTTTTTACGGGAAAACTATCAATAATCGAAAGATATGTCATTTGAAATAAATAATTAGCTAAATCTACTCGGATGACAATCATAATGGCAGTTGAAAGGTCTACAGGGATACTATACATATGCTACCGCATTACCTACTCCTTCAGTACCAGATTTCACTCATCAAAGTAATATTTTTTTATAATTAATAAAAACGGCAAGAGACCTCATTGAAATCGACTTTCTTCATGAGCGCGTGCGTATGTGTCTGAGTATATAAGTGTGCGTGAGTGTTCAAGCATTATTGTAAGTTATGTAATAATTGTGAGGTAAAGTTGTAATATAGTTTGGTATTTTTGCAAGGATTTCTTCCCATTTCTTATAAATAAATGGAGAGAAAAATATATACTCATACAATTATTACAGTAAACGTTTCCTAAGAAAATATATATATATATATATATATATATATATATATATATATATATATATATATATATATATATGCAAGTAAATCACTGTAGGTGCGCGTGATCTAGGTATATGCTGATAACCACAAGGAAAGAAGAAAACACGTGTTTTCTTCTTTCCTTGTGGCTATCAGCATATATATATATATATATATATATATATATATATATATATATATATATATATATATATATTGATAAAATCACACGAGAAAGTGGGAACAACGGAGCACCTTAGCTTTCGTCTTTATTCAAGACATCTTCAGAGGCAACATGATATATATATATATATATTGTTAACGGCAAGACGTGAACTTATTAAATATGAGATTATGAGATTGAAGTTTGAAAGATTAATTTACTCGTCACAAGTGCCTTGAAGAGCCAGATCGAACAGCTGTGATGGGACACATACAGTATTGTATGAATTGTGTCGTTATACAGTTTTCTTTGTCTCCGTCTCCCTCTCTAATCTTTTCCGTGGTATATATGGTAATTATTTCACATGCAATATATTTATCATATATTATACTGTACTCTTTCATAATAATTATAAGTATAATGTTAGGATTTGTTTTACTTAAATCATCCTGAGTACATACTGCATAAGTGAGGATATTAGAAGAGGATTGTTTTCTTTACATTTAATATACAATTTGAAACATATTAATGAAAATTAAATTTATTTCAGTTAACATAGAAAAAATGACTATCGATGTGCATTCAGTATGTAACGTTGACTATAGAGGAAAATTATTTCTGACACATTAATATTTAGTCCAGCCACCCTCATTCTCGATTACTTGCTGCAGCCTGTTGGGAAGGGAGACGACGTGATTGTGTATCAGTTGTGGTTTCCGCCTCAGCACCTCCCACTCACGGTGTGTATGCTCCTGTAGCTGCACCCTGGTTATCTCTTCAGCTAGATCCCACACGTTCATAATATTGGCCCAAACATTCTCTATAGGGTTCATGTCACAACCCTTACTTGGCCAGTCTAAAACTTGTCTAAAACTTGCAAATTTCTCTGTTTTGCAAACCACCGCGTCGCAATCCGTACAATATGGATATGACACCTATCGTGCATGATTGATTGGTTGATACGTTTATTGAGATACAAAAACAAATCTCAAAGGGATGAAATGACATAAGTCATCACTACCCTCCTCCAGAAAATGTCCCTCTTAGGACTCTCATAGATCCTTAATCCAGATATACCTCATATAATCAATTATAGTACATACTGTATACGTACTGTAAAGTTATATTCTAGAAGCAAAATTTCCATATTTCTTTAATATTTCATCTATTTTCCTATTTTTAAACATCCATTCTATTTTCTTTGAGACATTATTTATCTGGGCATTTCTATGTACATTATGCGATAGGCATTCCAGTATATAATGTGGCAGGTTATGGGATCTGGATGTTCTACAAACTCTACATTCTTTATCCTGTTCACTTCTCTCAGCTCCAAGTTCCCAGTATTATTTATATTCTAATCTTAACCTCAGACTGAATCTTTCCACCTTCTCCTATATTTCCCATATGTAAGATTTGTGTTCATGAGAACATGATGGTAATGTTTCATTGTTTTACTTTTCTCATGTATTTCATTCCTTTTTTAAATTATCTTCTATTGATTGTATTTTCCGTAGTTTGCTCCTTAATTGTCTCAAAGTTTTAATACATATTATGTCGATCTCGGCCTTTTCCATGGCTCTTTTTGCTATTATATCTACTGCTTTATTAAGACCAATCCTCACATGTGAAGGGGCCCATACAAATCGAACACTATGGTCTTTTTTCCTTATTGTATTTACTAACTTTTTGCATGAACCAATAATGTGTTCAAAGACTGAACTCACGCTGTTCAAAGAATCCAAAGCTGCCCTACTATCAACAAAAAATATGCATCTTTATTCCTCTTTACAACATTTTCCAATCCTACTAACACTGCATATAACTCGGCTTGTGTTGATGATATAAATTTGCTCAGCCGGAGTCCAATATTGGTGTCATCAGTACCTTGTTCTGTGTACTGTCTTATAAGGATCCCACACCCTGCCCTGCCACTTGACACAACTGAACCGTCACATTATACATGCAGTGTGCTTATTTTAGGCAAATTACTAATCTTATTCCCATATAAAGCCCTTAACTGTCCTGGTTCATGTAATGATTTCTTCATTGTGAGAGGCACTAATTCTAACTCTACTTCTCGTTCTTTTCATGGCTTATCCTTACAACTTTTCTCAACAGCTGTACACCAGTCTGTCAGATTACATTTTGTTAATAATATTTACTAATTCATTCATGTATCCTCTCTTGCCTTGCCTCCAGAAGGTCTGTTTATTTTTTTAGCCATAATTTATATCTTGTACAAATTTACCCCCACTGTTCCCTCTCATTAATCGAACTGCTGCAACTGTATTAATTTTATTGACCCTCTGTGAAATGCTCTGTAACCCTAATTCTATTTTCATTATCACAATCACTGTATTCTTCTGACATCCTAAAATTATGCTCATTGCTTCATTTTGCATGATCTCAAGCTTCTGTAGTCTTCCTTCACCAGAACAAGAGACGACAGTTGTTGCATAGTCTATAACACTGCCCTGCATAGTTTTTGAGGTTTGTGTATTATTAAGCTTTTCTGGGTGTATTTTACATGCTGATCTCAAAAATGTTATCCATTTTGCTCAATCAGGTCAGAATTTTGTGCTATAGCATTTTTAGCGGAGATTCAGGTAAAATATTGGCATTTTTTGCTCAAAATGGGGTCCTCATATTCGTTCATTAAAAAAATCATCCGAGACATTGGCAAGCCTCACAGAAAATATTTCGGTCAGTTTTAATGCCCTTACGATGCATTTAAATACACCCACGTGCTCGCCAGCCATTTAAATGTCCGCCGTGACGCAAAGGAAAAGAGTATATGTCTGTGTTTTTTTACATATATTTTTTCACAATTAAATTTCTTTTTCATCCGGTGGTACATGGCATGTACTAGCAACCACCCCGATGTGCCTCTAAAGTCTAGACCCTCAGTCAGTGTCTCTCGAGACTTCAAGAAAGTGGGAGTGTGTGCGTCTCTCTCTCTCTCTCTCTCTCTCTCTCTCTCTCTCTCTCTCTCTCTCTCACACACACACACACGCATATTTCTAACCATATACACACCTGTTTTTTCTTCTTACAGAGTTGTACATTTAATCATGAATCGGAAGTGCAAGAACGACCCTAACAGGTTTTGCTATGTGTGCGGTTGTGTAACAATGACAGACCGACAGTGCACCATTACTCCCCTAGTGAAAAACTTATATCATGCATACTTTGGAATGAAACTTGGAGACCAAGATAAAGCTTTTGCCCCTCACATGTGCTGCAAAACATGTGTTGAAAATCTGCGGCGCTGGAGCAACAAGAAGATTCAACGTCTACCATTTGGCATTCCTATGGTATGGAGGGAAGGCAGAGATCATACCACGGACTGTTACTTCTGCATGACAAACCTTCAGGGTGAGTTATACTAATACATCAATACTAATATGTCAAATGCAGTATGTTCATGCATTCTTAAATATATCTGTAAGTTAATATGTTATGCTATCTTGATACTAAATCTTTCGTTCACATTTCAGGTATAAACAGGAAGAACAAACATCATGTTAAGTATCCAGTTGTACCCTCAGCCATCAAACCAGTTCCTCACGGACCAGGAATACCAATTCCAACTCCACCAGAAAACTATAGGGACATGATACTCGATGACGATCATGATATCGATGAAGACATAGAAAAGACTGACGCTTCTAGTACATACTTGCCCACAGCTTCTGCAAAAGAGCCCATACCCTTCAGTCAAGCTGAGTTGAATGATGTAACAAGAGACTTGTGCTTGTCTAAGGAGTCAGCTCGACTACTAGGATCACGGCTTTGCGAACACAATGTCTTAGCACCAGGAACAACATTTGCCTGGTACCGTAACCGTGACAAGGAATTTCGCAAGTTCTTCAGTTTTGACAAGGAAACTTCATTGGTGTATTGCAACAATATCAGTGGACTCATTGCAGCTATGGGAATATCATACAATATATCAGAGTGGCGGCTTTTCATTGACTCATCAAAAAGAAGCTTGAAAGCTGTGTTGTTGTTCAATGGAAACCAGGTCGCGTCTGTTCCGGTGGGGCATTCAGTGCAGATGGATGAGAGCTACAACAACATGGAGTATCTGTTAACTGTTCTGAAGTATAAAGACCACAATTGGAAGATCTGTGGAGACTTGAAGGTAATTTAATACACCAAAAACAGTTGCTTTCAAAAATTGATATTTTGTTGACAGTTTTTCTAATAGGTAATTATGTCTGCCGACATACTGTCATATTTTGAAGTGTTAATGTTTTTTAATAATAAAACTATTCAGCTAAACATATTTTTAATCTGTTTTTTCCACAGGTTGTGTCCATGGTGCTGGGCCTGGAAGGTGGTTACACCAAGTTTCCATGTTCCTCTGTCTGTGGGATAGTCGAGTAGACAAGCAGCACTACATGCAACATGACTGGCCTGCAAGAAGTGGACTTACTCCAGGTTCTCACAATGCTGTTGCCCATGCTCTGGTGAATCCGCAGAACATTCTTCTTCCGCCACTGCACATCAAGCTCGGTCTGTTCAAAAACTTTGTAAAGGCACTGGACAAAAAAAGCCAGGCTTTCAATTTTCTGAAAGAAAAATTTCCAAAAGTCAGTGAGGCAAAGCTGAATGCAGGAATTTTTGATGGCCCTCAGATCAGAGAGCTTTTCAAAGATCCCAAGTTTGATTGCAGCATGGATGTAAATGAGAAGAAAGCCTGGCATGCCTTTAAGTCTATTGTCTCCAATTTTCTTGGCAACTACAGAAGTCCAGAGTACGGACGAGTTGTTGAGGACCTACTTCTGAGCTACAAAGTTCTTGGTGCACGCATGTCCATCAAGATGCACTTCCTCAGCTCCCACTTGGACTACTTTCCAGAGAACTGTGGTGATGTGAGTGAGGAACAAGGAGAACGCTTCCATCAAGATATCCGTGTAATGGAGGAGCGGTACCAGGGTCGCTGGGATATCAACATGCTCGCCGACTACTGTTGGTGTCTGAAACGGGACGACCCAGACACCAACCACCAAAGAAATTCTCTGCGACAGCCATTTATGCATGTCTAACTGTAAAGGCATCTATGTAGTTGACATATTTTGGTCCTATGTGTTGTGGTTACATTTCTTATGATATATTTTGCATAAAAATGTTGACATCATATTTAAGAATTTCGATTTTTTCCTAATTCCCATAGCATAAAAATCTGACCTGATTGGGCAAAATGAATGGCATTTTTGGAATCAGCACGCAAAATACATAAAGAATCAGCTAAGAAACCCCGCACCTCATGAATTTTCTTTTCAAATGCAGCCCATGATAGAAATATACACCATTCTCAGTATGGGTGTCCCAGCTCTTTTACCACAACATGCTAGACCCTTCAAGGGCTGTAATCCTGCTCTATATTGAGTATGGAGATGATATATTTCTGCCTCGCCAGTAAAACCAATATACTTTCCTAAATATTTATATTTTGATACTTTCTCAATATTTTTTCCATATAGAAAAAAGAGATCCAGTTCCTCTTCCTTTACATTCACATATGTTTTTTTCTTCATTGATAACTAGGCCCATCTTTTGAGAAGGAACACTAAAATTATCTAAAGCAATTTGCAAATTTTTTGGCAGAGTTTCCTTGAAATAAGATGTCATGTGCATAAATTATGGTTACAACTCCTCTAGCATATTTGTGTGAGGCTATCTTTTCATTAACACATCAAATACCATTGGACTCAATACTCCCCCTTTGGGTGTGCCAAGTTCAAGTGCTCTTTCCTCAGACAAACATTCTTGATACCATACACAGGCTCTCCTTCCATGCAAGTAGTCGCCTGTACAGTGAAACAACTTTTCTGATACCCTTAGTGCAGCCAGTTCATTCATAACTACTTCACTGTGAGCTTTATCAAATGCTCCTTTTAAATCCACAAAAACTCTACATCTGTCTGCATCATTGATAAATATTTTATAACACAGTCTGAAGTACCTTTCCCTTCCAAAAAAACATCATCATGGAAAAACAAGATGTTAAAGACACTGGCCTGTATCCACCAGTTGTCTTAGGGACAGGAATAACTATCGCTTTCTTCCATTCTGTTGGTATTCTACCCTCTGTATAGCTCATGTTGAATAAATCTAATAATGGACTATTTTCCACACCAACTAAGCAGTTCAAAATTTCATAAGTCGCACCCTCTTCGCCTGGTGCTGTAGATTTTCCTTTTTTAACAGCATTTAACAACTCGTCTTGAGTAATATCTACACATGTTACATCACAAATATTTAGAGCTGATGAAATAAATCTTCTTCTTTCATTTTGTCACTCATCTAATGCTTCTATTGTCTTGTCAGGCAGGGAGGCAACACTGGCAGCTTTAGCCCATTTGTCTACCAGTTTGTTAGCTTCTTCCTCTTGATAAGGATGACTAAAAAAATTAATCTTTTTTCCTCTAATTTTGTTAATATTTTGCCACATTTTTTTGAGATTTTTAGTCTCCCCAATGTGCTGTGCAAAGTCTTGCCAATATTTCTCCCTTGCCTCCTTCCTTGCCTGCCCACATATTTTGTCTCTATCCATGAAGATTTCCCTATCTTATTCTCTTCTACCATTCTTTATCCACTCTTTATGTGCTACCCTTAACATCTGTGTCCATCCCTTCAACATTTTGTCATTAGCATAGCAGTGTTTCCTCGCCTCATGTCTCTTATCATTTATCTTTGTCTATCCATACAGACTGGTGTAGGTTATGTATCTAAGCTACTGTGCCGAGTAGCAACCTTGTATATAAGCTACTGTGCCGAGTAGCATCTATGTATGTAATTACGTGGCAACACTGTACGTGTTATGTGGCAACATTTCCCCGATGCTGCCATATGGCAATGCAGCCTCAGTCTGACTCCGTGGGTCATGCAAGGCACACGCTAGTCACGACTTGTATTTCTCCTATCCGTTAATAAATGGACTTCAGTGTTACCCGGTGTTTCCCTACCCATCACTGCCTTCTTCAGGGAACAATTGGAACGTTCATGGCGCAGTGAGTAGGATTTGTGGACTTACAAGTGTCGTGAACAATGCCGACAGTTACTGCCGGCGATGTGGGCGTCGACTCTATAGTGTGTTGTGTTGTGTTGCGTTGTGTTTCGGCGCGACGTGCAGTGTTGTGCCATCACAGTGAGTTTTAGTGACGGTGGCAGTGTTAGTATCAGTGTATTAGTGTGTCTAGAGCTGAGAGTTGAGCATTGGCCTATTTTTTGTGGTACCCATGGAGCATGCAGGCGTACACCCTTCTTGTGTGACATCCTGGGAGACATTAACATTCTTGCCTCCGCGGCAGCTCTAGCCACCCGCATTAAGGCCACCACAATCTGCTCTCTCAGACACACACACACACACACACGCATGCATGCACTCACGGACAGAACAGTGGACTCTATGAGTTATTTCTGCGCTGTTTACGTCATATATATGTGGTTTGAGCTGATGAGGCGACCACTTTATATACTAAACAGTGCAGTTCAAGCATACTAAGATGAGCGGGAAGAAGGGACGACGTCAAGATGGGAGACACGACTCCCCACCTTCCCCTCTACCGGGCCCAGATAGAGCTTCTGCGCCCACCGCCCCTCATCCTCCACCTCCAGCGACGGACATTGCCACAATTCTGAGGTGGATGGACGACAGGGACGAGAGACGCAGAGAGATGGAACTTCAGAGGAAGGAGATATGAAGAGAGGAGGAAAAGGAGCGCTTTGATGCAATATTGGCGACCCTGGCGCTAACCCACCCTCTCTCACTCGCAGGTATTGCGCACAAAGGCGCCAGTACCCTCCCTCCCCCACCACACCAGCGTCCTCCAGGTACTCTTGCCACTCCAACAGCTCCCAAGGCATCTGTTCAACCCCCACCCGCCCTCTCACCAGACGTCACGTTTCAGCTTTTTCGTGAGTGGAGGCGGCGGTGGACAGATTACTCCACGATGGTGGACCTTGATAGCATGCCTCCAAACAAACAGCTCATCCAACTGCGGATGTATTTGTCCCTAGAGACCCAGAGAGTTTTGGAGCACACGTTGCAAGAACCTCCCGATTCTACTTCTTCAGTGACACATGTGCTCGACCTTTTGCAGGAGCACGTTAAAGGTCGGAATAACGAGGCTTTGCGTCGCCGCGCCTTTACCAGCTGCAAGCAGGCGGAGAATGAATCCTTTGACGACTTTTTTGTACGCTTGAAGAGTTTGTCAGAGGAGATCGACGTCTGCAAGGTGCACAGCCAGGAATGTGAGGAAGTCTGGATCAAGCACGGGATCTTGACAGGTGTCAGGCAAGAAGAGTTGGTGCAGCGACTCATCCCCCTGGACGCTTCCTCCACACTCCAGGTGGTAGTGACTGAATGTCGGTCATACGAGGCCACCAAGTCTGCCACCTCTGCCTTACGGGCCCCACCTGCTGTGAGAGCTATCTCACAGTACAAGAAGGGTAAGAAGGCGGCCAACAATGTGAAGGCTGCCGCACGTTCTTCCACGCCTCCGCCTAGTGCTTCCTGTGGCAGCTGTGGAAAGCAGCATGTCCCCAAGACATGCCCGGCCACCGACGCACTGTGTCGTGGATGTGACCGCAAGGGCCACTGGTCTAACACAGACAGGTGCCCTGCACGAGGCCACAAGTGTCAGGCCTGCGGTCGCTATGGACACTACGACAAGTGCTGCCGCCAACCCAAGCCCAAAAGCCCGAGACGAGGAGGAAAGCAGCTCACTTCCCTCGGGGTGGTTCGTACGCTGCTCCCTTCAGATGGCCCACGCAGCCCCAAGCAGCAGCTGAGTCACATCAGGAGGGTGGAATTGACCACACGCCCCAGGGCTACCCCTTCCCCTACCATCCGCGTCGCCGTCACACACAGTGATGTGTCGGGTCACAACGAGGTGATACCGGACACCGGCGCTGATACTATGGTGATAGGCCTGAAGCACCTCCAGAAACTGGGCCTCACCAAACGCGACCTGGGACCACCGCCGCAGCTGCTGTACTACAATGCCGGACGCTGTGGGCTCCTTTCAAGCGGAGATCACCTACGGCGACAGGTCGCGTCACGGATGGATGGACGTGCAGCCTACTCTCGCTACACCCTTGTTGTCGTAGGAGCACTACAAGGAGTTAGGCGTGGTGCCCAGAGACTTTCCTGAGCAGATGCCAGCTGCTCAGTACACCGCCAGCAGGGTGCGTGAGTCAACGAGCGACGCGCCTGGCGCTGCCGCACAAAGCTGCCCAGAACCCACGTCCACTCCTGCCCCGCTTCCACCTGAGTCACGGCTGCTTCCTCTTCACAGCGAGACGTCTCCTTCAACCGCAAGGGCCTACTTCCTGAAGGAGTACTCGGAAGTGCTGGTGACGAAGGAGGCCTTACAGACCGCGCCACTGAAGATGCGCAGCCGTTTGCCATACACACTCCCCGGTTGATCCCTCTCGCCTTCAGGGATTCAGTGAAGAAGGAACTGGATTCCATGGTGGCCCAGGGTGTCATCGTACCCGTTGGTGACGACCTGTCCCCTTGGTGCCACCCTCTAGTCGCTGTGGCTAAGACTAACGGTGGAGTGCGGATTACTACCGACTTGTCTAAGCTTATCAGCCAGGTGTCCCGTCCCGCCCACCCTTCACCCACACCTTTAGCAGCTATATGGAGTGTGGACCCGAAGGTACGGCACTTTTCGACGATGGACGCCCTCTGTGGTTACTGGCAGATCCCACTGAAGAAGGAGGATCAGCCACTGACCACTTTCATCACACCTTACGGACGCTTCCGCTACTGCCGTGGCCCTATGGGATTCGCTGCTTCGGGGGACGTCTTCTGTCTCCATGGTAACATGGCACTTCAAGGCGGGACCAACTGCGTGAAGGTAGTGGATGACGTCCTCCTCTACGATGCGGACTACCTGACGCATCTTCGCCTCATCGACGAGGTACTGACCAGGTGTTGGACGCACGGCATCACTCTGAATGCCGAGAAATTCGTCTTGGCCGCACCTGCAGTGTATTTCTGCGGCTACCGACTCTCAAGGGATGGCATTGCTGCGGACCCGGAGAAAGTACGCGCCATAGCGGACTTTGCAAAACCTGCCAACCTTACGGATCTCAGGTCTTTCATGGGCCTGGTGAACCAGCTGGCAGAATTTTCTCCTGACGTCTCCGCCGCTGCCGGGCCTCTCCGCCCCCTGATGAGCCCCAAGAGGACTTTTACGTGGACTCCTGACCATGACCTCGCCTTTCATAAGGTGAAGGAGGCCCTGTCAAGTCCACCTATCCTCGCTACTTTCGACTCAGCGCTCCCCACCGTCCTCCAGACAGACGCCTCGCGCCTGTACGGGGTTGGTTACGCCCTTCTCCAAGATCACGGTGAAGGAAAGTACCGGCTAGTACAGTGTGGCTCTCGCTTCCTCACTGATGCTGAGTTTCGCAACGCTACCATCGAGCTGGAGCTGCTGGCAGTGGTATGGGCCTTATCGAAGTGCAAGTTTTACTTGATTGGCCTACAGCACTTCGACCTCATCACAGACCACAGGCCCTTGGTCCCCATTCTTAACCACTACTTGTTGGACGCCATCGAGAATCCCCGCCTCCAGCGCCTGAAGGAGAAGATTTTGGCCTTCGTCTTCACCGCGGCTTGGCGCGCAGGTAAGGAGTTGTGCATCCCGGATGCCCTCTCCCGCTCCCCAGTCAGCCGCCCGACACCTGAAGAAGAGATCCTCAGCACCGAGGCCGGTTTCTCCGTCAGCAACATCGTCACTTTGCAGGCCGTACAGTTCCTCGCCAGCACCCAGGCCTCAGTGTCGCCACGCGACAGCGATCTGGCCCTTGAGGAACTACGGACCGCGGCACGCGACGACCTTGGAAATGTGAGAGGACTGGGTTCCCTCGCGTCCGTTTTGACCTTCACAACGCCCTACACCCGTATTGGAAGATACGTGAGCACCTCTACGCAGATGGGGACCTCGTCCTGTACGGTGCCCGTGTGGTCGTCCCTGCAGCTCTCCGTCGTCGCGTTCTGGCCCGCTTACACGACAGCCATCGTGGAGCAGAGGCCACCAAGCGCCGCGCAAGGCAGGCTGTGTACTGGCCCGGCATTGACACGGATATCGTCAATATGGTCCGTGCCTGTGAGCTGTGCCAGATCATGCAGCCCAGTCAACAGCAGGAGCCCCTCTTGTGCAACGACGAACCCACCAGGCCCTTCGAGTCCGTGTCGGCTGATTTCTTCAGCACAGCTGGGAAACATTTCCTAGTTGTCGCCGACCGACTCTCTGGCTGGCCTGTGGTTGTAATCTGTGGCTCGGACACGACGTCCGCGGCCACCATTCTCCACTTCCGGCACCTCTTTCGTGACCTGGGCGTCCCCGTACGTCTGCGGACGGACGGTGGGCCACAGTTCACCAGCCGAGACTTCACAGGATTCCTGGAGCGTTGGGGAGTCCGTCACATCGTGTGAACATCCCACTACCCACAGTCAAACGGCCACGCTGAGGCTGCGGTCAAGACAGTCAAGCACCTCATCCTCAAGGTGGCCCCTTCAGGCAACATAGACTGTGAGGCGTTTGACAAAGGACTCCTGGAGTTACGTAATACTCCCACCCACACAGGGCGCTCCCCTGACCAGATCCTGTATGGTCACCCTCTCTGCTCTTGCGTTCCTGCACACACCAAGGCCTTTGCGAAGGAGTGGCAGACCAGAGCCGAGAGCTGCGACCGCCGTGCCGCTACACGTGCCCAGGACGCCAAGGCTCGGTATGACGACCGTGCCCGCCCTCTTCAGCCGCTGGAGTGATGGGCATCGGCCGGTCGCGGGACTACAAGGTCAGGATGCCGAGCGGCCGCGTCTGGTGGAGAAACCACCGCTTCCTCCAGCCAGTCCCATCCTTTCTCCCCTCCCTACCGTTCTTGGAACAAGGTCGTTGCCGGCCCTGCCACACAGTCACCACCATTTCCTGCCCACCCGGACCCCCGCTGTCTCTCACCAGCACCACCACCTCTTACTCAACTGAACCCTCACCGTCCCTCTCCGTCGCTACCACCACCACCTGCCCAGTCGGGCCCTCGGCAATCCTCGCCGCCACCTCCAGCTCCTGTACAGGTGCACCAAGTTGGTTCAATGGAAACAATCACTCTCCGTCTGGATCGCCACTGCAAGCAAATCAACCTTCTCTCTGTCCAACTCTACTTATTTGTGAAAACAATTGCGACATTGTAGAGGCAACAACAACTCATTCTGGACACCCTGACCCAACAGGGGCGCACTTTGCAAGCCCTGATGACCCGCCTCCTTCCATCTCCCGAGATGGAGGATCCATCCCTCGCTCTTCCACTCCTCCCTCTCCATTTTTCTCAACAGAATTTGGTACCTCCTCTGGAGCCCTGTCTATCCCCTCCGACTCATCTCACACAGGAGGCCGTTCCCTCCTCTTCTTACAATGGAACATCCAGGGACTTAGACCTCCCCCCGGACAGACCTCGCCCAGTTTGTGCTCTCCCATCAAGTAGATGTTGCTCTACTTCAGGAAACCATCACAGACGATGTTACTCCACTCTGCCTCTCTGGCTATACTGTTTACGCCCTGCCTCGGTACCGTGGGCAGGCTTGTGGCCTCCTCACCCTTGTACGTAACACCATTCCATCTGTTGGCAGGTCGCTGCCAACAGTGCGGGGGTGAGGGCAGCAGGTCGCTACCAACAGTACGAGGGTGAGGGCAGCAGGTCGCTACCAACAGTACGAGGGTGAGGGCAACAGATCGCTGCCAACAGTGCAGGGGTGAGGGTAGCAGGTCGCTGCCAACAGTGCGGGGGTGAGCGCAACAGGTCGCTGCCAACAGTGCGAGGGGTGAGGGCAGCAGGTCGCTGCCAACAGTGCAGGGGTGAGGGCAGCAGGTCGCTACCAACAGTACGAGGGTGAGGGCAACAGATCGCTGCCAACAGTGCGGGGGTGAGGGCAGCAGGTCGCTGCCAACAGTGCGAGGTGATATCAACAACTTGAGGCTGTTACCGTCTTCCATTAAAGTCCCAGATTTCAAATGGGCAAACTTTGATAGATTAAAAAGGCAGCTGAGAGAAGGGGTATCACGTTTGGGGGCGAATTACGTGACCTCACGTGAGGCGACCCCACTTTACCTGGAGACCTGACAATGATAACCTTACATACAGGTAAGGATGACCTGATCACGAGATTTGAGGTTGAAGAGTTCCACAACAATTTAAATAATGAGTTACTTAATGCACAAAGGCAGAACATACCATACAGAAAACTCGCATCAAATAACAATGACCTTTAATGGATTAATAATTATTTACAGAATATTATTGGACAAAGGAAGGCTATAGGTAGGAGAATAAATCGTGGTGAAGTTTACCTCCGAGATTATTATAAGGTATTGGCCGATAAGGTTAAGACCGAGATAAGAAAATCAAAGAGGAATAATTAACTGAACGCGGCAAGGAAGGCGAAGGCAAACCCCAAGGGATTCTTTCATATGTATCAAGCTAAAACACAAGGCAAGATTGGGCCAATACAGTCACATACCAGCAAGCTAGCGGATAACAACGGTGAAATGAACAGATCATTTTAAACAGTTTTCCCCACCAAAAATTTAAACATGATACCCGAGGCACCGATTCTATACAGAGATAAGATATTTGCCAGAATATTAAAGGAATGTAAGGAAGAGCTTAGTTTGCTCTTTACAAATTTGTTTAACAATGTCATTAAAGCAGGTTTAGTACCAGAATCCTGGAGGATAGCGAATGTGATACCGATTTTCAAGAAGGGTGATAGATCACTATCCTCTAACTACCACCAAATCAGTTTAACACCAGTTGTAGGGAAATTGCTGGAAACAATAATTTCAAACTCTATTCGAAATCACCTGGGAAGCACAAGTTGATTAATGATTCCCAACATGGCTTCACAAGTGGGCGTTTATGTCTGACTAATCTATAAACATTCTATGTATCTGTTTTCGAATCAGTGGACGACGGGCACGATTTTGATGTGGGTTTTCTCTAATTTAACAAAGCCTTCGACAGAGATATTCTAAAATGGATTAGGGCGCGTGGTTACAGGACAGGACACAGGAAGTAAGCATTTACGTCATTAAATCCTTTTAGGGTAACGACACTCGTGGAGTACCCCAAGGCTCAGTACTTGGACCATTATTATTTATTATATACATAAACGACATAGATATAGGATTAGATAGCAACATAAGTATGTTTGCTGATGACACTAAAATAGGGCGTGTAATTAAATCTGATAAGGACTCCGCAAAACTACAAGACGATTTATAAATTTTTTTCGAATGGTCTGAAAAATGGCAGATGAAATTTAATGTGGACAAATATAAAGTACTTAGTCTAGGAGATGCAAACAGAGAAACCAGATATCGGATGAACAACGTTGTTATAGAGAAATCCGACTGTGGGGAAGATTTAGGAGTAATAATAAATAGGAATTTTAAACCAAGGCAACAATGTGTATTTTCTCGAAACAAGGCTAACAAAGTGCTCGGGTTCATACAAAGGAGTGCTAGTTACAAGACTAGCGAGGTTATCCTAAAACTAATCTGGCACTTGTGACACATCACTTGGATTACACAGTTTAGTTCTGGTCACAGTACATACTACAGAATGGACATAGAACCCAAGAAAGAATTTAGAGGAGAATGACAAGACTAATCCCGGCCATTAGGAACCTTGAGTACAGAGACAGGTTAAAGCATCTTAATTTGCACTCCCTCGAGAGACGTAGAGCGAGGGACGACCTGATCGAGGTGCATAAATGGAAGTCAGGACTGAACAAAGGGGACATTACAAAGGTACTCAAACTATCCAACCAGGAACGAACTCGTAACAATGATTTTAAATTAGACAAATTTAGAATTAGACACGAAATAGGTAAACAATGGTTTGGAAATAGAGTAGTAGATGAGTGGAACAAGTTACCAAACATCATTATTAACTCGAATACGCGGGAGAGTTTCAAACATAGGTTGGATGGATGTATGAGCGATAGGGGTTGGGTGGGAATGGGACTGCACAGTTTGGACCAACAGGCCTCTTACAGTTTCCTTCATTCTTATGTTCTTATTTTCTTTGTAAATGCAGAAACTTGAACCAATATTATTTCATTGAAAGTGCACATGTCCACAATGTACTGTTGTTACTCATATGATTTATATGAGACAGTTTATCAGAGAGAGACGTGGAATGACTTTAAATATCAGTGTATTGCAACACCTTCTGACAGAGGCCCATATACTCATTCGTTACACCACCTGACCGATAGGAAAAATTGTCGGGTAAGGTCTGTCAGAGATGTCACAGACCCAAAGGCAGTCTAGGTGGATCGGGTATGCTATCGGGGTCGTTGGAACATTTTACCCTCCAAATTTTGATAAGTTGAGATAGAATATATTCAAAACTGATAGAAAATGAGTTTGCTGGTGACAGAACGTTTTGTTTCCATATACATTCAAAGACTGTCAGCTATTTACAAGTGTTAAATATTCCCGAGTGATAGTGAGCGTGCAGCTGCATGAAACCAACACCATGTCACTAAATACTGAAGGACTGTAAGCACTATTTTAGAGAAGAAACAAAACATGTACTTGTAGAGATATGTTAACACACATGCATGTTTATATACACGATAATTTATGTTCCGCGAATAAGAAATTTAAATTTCATATAACAAGCCCAAATTATCAACAAAATGAAGATGTTTAAGATCAGCCTAGTCAGGATGGATGAAACTGTGCCTGTCTTGTATAACTTTGTTGTGTCAGCTAACTTGCTGTATGCCATCCGTCGGCCATCCCAGTGTGGTCAACACCTGGTGAAATATAACCTTCAGACAAACCTCACAGACACCAGAGTATAATAATTTATATATCCCATAGGTATCCTCTTGACACTTTAATGTTCGTTTGATCATATGATGTAATTTTTAGTGACATACTTTTTCTTTTGAGGTAAATATTATTGGGGTACTCGACGCCTGGGTTGTGGTAACAGTGGGCCATCCAGCCGATTTGGATGGCCCGACCCATCGTATTGCCCGAAGCACGTTCTTAAATGACCTCGCCCCTCACAAGCGCATGGTGCCCGATGGCCGGGCACACCATCGGGTATGGAGACGGATAATACGGCCCGGAGTTGTGTCTGTGTGAACACGGCCACTTGATGCCTCATGGGCAATGATTTGTGGATCAGTATATATTGACCTTTATTACTTTTGTTTGGGAGTTTTTCTAACATTGTTAATACACTCCTAAAGTATCAAGTGAATGACAGGGAACACGCCCAATACCAACGAGCCGACAATGGTGGTGCTCTGGCCGGCCACTTTCTTCATCAACTTTCTGACGACGAACTGGCTCTCTGCTCTTTAAGGGACGTCGCTCAGTTGTGTCTCTCACTTGCTTGATATACAGTAGACTACAATCTTTGTTTCAGCCTTGAAAAATTTACTTGTGTATGTTAAAAAACTGTGGATGTTTTATTTGGGTATAAAAGGTAATTTAACGTCAGGAGGGAGCGTTTATAACACACCCGAGGCACTCAGCTGCAAGCACGTTGTCCAACTCATGTGAAAATAAATAGAAGTGTCAGGGGAGAATTCTTTTGCCTAAAGTACACGCTTATGTAAGCTTAGTCATCTATTTAGACTTATCTAATTTCTCCTTTGTATTTTTAGATCAATATTTATTATAATTAATTCTTATATTTTTCACCGTTGTCATTAGTGTGAGTGTATCTGCATGATCGAGGCGACGGTCATGGATAATAACAACGTGTGAACTGCGCCAATAAAGCTTTGGTTATAGTCTCTGTCTCCCCACCTATGGCAGTGAACATAAACATCCCGAATGAAACTTTCGTACCATTAACCGTACGACAAATAACACGGAAAGCAAAATACTGTCCATGCCTATTTGCCCAAACTAACTTGTCTCATCTGTCTCAACTGGACTACTATTTGCACATTTCCAAACAATTTCCTTACACCCTTAACGTCTACCAGCTGTTGTTCTTTCTTTATTATATATTCATTAAATATTTTGGATCACCTCAAGACTAGGTACCCAGGCTTATTTCATGTGGTTATTATTATTCAAGTGTCTGGCGAAAACCGAACCTAACCTAACCTAACCTAACCTAACCTAACTTAACCTAACCTGCCCTAACTTAACCTAACCTAACCTAACTTAACCTAACCTAACTTAACCTAACCTACCCTAACTTAACCTAACCTAACCTAACCTAACTTAACCTAACCTACCCTAACTTAACCTAACCTAACCTAACTTAACCTAACCTACCCTAACTTAACCTAACCAAACCTAACCTAACTTAACCTAACCTACCCTAACTTAACCTAACCTAACCTAACTTAACCTAACCTACCCTAACTTAACTTAACCTAACCTAACCTAACCTAACCTAACCCCTCCAGGTAGCGTTAGGATGTTTACACATCAGGTGAATTATTCTGGGGTGCCTAATCTTCATATGATCCCTTATTTGTTGCATAAACCTACAGCGGTTTACGAAATGTGAGAAATAAACATTTGTTGAAAGGTGAGCAAACATACTTGGTCACCCTCGATGGATGGGAGGATGGATTTGTATTTATTAAGCAAAATTGCCATAATAGTTAACATTTGGTTTTCAGGTATGTACAGAAAACAACGCAGGTAAACAGTTCAGGTGTATATAGATAACCAAGGTAAACAGTGTATACATACATAAACTATATAGGTATACAATATCCAGTGTGCCCTGACAGGGTGGGATCACAAACAATGGTAAAAAGTGAGGCATTATGACCAAGGATAACCAACAAAGATTTTATAGTCTTATTTCCATTAATGTTTATTTTGCGAAAAATGAAAGTGGCTTTTAGAGACAGTGCGGATACACCACACTGTATTAGTACTAAATCTTTGGTACACAGGATGGCAATATGGCCGGTACTGTATTCGACCGCATTCATTTCTGCAAGTTGTAAACGTAGGTACCCAATTACAGCTGGGTGAATTGGGATTGCCCGAGAATCGAACTACCGACTGGTGCTGTCCGCTGAACATAACAAAGTAAAGATTTAACCCCAAAACTGGAAAGAACTTAACGAGACGAAAGTAATACAACATGGAAGTTCAGTTTCAAAATAACATAAAAATAAAGAGCAAACTTTAATTTTATGTTCAATATAAACTATGTCATAAATATAAAACAAAAACGTAATTGCAAAGTGTAAAAGTGGATCCTAAGTGTACAATAAGTGTTCTGATTCATTTATAACAATAAACGAATGCATTGAATTGCTTATACATACAATGATACACAAATGAGGTCTATTTAGACTAGGGTCAATTAAGACTAGGGTCCATTTAGACTAGGGCCTATTAAGAATAGGGTCTATTTAGACTAGGGTCTATTAAGACTAGGGTCTATTTAGACTAGGGTCTATTTAGACAAGGGTCTATTAAGACTAGGGTCCATAAGGTATAGGGTCTATTAAGACTAGGGTCTATAAAGTATAGGGTCTATTATGTCTATGGACTATTAAGACACAGGTCTATTAGAACTTAGGTCTATTTGGAATAGGGTCTTTTGGGACTCGAGTCATTTCACCATTCACCTGACTCACAAATGAAAGACTCGTAGCTCTTACTGATGACATCCATCCATTAGACAATTATCTCTCATTTTATACACCGCCTTAAGGTTATATTGCATTTAATTACACTTTTCTTCTGTAGTGGGCCCAGGGTACCCTTGCCTACCCAGCTGTGAATATGTGAAGGCAGCCGGTTGCAGTGACCGCCACAGTACCTCCTTGTGCCCAAGGTTTAGTACACAGTGGGCTTTATCCGCACTACCCTTTCCGACTCCATTTCACTTTTCCACTGGTATAATGATATTTTGATATTTACAGTGTCAAATAAGTGATACCATAAGGTTGTTTAGGTGAAAATATACTAATCAATCAATCAATCAGAGTATCGTCCTCATATCTGAATGTTGGTGACCACAGTTCTCCACTCTAAATGTTCTTAATTTAATTCATCCACCCCAGTCTCATCCTTCTCCTGGTCCTCCTACCCTCAACTTTGCCAATTGATATTTCTGATTTTATCCCCCCATCCCCTATCATGTGACCAAAGTAACCCATTTTTCTGTTTCTGTACATTTCAAGTATTTCTCTTGAAGTTTTTGTTAACCTTAGTACTCCTTTATTTGTTTCCATCAGTGTAGCTTAGTCTTAACATTCGCCGATAACACCACATTTCAAATGCCTCTACCTCTTTCTGGTGTCTGCTGAAAGTGTCCAAGCTTCTGACCCATACAGCAGTCCTTGCCATATAAAGTCTTTCAGGAGCCTTTTTCTCAAATTGAAGTTAATGTCCCCTTTCATTAGGTCTTTTATATTATTAAATGTTATTTTTGCTTACCTAATTTTTGTTTTTATTTCTTCCGTACATCTACCATTGCAGCTAATGCTACTTCGCCAGATCCCCCCTAAAATCCAACTGTTTAAAATCCCTGTTGCCTACCATAGTTTTTATTTACTGATTTATTTCCATTTAGTTTCGTTTTTACAGCATTAACTCTTAAGCCATATTTTCACATTTTTCAACTAATCTGTTAACGAATTTTTGTAATGCCTCTTCACTATATGTAATAAGAAAGTGTCATCTGCATAGCCTTTATTTTATATTACTTTACCATCAAGTTTAGTCCTACATTATTACTTATAACTTCTCTCATTAAGAATTCTGAATATATATTATACAATGTTGAAGACAGAACACAGCCTTGTCTTACTCCCTGTCTAATTGTGAACCAATTCGTAAGTTCATTATTGACTAACACTGAAGCCTCCTGTTGCCAGTAAAGATTCCTTAAAATTCTAGTTTCTTTATTATTGTCTATATGTCCAAGATCTCAATACGTTTATTGTGCTTTACCTCATCAAAAGTTATTTTCAAAATCAACAAAGCAGATATAAAATTTTCTTTGGATTTCTAAAGCCCTTTCAATTAGAATTCTTAAACCAAATAGCTTCTCTGGTTACCTTTCCCGTTTTAAATCCACTTTGCTCTTCAGGTAACTCAATTTCCATTCTAAATTTCTACTAAAAATTACGTTTAATAAAACTTTGCAAACATGACTTATTAAGTTTATTTTTCTCTGGAGTGCTCTCTAAGGCTCCCGGATTTTTAGGTAATAAGACAAATATTGATTTTTTTGGAATAACAAGGAAGGTCTCCTTTGAAGTTTACAGATTACATATTTTAGTCAAACATTGTATTCCATTCTTGTCCATCTGTTTTATGAATTCTGCTGGTAGCTGATCAACCCCACAAGCTTTATCATTTTCATTTTGCTCACAGTTGCCTCAATTTCTGTTTCCAGAATTGGCATTTCGATCTTTATTTCCTAATCGTTTCTTACCTCTACTCAACCCTTATCATTATACAGTTCGTCTATCTACTCTGCCCATCTCTCTTTTACTTCTTTTGCCTCAAACAGGATCTTATTGTCTTTGCTTTTAATAGTCCGAACCCATTTATTTCCCATTTTCTGATCAATTTGCTTAATCTTTCTGTACATTCCCTCTACATGAAATTACCCCTTCTGTCATCATTTTCAATCTACTTGCGTTTAATTTCTATATCATGCTTCTTGTCCTGTCCGCATTCCCAGTGATTTTCTTTTAATTTGTATGTAATTCTCACTTCGTTTTCTCATATTTCTTCGTCCATCTATTTTCTAAGAAAAAATAATTTGCCATCCACTTACTTTTAGCCTCGTTCCTCCTATGTCCTATAAGTTTCCCCCAGTCTCTAACATTACTTCTTTATAATCATTAAATTGTTGTCCTGATCCTTGTTTATCAAAGTAACTCTCTAACAATAGTGAAAATCTATTTTCGGATTAAATTTCATATTCAATCCCTGCTCTGTGTTAAGCTGGTAGTAGGTAGTAGGTAAGTAGGCAGCTACCAAACAGGGAGGTACTACCGCCTGGGAAGATATTGGAAGCATAATGTGTTGTCTAATGGTAGACCCTGCTGCCATATGTGACCAAGTCCCAGGTTGCTGATCTGACTTTCTGCCTCATTTACACACAATTGCAGGGTCTCAATTGTTTCTCTTACTATTGACAACACAACATACATATATTGTGTCTCACTATTTGATCTTTTTTCATTTTTATTATTATTATTATTATTATTATTATTATTATTATTATTATTATTATTATATTTGTATTTTTTATTTGTATCATAAATTTGATTTACTATGAATTATTATTATTATTATTATTATTATTATTATTATTATTATTATTATTATTATTATTTTTTTGTATATTTTATTTGTATCATAAATTGTATTTACTATGAATTATTATTATCATTATTATTATTATCATTATTATTACTATTATTATTATTATTATTATTATTATTATTTCGCCCCCCAGGCCCCAATGTGGGTCCTGAGCCCGGGTGGGCTAATCTTCATAAAGAAGAAGAAAAATAAAAGTTCACCTAAATCCCATTTGATTTTGTCCAATTGGGACGTGGATTGACCCACACTCTGCCCCTGAATGGATCTTTGTTCGTGTTATTGAATTACTGAGTTTTTCCCGAATTAAAATGTAATCTATTCGAGCCCTGTCTATGCTGTTTACATTGACTTGTTCAAACCATGTACAGTATTTGCAATTACGATCTTGATTTCCTTATGTTACAAGTAGTTGAGTGGTTACGTACGTGTGTTGGTATACGTACTGGATTTGGTGGTTGGGTTTACTGTCAGCGTTATTAAGTGTCTTGAAAGTAAAGGTGTATTGATATTACATGATATTGTAGCTGATGTTGTTGCTGTATAATGTTATTGTTTCTGATATTGTTGTTATATGATGCTCTATGTAATGTGATGTGTTAAGACAAATGTGTTCAAAATAGTTGACTTAAGTAGAGGACGAGCCGCATTAAGTTCCCCACTAAATAGTGGTAGGTTTGGGACCCTCAGTCCGGCTGCCGGTGAGGAGTCAGACACGGTCCCGACTTCCAGGAAGGCAGACATACATTTGTTAAACTTGGGGACCACTTACTCAGGTTTTGTATATCAGTACTGCTCTAGTGATTAAATTAGGTGACCATTGGTTGTATAATTGTGTTATATATGTGTGTTGAAAGTTCAAGGGTTAGATTGTTGTGACAAGTTTTCTTTGAAGAGATGGACCAAGAACTTTGACTGTTCGGTGTCCAGATTATGATGTACCGTACTGTACACGAGTTTAGTTTATACTAACTGATCATTTGTCATGCAAAGTGCCACACTGACATTATAATTCACAGTAAATTATCCCAATTCATTATGTGTAATGTAACGTCTTGAAATGTCAACCCTAACCCTCCTAGAACGGTCAACGAACCTGCTCCAGTTGTTGTTTGTTACCTGTACCCCCAGAAACTTAAAAGTATTGTTATATTAAGTTAACCAATCCCGTGTCCATATTCCATATTGTAATATACATTTTAGTCATTAAACTATTAAAACGTTGTATATTTAACAAAACTCTGAACCAAAGCTGCACAGAATTAATGAGGGCTTTACCGAATTTCAACTGAACCCTTAAGCATCTTAGTGCCATTTTGCCCTCCTGTGCAACTGTGAGGGGGCGCATTCTCGAGCTGCCACCAATGTGAGGGGGCGGGTTCTTGGTCTGTCACCAATGTGAGGGGGCCCGACTCCCTCTCTGTTTCTACACCACCCTCATCTTATTTACTTCTCTTAGTTCTTACTCTACTCAGTTCCGTCACCTATTCTTGGGTAGCATGGACGAGGGTCTAGGTAGCCTGGGCATTCTTTGGGTAGCATGGTCGAGGGTCTAGGCACGTGAGTATGGTAATTTTGGTATCAGGTCACTTGGATGGAAATAAAGGTAAAATACTGTGGGAGAAATGAATACACCTTAATTCTCTAAAACAAGTTTATTAATATGAAATCAAAGGGGAAAATATATGTGATAACACTCTCTGTGGACATATACTTCCATGGAGTAACCCAGGGGAGAACACTAGGGCTCGCGGCCTTTGTTATTGTGGAGTAGCCAGACACATGGCGGGTCTGGGGTCTGGCCCAACGAAGCCTTGGGGCACATTAATCCGGCCGCATCGGTGCCATCTTCTCATATATGATCCCGGCTGGACATCTAATACATCCGAGGCCGTTGTTGGATGGTAGAGCGATTCAAGAATCACAATGGGATCGGGAGACAAACGGGAATCAGAGTCAGGGGACCTGTATGGATGAAGGGACGGGCACTTACTAACTGTGACAACAACATCACGTCTCAGGGGACGTTAAAGACGTAAATATGACTTCACTCAGAGCATATCAACTACGTTACTGTAACACTTGCACAATCAACTATTAATTGGGTCAAATCACTTAAAGAAGGGTAAATTACAACACAGCGTGGATGGCCTACCTGTATGGATGAAGGGACGGGCACTTACTAACGGTTGAAATGCCCGCGCGCCCTCACTCAAAACAGGCCAGGGAGTCCAGCTACTCCTATTCCGATGAATTAATTTACTGTACACTCTGACCTTGAAATTGAGACTATTAACTCATTTTCATTCTCTATTATCATCTTCACTAACAATGCTCTGACTCAGCTATCGAAAGCACAATTAAATTGATTACAAAGGTTTGGATGGCAACAGGTCCCAACATACAGCGTCTACTCCCATAGACCAAGACGGGGGACGTTTCCACTGGGGGACTCAAGAGGGTTTTGTGGACGTTTGAGCGTAATATGAATCCTTAAGGTTTTCAGGTTAGCCGTCATGACCATCATCATGACCATTACACAACATTGCAATACATGGCATAACACTTGCAAAAAGTCAATTAATATTTCTCCTCTTTCATTCTATTACCCAACCCATGTGGACATACTTTTGGTTCTACTTTCCATTTCGCAAATTTGGCGTTAAAATCACCCAATTATGTTCAGACATTCATTGACCTTTACAATGTCTTTGGCTTTCTTTAAACGTTCAAAAAGATTTATAAACCCTCATCCTTGCTACCATTATACATAAGCCTGCATTATATAGTAAAACTCTATATGCCACTGCCCAGCGTCCCTTTACACGACTGTGTTTAGAGTTTGTAACATAAAATGTCCTAACTTTTGAACACTGCAACATAATAACACCATTTGTGTTTTGTTTTAGAGGGAATTATGTCCACTTTCGCGGTAGAATACTTTTAATGTAATATCAAAGCCCCAAAATTAATGCGATGATAAAAAATATACTTCAACATCATCCACGTTTCATTAACCTCAATGTCGTCCAAGTTGGTTGTTTAAACATAGAATTAAAAGTCAGTTATGGTGTAATGTAATAAAGTATTAAATGTAAAGGTTGTCTGGTACTATTCTACAGTAAAGTTATAAAATAAATTTACTCACCAAACCAATGTTTGGAATACCGCACACTGACTGGATGGGTCTGTATTCTCGTTTTCATCCTGTAGCAGGGGTTCTCAAACTATTTCTCACCAGGTAACCCTGAGTTATCATCGACCTGTACCCCCCTTATTGAGAGACTGAATATACCTGTAGAATGGTACTACATTAACACTGATTCACTATAGAAAGACAGTGTTAAAATATATTTAGTGCTTGGAGAGAAGCTACATTCCATATTGTAATTATAATATTAAATTTATATCATCTCTTGGATTAAATTTGGTGAAATTAGTATTTTCTATACAGTATTGATTTTTCCCAGCCATCAATGTAACCCCTGGAAACCCTCCTGCAGACCCCTGGGGGTTTGGAACCCCAGATTGAGAACCCCTGCGTCTAGAGAGTCTGGTTCATTGTCTTGTTCCATGATGTAGGGCAAATGGCAGGCACTTCACTATATAAAAGGCACAAAACACAGGCGCTAAATAAGTGTGGTGCATTCTCAAGCCGAAGTCACAACTTGGCTTTATCCTGTATTGTCCTCTATTGACACCTTTCATGTCCTGGCTCACTGATCAGCTAATGAATGTCAAACATGTGCACACAGTCAAGGCAAGAAAAATTTTGTTGACACTTTAAGTGGGAAATGTAACATGCAAGCTGATTGGCTAGAAGTATGCCGAGAGAACATATAATGTTTTCCAAGGTCTTGCGCTTATAACGTTTTCCCGGAGCAAGACTCATAGTTATGAAGTAAATATCTTCATCACTAATGTTGTTTGAACCTGTCTATCTCACTTTATTTAATCCCAGAATGTCCGACTGCGATCTTTTCACTTTACTGCAAACATATACAAACTTCCCACCCTCATAATTATAATGTAATGATCTCGTATTTCATATTCCTATTTTCATTTTCTGCTTGTTCAATGCTTTGTTTTGTTCGGGCAGTACTTGCTGCCTCTCGGTGGCAAGCACGGGAGGCATTGTGGTTGGACCTTTAGGTGACGATGATCCAACAGGAACGCCGAAGAACTAACCTCTCATCTCTTATGGAGTCTCCACTGGTTAAGATTTAACTGGACTATAAAGCTCAATTAATGTCAATTTATCATCGTTTATATATCACTTACACAACAGCAAGTCATTTCTGTATGGTATATTACACGCACACACAAACTTATGGTAACAATATAACCATTGGACCATTATTATTTGTTTCTGTCACCAATCGACCACAATACCTGGGTTAGTTCCGTAAATGCTGGAGGAATGTTGGAGGATGTAACAGATGTATTGAGTTGCTGAAGGTCTGTATTGAGGGGTCATATTTGGGTTCAAAGTTCACAAGGTAATGTAATAATAATAATAATAATAAAAATAATTCTAATAATAATAATAATAATAATAATAATAATAATAATAATAATAATTATAATAATACCATTAATAATAATGATAACACTAATAATAATATTAATAATACCAATATTAATAAGTCAACATGGAATTTCAGTATAGTTACAGTACAAAAGAAAGAATAAACAAGGAGTAAACCGTTTTCTACAAGTTCTTGATGATGTTTACAAAGGATGGGATGGGATCGTTTTTGTATGGATCAGTACAAGATCTTATGGGCTGGATGCTGTTGTGTGTGTATATATACATATATATATATATATATATATATATATATATATATATATATATATATATATATATATATATATATATATATATATATATGTGTGTGTGTGTGTGTGTGTGTGTAATAATAATAATAATAATAATAATAATAATAATAATAATAAAAGGTTTATTAATAGAGTAGCAGCCGGTAGCTGAAAATATACAAACTTACATTTGATTTAGACATAATGATATGCGTTGAATACATTTACAGGGCTGTACAGTACACTCGTGAACAAAAGTCCTGTCGCCCCTTCTGCTGCTCCACGAACCCTGAGATTCAAACTCATGAATCCGAAGCATTTATGGGCAGAATAATGCACCAGAGTCTATTGCTTCGGGTTCATGAGTCTCAATCTCTTGGTTCACGGGACAGCACAAGGGGCGACAGGACTTCTGTTCACGACTGTACATAAGTCAGGAGTTGTTTATTATCTTAGCAATAGATGGGGCGGTGCTATTCTTATATATATCAGTGCGGGCTCTTATGGGCTGAATTTTGTTGTAATGGCGGACTGCGCGAGGTGGGCGGGGGACTGACGGTGGCAAGAGATGGCGATGACGAGAATGGTGCAGTAGTCCACTGCTAAACCTTGCTAGTGCTTGGTGGTGGAGGATCACTGAGGGATGGCATTTCCAGGGTGGAGAGAGTGTTGATGTAGCCAGAGTAGTCTGCGCCGAGCATGATTCTGCAGGCCCTTTTCAGTACCTTCTCTAGCCGACGTTGTTGGGTAGAGTTGAGAGAAGACGACCAGGCAGGTGATGCATACGTTAGTTTGGGGAGAATAAAGGCATTGTAGATAGTCCTCAGCTCTGGTGTGGGTGCCCCAAGTGACCTAAGTCGTCGTACCATGTAGAATCGGTATGAGGCTGCCTTGATTGTGTTATTTACATGGGCCTTCCAGTCCAGGAGTTTGGCAGACTGCACTAACTGGAGAGGATGGGCACCTACTGTTACTGCTGGGGCTTGCACTGGAGTGGTGGCGGTATTGATGTTCATGACTACGGTTTTGATGTGTTTGATGGTGACCTTGTTCTCCGTAGTCCATGGCTGTAGCCTGTCCAGGGTGCCTTGTAGCGATGAGTAGTCCGGTGAGGTGTTGTCCACTGTAACCCCCACAGTACAGTCATCCATGTACTTCCACCTGTGAGGAGTGTCCTATAGAGCTTCGTTGATCAGGATCAGGAAACACAGTGGTCCCATCTTGGTCCCCTGGCGAACACCGCAGGTGAGGTGTTGGAATGTGGAGACAGAACCCTGGTACCTCACTGCCTGACGACGTTCACTCAGGAAATCAGTGAGCCATGAGACCAGGTTGGTGGGCAGCCCTAGTGCAATGGCCTTGTTGATAACAGTGCAGTGATCAACAAGGTCAAAAGCTTTCCTGAAGTCAACAAGGCCAACGGCCAGTGATGTCTTACGTTTCTGCAGGTTCTTCTGCAGGAAATCCAGGAAACTAACTAAGCTGTAGAGGAGGTCCTCATATTGCCAAATTGCTGTGGATCAATTTACTGATAACTTCTAGCAAATGCCCACTCAAAAACAAAGTCTTCACAGAGTAGACTGGGTATGGGTGTAATGGCAACTGGCCTGAGGTCGCTAGGGGACTGTGGGGAGGTGACCTTGGGGATAGGGGTGACAAATGCGGTTTTTCACTCATTAGGGCATTTGCTTCGTCTGAGTGATGCATTAATAATGGAACAGAGGGTGGTGTGTGTGTGTGTGTGTGTGTGTGCATCATGAGATCTAGGAAAAATTGCAACATGGCAAGAATTTCAATACCTGGTCTGTGTATAGGGAAATAGTGTTGATAATTTTGAACAGTATAAACTATCAAAGAAAGCTGTTAAGAATAACCAGACCTAACCTAACCTTGTTCTAGCATCTTTATGATTGTATGATAAATACACGAACAACAATAAACTACTTAATAGCCCCCACTCACGCAGGGCCACAGGTTGTTGAATATGTAAATGTATATGTTGTGGCAATATGCAGAATTCCTGCTCCTTCCAAGATAGATACGTCTTAAATTAAAAGAGACTAGGGCACATCTCTCATAGTCAGACAGCACATGTCAGAGAGACACTACTACTACTACTACTTTGCTGTCATTCGGAATCGAGTATGACGATCATCCAGCTATGATGTAATGATATGAGTTATTAGGGATGCCACCTTCATTGGTGAGTTTTGAGGTGACTAAGGAGGCCGTTACGGGACCGGCAGAGATGTTCATAGATGTTGCACATGTGGAGGGCTAAATCGAGTGCGGGAGTGACGGTGGCAGTGTCTTTCCAGCGTTGGCGCTTGTCTGCCTCGGTTTGCAGTGTGTTAACTCGAAAGTATTGACACCCTCTCGTGTGGTGCTCCTCCAAGCGTGAAGGGGTCGATTTGGCACTTTTTCAGGTCTGTCTTAAGGCTTTCCTTATACCGTTTTAGTTGCCCGCTGGCGTTACTTTTACTATTCGTTAGGTGGGTGTAAAGACGCTGCTTTGGCAGCTTACGGTCGTCCATACGGGTAACCTGGCCAGTCCAGCATAGTTGTTCATGGATAATGGTAGCCTCTATGATCCTACAGTTGGTGTCAGCAAAAATACTGGCATTTGTTCTCTGTCTTCCCAGCAAACTCGGAGAATGGAACTTGTTAGGTTCTGAATAATAAGTTCTATATACAGGAGAGAACACAAACACCTGTATAGTTTTGTAGGTTCGGTTTACTGGATAAGAGTATGTACACAGAGGGAAGCAGCACTCTCCCTTGGCTAGGCTCCTTGTTAACTGCTATAGGCGACGTATGGCAAGTGATACATTAGCAGCTTCCATACGTCGCCAGGCACATTAATTAGGCATGTGGGATATGGTAATAACATTGCCACACGCTGCTAGCTACATAAATGGAGCACATACATAATATACATACATGATATATAATCCAGCATACATAATATACATACACCTCCCTCCCCCCTATACGCTCATAGCAAAGTCTTGAGCGGACCTTTTCTTTTGGATCCGTTCTGAGCGTCGAGGGACTTCATCACTGGGAAGGGTATGGGACTCAACACTGGTGGAGGGGCCAGCAGAAGGCATTGTTACGGGTCGGAGAAAACGGCGGTTCCTCCACCACACACGACCACTGGGTAACCGCACCTGGTAGTCCCGTGACCTGCCGAGACCCATAACTACGCCTACTTTGTCCCAACGTAGGGAGGTCGGGTCCTGAACACGGACTTGGGTGCCGACACTCAACCTGGGGAGAGAACGGGCGTGGTCATTGTAGCCGTCGGCGACGTCCTGAACACGTTCGGCGGCTCGGCGATCACAATCCTCTGTCTTGGCCTGCCACTCCTTGGAGAAGGATTGAGGGTGAGCAGGGACACAAGAACGAAGGGGGCGTCCATACAAAACCTGGGCAGGGGAGCGTCCGGTGTAGTTAGGTGTGTTGCGGAGTTCAAGAAGACCCCTGTCGAAGGCCTCGCAGTCAATGTTCCCAGAAGGGGCCACCTTAAGGATGAGGTGCTTCAGGGATTTGACAGCAGCCTCAGCGTGGCCGTTGGACTGCGGGTAATGGGGCGATGACAACACATGCCGGACTCCCCATCGGTCAAGGAACACAGCAAAGTCCCGGCTTGTGAACTGAGGCCCTCCGTCGGTTCGCAGGCGTACAGGAACGCCCACGTCACGGAAGTAGTGGCGGAACTTGCTGATGGTGGCGGCAGACGTCGTGTCATTGCCGCACTTGATGACAACCGGCCAACCAGAGAGACGGTCGACGATAACGAGGAAGGACTTTCCTGACACACAGAAAAAGTCGGCCGACACAGACTCAAAGCGGCGGGTGGGGTTGTCGTCACTCACAAAGGATTCCTGCTGCTGGCTGGGTTGTAATACGCGGCGGGGCTTACACACCCGGACAGCATTGGAGATGTCGGGGTCGATGCCAGGCCGGAACACAGTCTGTCTTGCACGCCGTTTGGTGGCCTCGGCTCCACAGTGACTGTCGTGGAGGCGAGCCAAGGCGTGGAGACTTGAAGCAGCAGGGACAACTACCGAAGGAGAGGTGTCACTGGCCAGAGGTAGGGGCAGGGCGGCAGCAGGGTAGTTGCTGCTCCCTTCGTGCACCCTGTTGGCGTGTTTTACCTCGAGAATCGGTGTTGGGAAGTCCTGGGGGATGATGGCCAACTCTTGGCAATGTCTGTAGGACAGCAAAGGAGTCGGGACGCCATTATGCACATCAATCCAGGCTTGACACGACCTGTTGCCAAAGGTGACGTGTGCATAGAGTGAACCTAGGGCCGGGGTCATCTGTGAACCATCTGCCATAAAGCGGAGATCCTTGGGGGGCGGTCCTAGATCACTTGGAGAGAGCCCCAAGCATTGCAAATGCTGGGGACCGATGACTGTAGCATCAGCGCCGGTGTCGGGCAACATCTGAAGACGGGATGACACATCGCCGTAGGTCACGATGACGCTGATGTACTGGGGGACTTTGGTCCTGGGACGCGGGGGGGAGCACACATTCCTAATTTGGCTCGAGCGTTGTCAGGAGTCGTCGTGCCTCTGATTGGAAGACTGTGGGCGGCCCTCTCTGGTGGAAGGGGGCTGAAGCTTCCGCCGACGCGGTCCCTTGGGTTTGTTGGAAGGGCAACACTTGTCATAGTGGCCCAGACGACCACACACATTGCACTGGACGCGTTTGGCTGGGCACCGTACTGTGAGTGACCAGTGGCCCTTACGGTCACAACTGTTGAAGGTAGACTGAGCAGCTGGACACACCTGTGTTCCGTGCTGCTTACCACAGTTGTTGCAAAATAAACCGGGCGTGGACGTGGTGGGCGAAGGCGTAGGAACAGACTTCTTGTCCTTCTTGTACCGGGACACAGCGCGTACAGCTGTAGGGGGAGCGCGGATGGCAGAGGTGGCACACCTGGCAGCCTCATAGGAGCGACATATCGTCGACACATCCTTAAGAGAAGAGGAAGAGTCGAGGGAGGTGAGGCGTTGGACAAGTTCCTCGTCCTTAACACCCATCAGGATCACCTGCTTCAACTGGGTCTCCTCGCACTGCTGGTGGTGGCCTGGACATATATCTACCTCTTCCGAGGCTCTCTTAAGACGCACGTAAAAGGCATCAAAAGACTCACCCTCCAACTGTCTGCAGCTAAACAATTCCCTCCTGCGCAGAGCTTCATTCTGCTGTCCTTTGATGTGCCGTTGTAGAACGTCCAGTACCTCCTCTACAGACAGCGAAGAGGTTGGGGGTACCTGCAACGTATGTTCCAAGACACGCTGAATTTCCAAGGACAGGCACATGCGCAGCTGGATGAGTTGTTTAGGCTGTGACAAACTCTGGAGATCCACCATTGTAGAATAATCAGTCCACCGTCGCCGCCATTCACGAAAAGTCTGGAAATTCACATCAGGCTTCAAGATGGGCGGTGTTTGAGCTGCTGCTTTAGGTGGGGCTGGGGGGTGTGAAGGAAGCATGGATGGGGTATCTGAACCAGTCAGTACCGAGGCAGTGTTAGAGCCAGGGGCTTGGTTAACAGTGAGGCGAGATATCAAGGCTTCAAACCGTTCACTGTCTTCCAATCTCCGTTGGTGGTCTCGTTCTGCCTCTGCTTGCCTTCTGTGCTCATCCGCCAAACGTCTGTGGGCTTCATCCTCGCGTTTCTCATCTCTCATAAACTTCAGTAAAGCAATTATCTCTGGAGACAACGCTGAATATTGAGGTGAGGGACTGCGCGATGTGGGGGCTGGAGCGTCGTGGCCGGCCTGGTCATCCATCTCTGCGGGGCTATCACCCGCCTGGCTCATCCAGGCTCTGGGTCCACGGCTACGTAAGGCGTGAGACATAACTACTTCCTCTGTGTACTATGTCTTAAATCAGTGTTGACCGGTCAGCCCGTCGTATCAACAAGATTTCAGACAAAAATTAATTAAATACACAGATAAGTAGGTTATATATGTAAAATATATATAAGAAGCCGCGCGGTCAGCGAGTGTTAGTGCGTGTATGTGTGGTGTCCCGGGCGGGTAGAGAGTCTCGCCCCAGCTGTGAGGGGGGGGGGGGGTGGAGGCGGCGCTGTGAGGGGGTGGAGGGAGAGGCGCGGCGACTCCCAGTCAGCCCAGTACCCTCAGGACGCGGTCAGAGACGGGTGCACTGAACTCTACTCCTTACAAATGCCCAGAACGTGCCGTATACCTTGGGAATCCTTTAGAACAAGGTCACACATGAATGGCACGAAACACACAATGCGCTAAACACTTCACAGAAAATCACTGTCACTGACACTGCTCAAAGTTGCTGAAATTCTTCGAGGAGAGATGGCGCGGGAGTTGACCCAAGCGAGAGTCCATAGAGGCCATAGCCGGCTTTCCACAAACTTTGCACTATCACTCGTAGTTATCCAGTAAGATCGGATCACTGCGCCATGTTAGGTTCTGAATAATAAGTTCTATATACAGGAGAGAACACAAACACCTGTATAGTTTTGTAGGTTCGGTTTACTGGATAAGAGTATGTACACAAAGGGAAGCAGCACTCTCCCTTGGCTAGGCTCCTTGTCAACTGCTATAGGCGACGTATGGCAAGTGATACATTAGCAGCTTCCATACGTCGCCAGGCACATTAATTAGGCATGTGGGATATGGTAATAACATTGCCACACGCTGCTAGCTACATAAATGGAGCACATACATAATATACATACATGATATATAATCCAGCATACATAATATACATACAGAACTCAGAATACATTGGTGAAAGCTTTCAAGTGCCTTGAGGTGCCTCCTGTGTGTGACCCATGTTTTGCTGTCATACAGCAGGGTGGGGAGGACCACTGCTAGATATACTTTGTCGATAATTTCAGTTCCCTACAGCTAAAGACACATTTTGGCTCTCCACTTTCCTGATCCACTGATGCAAGTGTTGCAATGACTGGGGAGAGGGAGATTTGCAATGGACTTCCAATAGCCCAGTTTGTTGGGTTTTCCCTTAGTAACCTCTCCATCATGCACTGCCTTCGTCCTCCAAGGTAGTCGTTGGGTTCCCATGATAGTCACTTCCTCTGCCTATACCGCCGTTGGGGTCTTTTTGGAGCTCTGTAAACATGTCTGCCTAATGCAGGGCTCCACCGCAGAGTTTTCATTCGCTATTTACTCCCGTAGCCTTATACCTAATAAGGTTAACCGCGTCCACATGCCAGTGGGCCTATGCACCGTCCCTCTGGGGCCCACTGCTATTGCGAGATCTCCTGCTGGTCTAGTCTGGGCCCACGAGGCACCCAGTTACCTTGCGTTGCCACGAGGAGGCACAGTAGGAGCCTTGATGGTGAAGAAGCTGTGTACTGGCAGGGGAAGACTTATGCAAGTTGCTTCCCTGTTCGCCACGAAGGCTAGCCAGCGGCGGCAGCTGAAAGCGAGAGGGAGCAAGCAATGCCTGCACCTTAAGACTGACATAATGCTGCCACACTAGACGCGTTACAATACCCAGTGCGTTACGTACACACTCAAAGGGACAAGAACACATGTCTCTTTCATGGGAGCTCAAAACTCTAGTTCCTGTAAATTACAACACTGGTCTTTGGTGAGAATGAACAGCTTCTTACCATGGGAGATCTATTGCTATCCACAATAGTAAAAATGTTATATCAAATATAATACAAATACTCAAAATGTGTTTCAACAAAATTCACATTTGTAACGAAATGAATAGTTACAAGACAAGGTAAGATAATAATGACTGAGGCAACCTAACCTTATCTAAACCAACCTAATCTTAATTAACCTAAACAAAGCTTATATAACCTAACCTAACCTAAGCAAACCTAACCTAACCTAACGAAACCTAACCTAACCTAACCTAGCCTAATCTAACCTAACCTAATAACGTTCAGTTCAGTAAAGATTGGAAGGACTGACCTATATGTAAGAGTTAATTGGACAATATTTGTCGTCGTTCCATAGACTGTATCAGAACAAACTAATATTATCCTCTTGTCAATAAGCAACCTGTTGCGTTTTAAACCTTAATATAAGGATTATTCCTAATCTCATGACTGTGTGTGTGTGTATGTGTATATGTGTGTATGTGTACGTGAGTGTGTGTGTGTGTATGTGTGCGTGTGTGCGTGTGTGTGTTTGTGTGTGTGTGTGTGTTTGTGTGAACATTTTGGTGATGAACTAATGAAGTCTTTTTTCTTATTATTAAAGTTCATTTTCTGAGCTTCCTGTTGGAGGGAAGACCTTTTCCATATTGAGGACTGTAATTCCGCTGAACAGTTATCACTGATCTAAACTCTGCAAACCACTTGAACTTGAGGTTTCTCCTGTGTAGTGTTGTCTTCATCTGGAATTACAGCCGTCAATAGGAGGTGGTTCCACAAGTTTCAGGAGACAGGAAGTGTGATAGATATACCTCGTAGTGTCCAGGTGCTTCTTAAGAAACCATTACTATGTCTAAGAGACATACCAACACAGCCCTAGAAAGTGTATTATTCGTGCGTCAAGTGAACTGCAGTTATCAAGATCAACGGTATACAAAGTCGTACACAAGAGATTGTACCCTTACACGAATAAAGTCCAAATAGTCCAAACTTTACAGTCAAATGACAAGCCTCGGCGCAATGAGTTTACATGTTCCTTATTGAACTCACTTGGTGAAGACAACAAAAGGGTGCCAATGTCTGATGAAGTCGCCTTTAATGTGTCTGGAAGAGTTAATTACCATAATGTGCTAATATGGGGGTCTGAAATTCTACATAAGCTTCGTAAATACATTCGTGATAGCCCATATGGTGTGGACTCGTGCAACATAGGGTGATAGACCCATTTTTTTTTTTGCAGACTCACAATAGGTGATTTACGTTGACATGCTGGTTAATTATGTTGTCCCACAGTCGGAAGAGTTGCAACCATTTGTTATTTTTCAACCTCGACACTGGAGTTTAATTGTGTGAAGTTTCCTTGACAGGAATTTTCTTAACAGAGAGACTGGATATAATGGTGCCATATCCTGGTCCTCACGATCTCCCGATATTATGCCCTTAGGCTTCTTATATTTTCCAGAATCCAGTTGCTGACAGTTGAATTCTTAGTACAAGGACAACTAATGGCACCAGAAGAGTAACGAAGGATATGTTGGCCAACACGTGGACTGAAGTGGAGTATTGGTTGGATATGCTGCGGCCTACTAACGATGCACATATTGAGGTGCAGTGAACAACCTATTTCTAAAATTATTAAACAACGAAATGCACAAAGCTGCATGATGCTTACTAGCTGTGCGGGTAATTGGTTTATCCAGTGTTAGTACAGAAGTAAACCGGAGATTGAGAAACCAGGAAAGTTTGGTAGTGAAGGTCACACTGAATAACACCCTTCTCACGTATGTCTGGGCCGAGGCTCGAACCCTTGACATAATGATGAGGCACACACATATTACCCGGCTCGTCCTCTGATGGATTACCTAGTTCAGATAAAATGTTATGTGTGTGTCTATCTGGGGTATAGTTTTTATAAAATGCCAGGGTGCTACTACACTGCTCATCCACTACCATCTAAGTCTTCGTGGTTTGAATCATAGGTGTGCCTAACTTTGTTAGAAAAACGTGTGTTTTAGCCGAGTTGTTGTTTCTTCCACATGTTTTTTTTTTCAATGTCCTTTAGGGAGTTCTCTTGGAAACTATTGTGTACCTATAGGACATTTTTATGTAGAATATTAACATAACAGTCAAAGAAATGACAAAGATGATGGTAAATACTATGAAATCAGGAAGCACTATGCCGGAAGATAAATAAAAAGGCAGTGAGTCTTTTACTGTACTAGGGAAAACTTTGTCTCATTAATGTAGGAAAGAAGCTTTAGTTTATCAAAGATGATATGCAAGGTACTGAAGTTAATAATCAATGAAAGTTACATAGGTACCAGTTCAGAAGTAATATTTGACACAAATGCAAAATGATAGTGATTAGGCAAGGTTGTGATTACAGTACTGCTGAGTTCACATTAACCTGGTGCTATATGATAACTAACCTTCTACCACTAAATGTTTACCTTCATTCTGGCTCATGAATACGAAACTGGTTGGGTTTGGAAACTAAAAAGTATCTCACATTATTGACATGTTCGTGAAACACTAATGTGTGAAGTATTGGAGTATATTCACACTGCTGCAAAGCTGTAGAATCCATTGTTCACAGGTAACTTCTGCAGCTTGTGTGAAAGCGAAGACATTAGCAGGACTGACATGCAAGTGACGTAAGTTTACCCACGTAAGTTGACCCATCCTTTGTAATTTAAGTGAAATAAATACCTGACCCAGCAGAGGTCACAATGAAACCGAGCTCTCACCGCCGAGTCATTAGTCAAACCGGCGTCATGACTGTATTAACTCAAAAAAACTACCCTCCAGCCGCACTGTGCACCTGATCAAACACAGCTGTCTCAACACACACAGATTAGTGTTAATTAGTGATGACATCTGCCGGCCTTACCACCACCACTATAAGGGGCCGATAGCTCCTTCCCAGAGTCAGACAGAGAGAGTCAGAACACAGAGACAGCCGGAGTCACACTCGTCGAAAGTCGAGGTAAGGAGGGAGACTTTCCTCCCCAGCTAGCAGAGTCTCCCACAGGAGACAGAGTTCAGAAACTGCTGGGACCAGTCTCTTCTGCAACACCTGGGCCTCCCCCAGGTCACACGTAAGTCATTGTCAGTGCGATCCATAGGGTGAGTTACTTACGGTGGGAAGTGTATCCATTTCATGTTTGTGTCTGGAAGTCATTGTCTAGTTACATCGATAAAGTGATTTATTAATATGTCTATGTCATTCAGTGAACTAACATATAACTGTACTTAGAAGAGGTGTTTAGAAGCTTTCCTCTAAAATCATAGTCAAAGTTAAATAACTAATTGGCCACGCTATCAACTTTCCTCACTTTACAGTCTTACAATTAATAGCCTCTTTCTATAACTTCTACCTATATCGTCATATGAGATTCTTCTCAATATAGTGGTGGTGAGACCTCTGTGTTGGTGAGACCTCTGTGTGGTGAGAGCTCTGTGTTGGTGAGTGCTCTGTGTTGGTGAGACCTCTGTGTGGTGAGAGCTCTGTGGTGGTGAGAGCTCTGCGGTGATGAGAGCTCTGCGGTGATGAGAGCTCTGTGGTGGTGAGAGCTCTGTGGTGGTGAGAGCTCTGCGGTGGTGAGAGCTCTGTGGTGGTGAGAGCTCTGCGGTGGTGAGAGCTCTGCGATGGTGAGAGCTGTGTGGTGGTGAGAGCTCTGTGTTGGTGAGACCTCTGTGGTGGTGAGACCTCTGTGTTGGTGAGAGCTCTGTGATGGTGAGAGCTCTGTGGTGGTGAGAGCTTTGTGGTGGCAAGAGCTCTGCCGTGGTGAGAGCTCTGCGGTGGTGAGAGCTCTGCGATGGTGAGAGCTCTGTGGTGGTGAGAGCTCTGTGGTGGTGAGAGCTCTGTGGTGGTGAGAGCTCGGCGGTGGTGAGAGCTCTGTGGTGGTGAGAGCTCTGTGGTGGTGAGAGCTCTGCGGTGGTGAGAGCTCTGAGGTGGTGAGAGCTCTGTGGTGGTGAGAGTTCTATGCTTGTGAGAACACCGTAGTGGTGAGAGCTCCGTGGTGGTGAGAGCTCTGCAGTGTTGAGAGATCAGTGATGGTGAGAGCTCCGTAGTGGTGAGAGCTCCGTGATGGTTAGTGCTCTGTGGTGATGAGAGGTCTTTGGTAGTAAGAGCTCCATGGTAGTGAGAGCTCAGTGGTTGTGTGAGCAGCATGGTGGTGAGAGCTCTGTGGTGGTGAGAGCTCTGTGGTGGTGAGAACTCTGGTGGTGAGAGCTCTTGGGTGGTGAGAGCTCTGTGGCGGTGAGAGCTCTGTTGTGGTGAGAGCTCTGTGGTGGCAAGAGCTCTGCGGTGGTGAGAGCTCTGCGGTGGTGAGAGCTCTGTGGTGGTGAGAGCTCTGTGGTGGTGAGAGCTCTGTGGTGGTGAGAGCTCGGAGGTGGTAAAAGCACTGTGGTGGTGAGAGCTCTGTGGTGGTGAGAGCTCTGCGGTGGTGAGAGCTCTGTGGTGGTGAAAGTTCCGCGGTATGAGAGCTCCGTGGTGATGAGAGCTCTGTGGTGGTGAGAGCTCTGAGGTGGTGAGAGCTCTGTGGTGGTGAGAGCTCTATGGTTGTGAGAACCCCGTAGTGCTGAGAGCTCCGTGGTGGTGAGAGCTCTGTAGTGTTGAGAGATCAGTGATTGTGAGAGCTCCGTGGTGGTGAGAGCTCCGTGATGGTTAGTGCTCTCTGGTGATGAGAGCCCCGTGGTGATGAGAGGTCTTTGGTAGTAAGAGCTCCCTGGTAGTGAGAGCTCAGTGGTTATGTGAGCTGCATGGTGGTGAGAGCTCTGTGGTGGTGAGAGCTCTGTGGTGGTGAGAACTCTGGTGGTGAGAGCTCTTTGGTGGTGAGAGCTCTGTGGCGGTGAGAGCTCTGTTGTGGTGAGAGCTCTGTTGTGGTGAGAGCGATGTGGTGGTGAGAGCTCTGTGGTGAGAACTGTGTGGTAGTGAGAGCTCTGTGGTGGTGAGAGCTCTGTGGTGGTGAGAGCTCTGTGGTGGTGAGAGCCCAGTACTGGTAAGAGCTCCGTGAGAGCTCCGTGGTGGTGAGAGCTCTGTGGTGGTGAGAGCTCTGTGGTGGTGAGAACTCTGTGGTGGTGAGAGCTCTGTGGTGGTGAGAGCTCTGTGGTGGTGAGAGCTCTGTGGCGGTGAGAGCTCTGTTGTGGGAGAGCTCTGTGGTGGTGAGAGTGATGTGGTGGTGAGAGCTCTGGTGGTGAGAGCTCTGTGGTGGTGAGAGCTCTGTGGTGGTGAGAACTCTGTGGTGGTGAGAGCTCTGTTATGTTGAGAGCTATGTGGTGGTGAAAGTTGTGTGGTGGTGAGAGCCCCGTACTGGTAAGAGCTCCGTAGTGGTGAGAGCCCCGTGGTGGATAGAGCTCCGTGGTGGTGAGAGTTCCGCGGTGGTGAGAATTATGTGGTGGTTAGAGCTCTGTGGTAGTGGGAACTCCGTGGTGGTGAGAGCTCCGTGTTGGTGGGAGCTCTGTGGTGGTGAGAGTTCGGCGGTGGTGAGAGCTCTGTGGTGGTGAGAGCTCTGTGGTGGTGAGAGCTCGGCGGTGGTGAAAGCACTGTGGTGGTGAGAGCTCTGTGGTGGTGAGAGCTCTGCGGTGGTGAGAGCTCTGTGGTGGTGAAAGTTCCGCGGTATGAGAGCTCCGTGGTGATGAGAGCTCTGTGGTGGTGAGAGCTCTGCGGTGGTGAGAGCTCTGTGGTGGTGAAAGTTCCGCGGTATGAGAGCTCCGTGGTGATGAGAGCTCTGTGGTGGTGAGAGCTCTGAGGTAGTGAGCTCTCTGTGGTGGTGAGAGATCAGTGATGGTGAGAGCTCCGTAGTGGTGAGAGCTCCGTGATGGTTAGTGCTCTGTGGTGATGAGAGCCCCGTGGTGATGAGAGGTCTTTGGTAGTAAGAGCTCCATGGTAGTGAGAGCTCAGTGGTTGTGTGAGCTGCATGGTGGTGAGAGCTCTGTGGTGGTGAGAGCTCTGTGGTGGTGAGAACTCTGGTGGTGAGAGCTCTGTGATGGTGAGAGTGATGTGGTGGTGAGAGCTCTGTTGTTGTGAGAGTCCAGTACTGGTAAGAGCTCCGTGAGAGCTCCGTGGTGGTGAGAGCTCTGTGGTGGTGAGAGCTCTGTGGTGGTGAGAACTCTGTGGTGGTGAGAGCTCTGTGGTGGTGAGAGCTCTGTGGTGGTGAGAGCTCTGTGGTGGTGAGAGCTCTGGTGGTGAGAGCTCTTTGGTGGTGAGAGCTCTGTGGCGGTAAAAGCTCTGTTGTGGGAGAGCTCTGTGGTGGTGAGAGTGATGTGGTGGTGAGAGCTCTGGTGGTGAGAACTCTGTGGTGGTGACAGCTCTGTCGTGGTGCGAGCTCTGTGGTGGTGAGAACTCTGTGGTGGTGAGAGCTCTGTTATGTTGAGAACTATGTGGTGGTGAAAGTTGTGTGGTGGTGAGAGCCCCGTACTGGTAAGAGCTCCGTAGTGGTGAGAGCCCCGTGGTGGATAGAGCTCCGTGGTGGTGAGAGTTCCGCGGTGGTGAGAATTATGTGGTGGTTAGAGCTCTGTGGTGGTAAGAACTCCGTGGTGGTGAAAGTTCGGCGGTGGTGAGAGTTCTGTGGTGGTGAGAGCTTAGTGATGGTGAGAGCTCAGTGATGGTGAGTGCTCTGTGGTGATAAGAGCTCCATGGTAGTGAGAGATTAATGGTTGTGTGAGCTGCTTGGTGGTAAGAGCTCTGTCGTGGTGAGAGCTCTGTGGTGGTGAGAACTCTGAGGTGGTGAGAGCTCTGTGGTGGTGAGAGTTCTGTAGTGGTGAGAGCTTAGTGATGGTGAGAGCTCAGTGATGGTGAGAGCTCTGTTGTGGTGAGAGCTCTGTGGTAGTGAGAGCTCTGTGGTGGTGAGAGTTCTGTGGTGGTGATAGCTTAGTGGTGGTGAGAGCTCAGTGATGGTGAGTGCTCTGTGGTGATGAGAACTCCATGGTAGTGAGAGATCAGTGGTTGTGTGAGCTGCGTGGTGGTGAGAGTGCTTTAGTGGTGAGAGCTCCATGGTGGTGAGAGTGCTTTAGTGGTGAGAACTCTCTGTTGGTGAAAGCTCCATGATGGTGAAAGCTCCATGGTGGTGAAAGCTCCATGGTTGTGAGAGCTCTCTGTTGGTGAGAGCTCCATGGTGGTGAAAGCTCCATGGTGGTGAGAGCTCCGAGGTGGTGAGAGCGCTTTAGTGGTGAGAGCTCTGTGGTGGTTAGAGCTCTGTAGTGGTGAGAGCTCTGTGGTGGTGTGAGCTCCGTGGTGCTGTGAGCCCCTTCGTGGTGAGAGCTGTGTGGTGGTAAGAGCTCCATGGTGGTGACAGCTCCGAGGTGGTGAGAGCGCTTTAGTGGTGAGAGCTCTTTGGTGGTTTGAGCTCTGTGGTGGTGAGAGCTCTGTCGTGGTGTGAGCTCCGTGGTGGTGAGAGCTACTTGGTGGTGAGAGCTACTTGGTGGTGAGGGCTCCTTGGTGATGAAATTACTTTAATGGTGAGAGCCCCGTGTATGTGAGAGCCCCGTGGTTGTGAGAGCTCTGTGGTGGTGAGAGCTCTGTGGTGGTGAGAGCTTCATGGTGGTGAGAGTTGTGTGATGGTGAGAGCGACCTGACCCTATTTCTTAACGCAGCAGCAGTTGCATTCGTCACGGCAGTAACTTCTGGCCGTGGTGCGGCTGTGAACGTTCAACACTGATCCTGCCGTAGTCATAATGGTCGCAGCTTGGCACCCGTAAACTTGTTGGTTATAACCATGTGGGTAATAATCTTCTTGTTTACAGCCCTGCTGGTAGTAGGTGTTACAACTGTAAACTTCACACCTTGACTGTTGGACACCTCGTTCACCAACTTACGACTCACACTTTACGACTGAAAAACAGACACGCGTTTCCCTGAACTGTTGGTCACCTTGCACTTTTTTTTTTTTACCACAGTTTGCGATGTCTTTACTATACTGTACCTTTGAGACCGAAAAAGTGAGCAATACTCTTGATCGATTCAGATTTACACTACTTAGTAATAACATAGTTACAAAAACACATGGAACATGTATGTAATCCTTATTATGTTATATTATATGTTATATCGTGTTATATGATATTGTGTTGTGTTATGTTATACTTATTCTGTCACAGATTTAACTAATCCCTGAACTGGTTAAATGGGTTTTAAATCAGAAAGGATATTAGCCCAATCATATTATTTCCTGATATACTGTACAGTATCTGCATCTCATGTCGTTGACGTATATAAATGGAGAAATTATGAGCACCACGGTGATGAGCTGCTCAGTCCACAACACGACTAAGTCGTCATTTATTCTCATCGTCAGCAGGTTCACTGGTCTTGTCTTCAGGTTTCTTCCCCAATAATTTATTTTTTTTTATTCTGGCAAAACTTTACAAGTCATGACGGATGAGGATTACCTGATTACGATATCTGAGGTTGACGAGTTCTACAACAATTTAAATAATGAGTTACTTAATGCATAAAGGCAGAACATACCATACAGAAAACTCAGATCAAATAGAATGATCCCAAATGGATAACAAATTATTTAAAGAATATTATTAGACAAAGGAGAATAAATCGTGGCGAAGTTTACCTCCGAGATTATTATAAGGTGTTGGCCAGTATTGTTAACACCGAGACAAGAAAGGCAAAGAGGAATAATGAACTGAAGGTAGCAAGGAAGGCGAAGGCAAACACCAAGGGATTCTTTAAAATGTATCAAACTAAAACACTAGACAAGATTGGACCAATACAGTCATATACCAGTAAGCTAGCGAATGACGACGGTGAAATGAGCAATAATCTGAACAGATAATTTTCAACAGTCTTCACCACCAAAAAGTTAAACATGATACCCGAGGCACCGACTCTATACAGAGATGAGATATGTGCCAGAGTATTAAAGGAATGTAAGGAAGAGCTTAGTTTGCCCTTAACAAATTTGTTTAACATGCCATTAAAAACGGGTGTAGTACGAGAATCCTGGAGGATAGCGAATGCAATACCGATTTTCAAGAAGGGAGATAGATCACTATCCTCTAACTACCGTCCCGTCAGTTTAACGTCAACTGTACGCAAATTGCTGGGAGCAATAATTTCAAACTCTATTACAAATCACCTGGGGAAGTACAAGTTGATCAATGACTCCCAAGATGGCTTCACAAGCCGGCGTTCATATCTGAATAATATATTAACATTCTATTCAGCTGTTTTCGAATTAGTGGACGATGGGCACGATTATGATGCAGTATACCTCGACTTTAGCAAAGCCTTCGACAGAGTCCCGCACGAAAGACTAATACGAAAAGTGGAGGCTAATGGCATTGGAGGAGATACTCTAAAATAGAATAGGGCGTGGTTACAGGACAGGAAACAGTGAGTAAGCATTTACGGCACTAAGTCCTATTGGAGTAATGTCACTAGTGGAGTATCCCAAGGCTCAGTACTTGGGCCATTATTGTTTAGTATATACATAAACGACATAGATATCCGCGTAGACAGCAACATAAGTATATTTGCTAATGACACTGAAATATGGCTTGTAATTAAATCTGACGTGGACTGTGCAAAACTACAGGAAGATCTAAAAAAAAAATTCGCAAGGTCTGAAAAATGTCAAATGAAATTTAATGTGGACAAATGTAAAGTATTTAGTCTAGGAGATGTAAACAGAGAAACCAGATATCAGATGAACTACGATGTTATAGAGAAATCCGACTGTGAGAAAGATTTAGTACGAATCTTAAACCAAGTAAACAATGTGTATTTACTCAAAACAAGGCTAACAAAGTGCTTAGGTTCATACAAAGGAGTGTTAGTTACAAGACTAGCGAGGTCATTCAAAAATTATATCTTGGGATTATGAGATCTGACTTGGATTATGCAGTTCAGTTTTGGTCACCGTACTACAGAATGGATACAGAATCCCAAGAAAGAATTCAAAGGAGAATGACAAGACTACTCCAGGGCATTAGAAACTTCGAGAGATGTATAGTGAGGGGCGATATGATCGAGGCTTATAATAGGAATTCAGGGCTAAACAATGGTGATATTACAACGGTATTCAAACTATGCAACCAGGAGCGAACTCGTAGCAATGGTTTTAAAATAGACAAATTTAGATTTAGGAGCGAAATAGGTAAACACTGGTTTGGAAATAGAGTAGTGGATGAGTCGAACAAGTTACTAAACATCATCATTAACTCGAATACGCTGGATAGCTTCAAACATAGGATTGACACCACCTGTTTTATATATTACAGTGTTTGTTGGCTAACTAAGCTAACCTAGGATTTAGGATGAGGTTGCACAATGGTTACTTTGCACAATGGTTACTTTGGTTGATAATGAATAGTTTGATCTTGCAATTACATGTTTATTAAAATCTTATACTGTATTACGTTATGGACTCACTAGATTGTGACTTGTTAAATGTGAATTGATATCATCTGAGTTTTAATCTAAGGTGGATCACTGTGGCGTACATACTGTAGATGGGTCGCGGGTTGGGTTGTTGTAGTGAGGGCAGACTCCGGGGCCACCAGGCGTGGGGTCGCCCTCCGTTGATGTCTTCCCCGCGTAGGTGGTCTGGGCCGTGAGGGTCGTCCAGGAGCTTGTCCCAAACCTTCTTCCCTAGGCGATGGAACCTGGCGTTGAGGGCCTCCCTTTTATTTCTCAGGTGGATGGTTTCCACTGTCTCTTTAGTTATTGTAGTCTGATCTTCCCAAGTGTGACGAGTGGTACTAATGGGTACTCCAACACAGGCCTCACCAACGCCTTCTACAAGTGGACTTGTATCTTCTCAGGCATCAGCTTAAAACGTTTTAATTTGGCGGTGGCAACTTTGACTTTCTTTAGTCTGTCCTTCACGTGTGAAATGATGCCCGTCCGAGAGAGGGTGAAACCGAGCAACCTGCCTTGTTTTGAGTACCCATTCCTTTCGCCGGCTTAAATTTGGCTATTGGTATGACCTCGAATTTTGTTTGCTTTAATTTTCTATTCATTTTCATACTCCGAGATATCCTCTATTGCCCGAGCAGTGAGTGGCGCCATCCTTGGCGTACTCGCTGTCGACGATTGGGGGTGGCAGGTCAGTTGTGTAGAGCGTGTAAAGGGTTGGTGAGAGACAAGAGCCCTGAGGCACGCCGCTCGAGAGTGAAAATTCTTCTCCACAATGTTCTTGCATCTTGATTTTGGTTCTGCGGTAGGTAATGAAGTTTTCGGGTAGCTCTAGTTGTATGATCTTATACTGCAGCCCCGCGTGCCAAACTTTGTCAAACGCCTTGCTGACGTCCCTCAGCACTACGTTGCACTGCAGGCGGCCAGCCATGGCGTTGGCCATCTGCTCGTAGGTCTGGGCTATAGCGGAGGATGTGCCTCGGTACTGGCGGAAGCCGAACTGGCGGGGATTATGCACGTCTTCGTCCTCCAGATACATCCGCAACCGCTTGTTTATTATTTTTTCGAAGATTTTGGCAGGTACCTCAAGTAGCGATATTGGTCGAAAGTTTTCGACGTTTTTGGAGTCTTCCCTGCTTTTGGTATGAGGCGGATAACGGCGATCTTGAACATCTTAGGGAAGTATCCAGAGGTGAGGCAGCCATTGCATATATGAGCAAGCCTCTCTATCATGTTGTCGGGGAGTTGGGACAGGATCTTCTTGTTAATATGGCTTTGCTCAGGTGACTTGTTTTTAAACCCTTTTATGACGGCTGACACATCTGCAGGAACTATGCGCTCCGTCAGGTAGCTGTCGTCAGTGCGAGCGGCGGGAGCAGATGTTGAGAGTCCTGCAACTGACTCAAAATGTCCTCCTCAAACTCCCTGTCGAAGCCCTCGTTCTCCTGTTCACTAATGGTAAAGATCTTCCGTAAATATCGCTGATGTAATTGTTCTTGGGTTTCCTCTAATATTTTCACGTTGTTTTGGTCGAGCAGGTAAGGGACCGCGTTAGAGGTGGTACTCCTCAGTCGCTTGATCCCTTTCCAGAAGGCAGCAGAGTTGCGATAGTTGTTGGCTGTCTCCCACACCAAGGAGGCCCACTTTTGTTGATGTAGATGTTTGCTCTCGTGCTGGATGTCCGTCGGTAGCTCTCAGTACTGGTCTCTCAACTCTTGCTTCCACCAGCGGATACTGGCTAGCTGTTTCACTTGATCGTACTGGACACTGAACTTCCTGAGCTGGAGACTAGTGTGAGCGTGGGGAATGGTCCTGTGGGTGGTGATCGGGATGTTGTTGTCCATCTCTGTCTTATCATTAGTGTACCATTGTTCGACCGCGTCGTCGATGTCATTGGGGCTGGCTTCTTCCAGGTTCCTCCCCTGCTTAAGACTGAGAGACTCCTTGAAGGAGACCCAGTCTGCCCGTTTGAGGTTTGACCTGATGTTGGCGGGGATCATAATGGGATTGGATGAGAGCGTCACGACGACTGGCAGGTGTTCGCTGGTGCTGATGGGTCCGGCGGTAACGTGCCTGTTCTGGACGGCCTCGTTGTTAGAGAGGATTATGTCGGGTGTTGTGGCACTGGCAAGTCTGATCAATGTCGAGAAATCTGGACCGAGGTGTTGCAGTTTTCCCCTTCTGATGTTGTCATACCGCGCCACACCGACGTTGTTCTCATTACCGTGTCCGAGTATGGCGTGGCGCGCATTTAAGTCCCCCATGATGTACGTTGGTTTTCTGTGGCGCAGCAGCTGGTTGACGTCTTGTTCGGGTAAATAAGGACGTCTGGGAGGTAGGTACATAGTGCATATGATAACAGGTCTCCTCGATGTCTCCACCTACACTCCTAGAATTGAATTATCGAAGTCCAGCAACACTGTGGCTCAGCCGTGACCTGATGGCCACAGCGACACCATCGTTCAGCCCACCCGTCATAGTGGAGCAGCTAAATGCAATTTTTCAAGAGAATCATGCAAATGGTGATACAAGCACCATATTTGGCATGGTAATTATCTAATGGTTACTAGTCAAGTCTGCCTGATTGACGATTTAAAAATCCAAGATGGCGACCATTTTTCAAGATGGCCGCCATATTGACCTTCAAAAGTTGATTATTCTTATAGAAATTGATGTAGTTGGTCAATCTGAGTGATCTTGGTGTCGATATGTATGTTTTCAAGCATACTCAGATTATTTTTTTATAGTTTTAAGTCCATTGTAACATTTTTATCCACATAAAATAAAACTTTTAGTAAAAAATATAACAAAAAAGAACTTACTAAAAAAATTAAAGTACTCACTATTAGCACTGGTTCTTGTGACTTCTCCTGACAGTACATCTTAGTGCATTTGCCGCTGTTCACATATGCAGCTGCAAAGTGCTGTGCAGGAAAGTCCAGAGCGAAAGAATTTGCATCTGGTTGGAGTCTTTCTTACACAGTGGTTCTCAACCTTGTTTGCCCCATGCACCCCTTTCACCATATGTCAGAATGTCATTCCCCCTCCTTTCCAAGATTGTCTGCCTCAAAAAGTGCATTCCAAATAATATGCATATAATACTGAAAATCCTTTATTTTTTCCACATTAGTATCAGTTCCCCTCCCCCCCCCTGAAAACCTGAGGGGGGAAATTCTCCCCTGGTTGAGAACCCCTGTTCTTACAGGAACATTTGGTTAGTTCCTGACAGCATGTCGCAATCGGGGGAAGAGTCGTCCAACGTATCTGCCATGCCTCTCCCTTCTGCGTCTGAGTGGCTCACGCTCCTCACCAGCCTACTCAGGGCTTGGATGTTGGAAGATGGACACACTGGTCCCATGGAAGGACGTTTTGGCCGTAGTCGCAGCGGCGTTGTGGTCAATGTTGTCCACTGCTGAAGTCGTGAACAACTGCTTCCTCAATATTGGTGGACACACCACTCCATCTTCCACGTACTGGCCTACAACTGCTTCTCCTAGCTGGGATGATAATTGTAGAACTCTGTCATATGAATAGCTGACCCCATTTTCATGCAGCATGTCGATGAGCTGCCTCTTTCTTGTCTTAGCAAACACAGACATGCCGACGTAGATAGCAAAAGGTGTCTCATGGTCCTTGGAGTGTCTGTGGATTTGTGTTCCTACCTTGTAGTTGGCAAAGCAGTTGTACTGTAAGAGCTGTGACATAGCAAGGTCAGACTTCGATGCGCCATGCTGGAGTTGGGATTTGATATCTGCACCATGTTCGATCACGCATACAAATTAAAGCAGTGATGGTGGAACAGCCTGTTCAATGCATCCTTCATGAAATGAACTGCTGAAGTGTGACTTATGCTGAAGCATGTCCCGTCGTATCATCCCAGCAGCCTTGGCCAGATGGATCGCGTCACCGTATTTGCTTTCTTGTGCCAGGATTGAGCCAACAACCTTCTGAAAGGCCAGTAGGATATCTCCTCCTTGGTGATGAGCTTGCAGCTGGGGGATGTGAAAAAGCAGCTGGCCCTTCAGTCGAGTAGCATGAACATCGGGCGATCCGACACCCAGCTGCTCAAGTCTCTGTCTGTAGAGTGTGACCAGGTCAGCAAGTCTGAAAATCCGTGGTTCAGTACCTTCACTAGAAGCTTTCATCTGAGTGATGTAAGTGACCAATTCAAAGAAAGCAGTTGGGTATGCGTTCTTGTTCGGATGAAGCTCTTGTGCTTCTTCTTGCTCATGAGCCTTTCGGTGAGTTCTTTCTCGGTTGTACAGGTCTGCCAGGCAGCGAGGGTGATACTTCAGTTCTTGTGCCACAGCATCTTCTGCACTTAGTTTGGCAAGGAGTTTTCCATCGCTAAGTGTCTTCGCACAATCATTCAATCTTTTATTTAGCTTCATTGTTATTGCATGTCTTATGTCATCTTCCGAAGCTTCTTCCTCACATAGAATGCATTCTGTTGCTTTGGGGTCTCTGACCATTCGTGGTATCTTGCTAGGGCTGCTCTCCACTACAGCAACTGCAGAGGTTCGCCTTTTCTGAGCTCTATTTAACTTTGTGTTGTTGAACAGAAGTCTGCAGCTCTCATGATACTGTGCCTTGTTTCTCCTCAAGGTCTCCTCTATCCCATCATTTTCAACAAGTCTTGCAGGGTCAAGCTTGATTGGCAGTGCATTGATTGAATGAAATAGAGGAATATTCCTTGCCAAGCTCTTGTAACCGTCATCTCCTTTTTTGGCAGGATTTACATGTGGAGACTTAAGATCTTCCTTCTTATCCTGTTGACAAAGACAACACTTTGCCCAGTCAGTGAGGAATTATTTGTTGGTAGATTTTGTGTCTATAACTATTTTTGATTTTCAGGGCCGAGGGTTTATCCTTTTACCACCCTGATGAGCACTTTCTTGTGTGGGATACTCTAGGTTCATACCTTTTGCCCTGCACCTAGTCCGATCGTTCATCCAGTGTCATTAGTCCCGTGCGATCTGTACATCATCCAGATTACTAAAACCCTGTTATCCTTGGCACGGCTCTCCCGCGCTGGCACATCCTGTCAATTCAGGTGCGGCTGCTTAACTGATTTTTGGGATGGTTAAGCAGCATTTGGAACACTAAGCTGTTGCAGTATGACATGCTTTTTCTTAGCTGACACTGAACCCCATGCTGGGTTGCACAGCAGTGATGTCACCAGTGTGGCCTGGTAGTGCCCGACAATCACTCCGTCACATGCAGAGACCCTCTGCATTAGGGTGTGTCAATTTTGTCAACATGTTAAAAATCAAATTTGGTAGTCAAAATATTGTGCCTCTTTATGTCTAAACTTGAGATTAGCAAACAAAAATGAATTGAAATAACCCTCACCTACATCAATTATACCTTAAAGTTTCAAATATCAGTATTTCAACAAATTAATGAGACTTGATTAGAATTATTCACTTGATATTAACTAATCTCATATAAGCATATGGATTATGGTGTATTTTATGGTTCTATAGCTTGTGTACAATATGCATGTCAGAACATGAACATGAACAGGCTCTCCATGTGGGACAGTTTAATTCTTGTTTTGACTTGTACCAAGCGTGAGGATAAGGCGCCCGGCTCACTCTCCTTCTAGATATCATAGACGGTGGTTTGCTCTCATTGCACTTGCACCTACTCTACCAGACGAATTCTACATTTTAATTATTGTAAGTAGGGCATATTGATTGTCGCAGTTACTTATATCATTGTATAAAACATTATGTTCTAAGAAATTATTATGTTATTTCTGTTACAGCATTTTTGATAAACAAATTGATATTTTTTGAAACAACAATTGAATTATGAAACATTGAAATATTTTTCTATTTGTCAGATAGTGTGAAGATGTCAAAATTGAAGACAAGAAGTCAGTTGTCAACCCACTTGAGCCTGCTAGTTGGTAAAGGGAAGGAGCTTCCTGTATCAGAACTTCCAACAGTGAGAGACATGCTAAGATTAGGGTTACTCCTTCGAGAACAAAATGCAAAGGACAGAAGGAACTATACAGATAAAGAACTCATAAATGACATGATAGTCCCTCTTCTGCATCAATGGACAAAAGCTAATGCACTATTCAAACCACCTGTGATTAATCAGTGTCGAACTATTGAGCTAAAACTAACGAAATTATGGCACAAAGCAGTTGAAACATCACTTGGTAAAGGAAACTTGGCCAGGAAAAATGAATTCCTGCACACACTTGATACTCTGTTTGACATTTTGACCTGCAAGTGCTCCATACAATTATGTTCTGAATCCAACTGTTCTCACTCAGGTAAGAGAGAAAATAATTCCCACATTGATTGTGGTTGTCCTCGTGAAAAGAAGATCCCTGTTTTAGAGCTTGAATTTATAAAGGCACAGAGGACAAAGGCAGAAGGCCAAGGAAGTATGCAAATGGGTTCAATAGATTATTCAGAAACAAAGAAGCAGATTGCTAATGCCAAGAAGAGAGAACAAATCCGAGAGAGGGAACAAAAGAAGAAAATGAAGAGTGAAGAAGCCATCCAAAGAGAGGAAGAGCTGTGTCAAGATGTTTATCACTTCTTTGATAGTTCTTCTGATGAACAGGAAGCAACATCAGATGATAGTTCCAAAGAGCCATCTGAACCTTTACCAAAGAAAATGAAATACAACACAAGAAATATTTCAAACATTGCTTTAGCTAGTATTCGCCACCATGCTGGACTTCGTGAGGCTGCAGAAATTGCAACTGCCGCTTGGATAGATGCAGGCCTCATCAGCCGAGAGGATGTATCTTTGGTGATAGATCATAATAAAATTAGAAGAGCACAAGAAAAAATAATGAAGGAAATATCTGATCAGCATGAAAAAGATTTAAGCGAGGGAGGGCTCTCCTGTCTTTTGTTTGATGGAAGAATAGATGACACAAAAGTTTTGCTAGAAGTAGAGGGAGTGAACAGAAAGTTTCCAGGTCTCATCAAAGAAGAACACTACTCTGTCTGTTCTGAGCCTGGTGGTCGGTTTTTGTTTCACTTTGCTCCCGAAACTGAAGTAGAAGGGAAGAAACATGCAGAGGTCATTGCTGATCATATTTTGTGTTGGGTTCAGGAGAGAGGACTTGGCAGTTCACTGCAGGCTGTTGGTGGAGATTCAACTGCAGTGAACACCGGATGGCAGGGGGGTGTAATGACGCATTTAGAGAAAAAACTAGGAAGAAGACTTGTTTGGATTGTATGTGATTTACATACAGGCGAGCTACCTCTTCGTCATCTCATCCAGGAACTTGATGGTCCTACAAAGAGCAACAACAAGTGGTCAGGTCCCCTTGGCATCATGCTGGATGAAGCAACACAACTATAAATAAATACAACCTTTCCAAAGGTCGAAGTTGGCCCTCCCCTTCCGGCGTTGTCTGAAGGAGTCATCAAAGATCTCAGCACCGATCAATCCTATGCTTATCGTATTGCCCAAGCAATAAGATCAGGAGAAGTGCCTCAGTCATTGGCTCTCTTGGAGATTGGACCTGTCAGTCACAGCCGTTGGTTAACTACAGCTCTTCGTTTCTGCAGGATTTGGATTTCCAAACACGAATTGAAGGGCAAAGTGCTGAAGAATTTGAGGTTAATTGTTGAATTTATTATTGGAGTTTATCTTCCCCAGTGGTTTAGTGTGAAACTTAATCCTATGTGGGTGGATGGGCCCAATCACCTTTTGTTTCAATTGCAGCTAGTAAGAACACAGAGGAAGGTAGTGAGGGACATCGTGTTACCTGTGGTAAGAAGGTCCGCTTGGTATGCTCGATCAGAAGCAGTTTTGCAAGCAATGCTTTGCAGTCAATGTACCAATCTCCGAACCGAGGCTGTAGAAGTCATTCTAAAGATTAGAGGAACGCTAATAGATGACGACCAGTTGGGAGACTGTTCGTTTCATTCAAGAAAAGTTCCCCCAATAAACGTCAATGCCACCAAATTGTCAGAATTGGTTGACTTGAGTTTGGAAGTCTTAGAGCCACCATTGACAACAAGTCTAACTAGCCAAGAATTGAGAAACCTTAAAGAGACTCCAATGCAGGTGCCGAAGTGGCCTTCCCACACTCAAAGTGTGGAGAGATGTGTGAAAATGGTCACAGAAGCAGCGGGCCATGTTTACAGCCACGAGAGGCGAGAAGGTTACATCAAAGCACAAATAGCAAGCAGACTACTGATGACAAGAAACCAAAGCAAAGAGAGTATGAAGGCATTGGTTACTTTCAAATAGACTACGGATAATAAAATATAATAATTTGAAACTTGAAACAGTAACATGTGTGCAAACGCTGGTTATGTTATAAATTCACAAATATGTACATTTAAAAATCCATTTGATGTAGGTAGGACTTATTATAAAAAAAAATTTATGCCAGAATATTGTTTTGCATGCTTAAAGACTACAATAAATTGCTACCAAATTACTCGATTTTCAATTTAGCCACTTCACCCCCTAAATTGACACACCCTACTCTGCATGCTTCCCTCACCTAGTTGGAAAAAATATAAAACCACTAAATAAAACAAATATATATCTGAGAGTATCAGAAATAAAAAAAATCATCTGAGCATGCTTGAAAACATACATATCGACACTAAGATCATTTAGATTGACCAACTACATCAATTTCTATAAAAAAAAAAATCATCTCTAGAAGGTCAATTTGGCAGCCATCTTGAAAAATGGCCGCCATCTTGAATTTCCAAATGGCCAATCAGGCAGATTTGACCAGTAGCCCCTAGGGTATGATCATGCCAAATTTCATGTTTGTATCAACATTTGCACGATTTTTCCATTATCCGCTCTACTATCATGTTCCTCTGGTATACAGTGTAACCAAAAAAATTCAGTTTACTTTCGTCCATTATGCTAGTACTGTTTAACAGAATAATGTCAGGGTCTAATTATTAGTATAAGTCAGACAGTTCGTTACGTCTATTAAGAGACCAGTGTAGGACATTATATTGGACAATTTTCATCCTGCTAACGACTGCCATTTCGGAGACTGTAGCTTGGGGCGTTGCTTGAAGTGTTTGCTCGGCTTCTGCCATTTCTAGGGGGCAGGAATTTCTTAGCAGAACCTCTGTACATCTGCTTGTAAGTTAATGGCGGCCCCTCGAACTTCTCGTCACCCTTGTACAGGAAGATGTTCAGGTCCTGAGCCTGCGTGTCGAAATCATCTACTGACGCTGCAGCTCGAGGGTCATCTTCGTGTGTGGAGTAAGTAGCCATCACCTGGTCGCTACTATTGACTGTGGTTGCAGTCCAATGGTCACTGTCGTCCCTGGGAGTGCATGTCTTGGGACCACGGAGATTTACTGTGTCGCTGGAGCTGTGATCCCAGGGGGACTGACTGGCCACGTCGGGGCTACGACTATACTGACTTTGGCCTAAGTCAGGGAGGTCATGGTCCATTTCTGGCGTGGGTTGAGGTGCAATGTTGTTCCTTGTTAATGTCTCGTTGAGGTGTTTCGAGAATGAACCTGGATGAACCATGTTCATGTGATGGGCATGCAGGTAAGACAAGACAAGTATATAGTGGTGGCTTTGGACTCGTCCAGCTGTGGAGAGGAGACGCTCCTGATGCTCTCCACCACTGCGTCCCTCGTGGCGCCCAGTGACTCAGTAACTGCCTGTTTTTTTGAGTCCTTGATGGTTCGTATCTCTGATTACGCTGACATTGTTGAGTTTTTGTGAATCTGCTTGAGTTTCTTTCAGAGCGTCTTTTATGGTCTAGCTGTAAGCTACGATTGTCGACTGAGCGGTCTTTTTTATGGTGTTAGAAACTTCCCTTGTTTCTTTCGGTCAGTTTCTTCTCTGTTTCTTGAATTACCCGTTTCCTGACAAGGCAGGTGGCAGAGAAGGTCCTGTGGCCACCCTCGCAGACGACACTTTTTGATGGTGCTTCGGAAGTCTTTGTAGAAGTGTTGATCATATTAACATTCAAAGCATATGACCCCTTGCAGGGAGCAGTTCTTGGTCATTGTATTTGTAGCATTTCATACATTGTTGTATGGGTGTATACTTTTCATATTTTATTTGGTGTGAGGAGATGGAAGTACAGTACCATATGCATCGAGCCCCTTCTCCTTCATTCTTTTTGCATCCATTGTGTCTGCAAAGCGAACCTTGATTAATTATGGGCATACATACTGTAGGGTACACCTCCACAATCTTGACATTGTTTTCTATTTCTATTTTATCTCTTATTTCTTTTGCGTTGTTTTCCACTACAACTTTGTCCAACTTCTTACATACAAGGATGAGCTTGGCGCCGTATTCCCGTGGGACAATGACCTCGTATCCGTTTGTTTTCATTTTGTCCATGGCACTAGACTTCAGTAGCTTATCAGCATCTTCATCTGTCTCTGTGAGGATGATGTAACCATCTCTCAAATCCACAAGTCTATTTTTAGCTCTATCCAAGACCCCTGGGATGGGGTTCCGGAGGTCTTAACTCTAACTTTGGCCATGGTCAATTACATATACGAATGAAGATCAAACCTAATATGTCCACCTCAGCTAAACCCCATGGATGCCGCTACTTTTGTCCAATTGCTGGGCGAGTAAAGACGGGTCTAGGGGTAGGTTGAACAGACAATCCCCTGACGGGGGCCTAGCGAAGCCCTAACACCTAACAGTGACAGCTTATGAAGCACTGCCGAATCCCTAACAGAAAATGTAGCCACCCTTACTGTTTCGACTCAGCATCCCACTGAGGTGTCCCCTTGTGGCTCTGCCCGCAGGTTTCGCGCCTTTACCAAAAAGTAGGGACTCTAGGCGAAAGGATAGGATAGAGAAGAAGCGTAGTGTCCATGAATAATAATATACATGTACAACTACAAGATAAAGCAGCCAGAGCGAGCTGAACATGAAAAACGAGAGCAGACAATCTTAACTGTCAACAAATTTGCACATGAGCCTGGAACGGCGCGCAGCGCGTTCGTTTGCTGTGAGGGTTGGGCGCCGTCTGACGATAGGGTTGGGCATAAATGGGAATGCCCAGTATGGGCCAATAGGCCCGTTGCATTTTCATCCATTCATATGTTCTTATGTGTATATATGGAAGTCAGGGCTAAACAAAGGTGATATAAAAAAGGTACTCAAACTATCCAACCAGGAGTGAACTCGTAGGAATGGCTTTGAATTAGACAAATTTAGATTTAGGCCTGAGATAAGTAAACATTGGCTTGGAAATAGAGAAGTGGACGGATGGAACAAGTTACCAAACATCATCATTAACTCGAATACTTTGGTTAGCTTCAAACATAGGTTGGATGGATATGTGAGAGATAGGGGTTAGGTGTAAACGGGACTGCCCAGTATCTATCTATCTATCTATCTATCTATCTATCTATATATATATATATATATTTATATATATATATATATATATATATATATATATAAAACAAAGAAGAAGTATGTCTGTGTGTTTGTTTGTTTGTGTATTTGTGTGTATGTGTGTCCTCACGAGAATCTCGGAAACTACTTTACCGATCTGTAGTGATGATGGATGGTGTTATATGTAGTGATGATGGATGATGTTATATGTCGTGATGATGGATGTTGTTATATGTAGTGATGATGGGTGGTGTTATATGTAGTGATGATGGATGGTGTTATTGAAAGTTCCAAGTGTTCCCTGAAGAAGGCAGTGATGGGTAGGGAAACACCGGGTAACACTGAAGTTCATTTATTAACGGATAGCAGAAATACAAGTGGTGACTAGCGTGTGCCATGCACGGCCCACAGAGTCAGACTGAGACTGCCTTGCCATATGGCAGCCTCGGGGCAATGTTGCCACATAACACGTGCAGTGTTGCCACGTAATTATATACATAGATGCTACTCGGTACAGTAGCTTAGATACATAACCTACAGTTATATGTAGTAATGATGGGTGGTGTTATATGTAGTGAAGATGGATGGTGTTATATGTAGTGATGATGGATGGTGTTATATGTAGTGATGATGGATAATGTTATATGTAGTGATGATGGATGGATGTAATGGCCCCTGTCTTATTCACAGAAGTATTATATAAATGGGTTCTTTACATTTGATTTATATTCAAATTCAACCCTTGTAACTTTCCACTAACTATGAGGAGGTCATGAACTGATCACTTGAACGGTAGTTGCCCAAGAGAGTGAAGCCCATACGTCAGCAACTGTGTAAGCGCACCAAAGCGACGCCCATTACTCAGTCTCACTCACGCCGTCCCTTTTTCACCACACTCATCAATAGTGGAACTTACGGTTGCTCTACACTCAGGAACTATAAAATAATAATTTTTTAATAAAATAAGAAACTTCAATTGGGTTTCGTTACTAAAGCCCAATATAATAAATATATGAACCAACTTGGTGTTATATGTAGTGGTAATGGGTGGTGTTATATGTAGTGATGATGGATGGTGTTATATGTAGTGATAATGGATGGTGTTATATGTAGTGATGATGGATGATGTTATATGTAGTGATGATGAGACAATAAAATAATAACAGTTTAATGCTAAAAAAATATACTTTGCTGTACCGTTGTAGTGAAAAACATGGTGGAACTTACATACACCGTTAATGAACTATTGATGGAAGAAGAATTTGTAGGGACTGAACATTGAGACAATGTGGAGCCTCCCGGATGGTGGCGTCCTACCTTGGCCTAGCGGATGAGCAGCCCGGAGCGAACAGTGGACAGTCGGTCACAGGAAACAGATCAGGAAAGGGAATCCCGTCTTAATGCTAACAGAAAGCGAACAGCGGAAAGTCGGTCACAGGAAACAGATCAGGAAAGGGAATCCCGTCTTAATGCTGACAGATAGCAAACAGCAGAAAGGCCTTCTCTAGAAAATGATCAAGCCCATGAAATTCGTTTGAATCCTAATAGACAGAGAGCTGCGGGATCCAGAATTCTAAGAAAGAATACACAGTGGCATCCACTTGCAAGAGCAGCATTTAACTATGACAATGAGATAGAATATGAAAAGTATCCCTCTGTTGTCATTGGCAACATGGATAAGAAATGTGAACACTGCGGTGCAAAGAAGTACAAAGGAGAATCTGCTGGACTGTGCTGCTCTCATGGGAAAGTACGACTGCCAAATTTGGAAAAACCACCACAACCATTGAAGACTCTCATGCTGGGAACAACACCAGAGTCAAAACACTTCTTGGAAAATATACGGAAGTACAATTCATGCTTCCAGATAACATCCTTTGGAGCTACCAGAGTAGTTCGTGAGCACGGATACATACCAACATTCAAAGTCCAGGGTCAAGTCTATCGCAAAGCAGGATCCCTCTTACCACTGGACGATGAGCAGGCAAAGTTCCGCCAAATCTACTTCATGGGAGATCATGAAAAGCAGACTACTATCAGGTGTGGCAACATTGAAGGTGTCAGACATGACATTGTCCTATATATCCAAGAAATGCTGCATGAGCGCAACACGTATGTATAGTCATTTAAAAATGCCCTGGGAAACATGCCTTCTGACCAGTACAAAGTCAGGATCAAAGCAGACACGACCCCTGAGGGAGAACATGAAAGAAAATTCAATGCTCCTGTAGTTGATGAAGTAGCCATCCTGGTTGTCGGTCAAGAGTTTGAGAAACGAGAGACGAGTCGCTCACAAGAAGAACATGATGCCACATGTACTGGAAGCTACCATACTGACAGGAAAAGCTAATGGAGAGGACGTTTTTATACCAAGGATACCTCTCATCACCATTGACCTGCCATTTGAGTTCAAGCGACTTCAGTTCACAGTTAAAGTGAGTTTTGCCATGATCATCTACAAAAGCCAGGGACAGTCCCTATCGATGGTTGGCGTAAACCTGTTTTCATGCTTCTCTCATGGACAGTTCTATGTTGGATGCTCCAGAGTGGGAACTGGCAAAAATCTGTACATACTTGCTGCTAATGGCAAAACCAAAAATGTGGTCTACCCTAATGCACTACAGTGAGACAATGTGGAGCCTCTCGGAAGGTGGCGTCCTTTCGTGGCCTAGAGAGAGAGATAGATAGATAGATATGTGTGTAATATTCAGAACTTTCAGTGTGATATTTTGAGACGTTAGATCGAAAATAACCGATCTGTCGAAACAGGAACAGCTTACGGAGGCCAAGCTGAAACCACATGGCGAGTCAAATAAGCTCAAGGAACGCCCTCAAGCGCGGTGGAAGCATTTTGAACTAGGCCTATATGAACTTAATGTGCTGTATCGAATTATGTTACGTGTTATGTTACGTGTGTCCCAAAGAAACTATTAGTTACGCGAAAAGATGACGTCACTAAGCCAGGCAAACGCCTTAGGGAGACGCTGGGCTGGAGTCAGTAGCGCGCCGGCGCTTGGGCCAAGCAGACGTCATTCCCTGTGTCTCTGCCAAGGAAAACGACCACTTGGTCTCGTCCCTTCTCGCTCACGTCATCAGTGTTGCAAGTAAGTTTTATTCGATCTCAGACAGTGGGTTGATAAGGCGGAGAAGAAGTTAACAATAGTTAACAGAGTGTTTTCTTGCAGGGTTTTCGAGAACCCACGCTGTCTGACGGTCTATCGGCTTAGCGGTCGATCAAAGGGTGTTTAGCGGTTGTATAGCCGGCCACGAACGAGGTGAACGGGTGTCCCTGACGACTCACTACGTGGGATCAGCGTCTGCACTTGGCCGGTGGTCGTTCTTGGTCATCAAATCTCCCCACCTTGGTTCATACAACACCACATCTCTTCAGTCAGTATATATATATCTTGATAAAATCACACGGGAGAATGGAAACAACGGAGTACCTTAGCTTTCGTCTTAATTCAAGACATCTTCAGAGGCAACTGGATTACATGGACAAACTCAAGAAACACAATGAACCTTGCGAATTAATAAGTTTTGATGTAAATTCACTGTTCACTAGAGTACCTGTGAAAGACTTACTTTCATTTCTTAAAGATAAATTACAACTGCTAGATTTAACTATTGAACATGATACTTTCCTCAAATTGATAGTTATGCGTAACTGACAATGTGTTTAGGGCAAATGGGAAGTTCTACAAGCAAATATTTGGGATGAGCATGGGTAATTGTCTTTCTGCTCCTCTAGCCTGTATTTATATGGAGTTTTTTGAGTCTAGATTACTACCCAACATAGTGGACTTTATTCCTCCATGGTACAGATATGTTGATGATGTTCTTTGTCTTTGGCCTAGAAACAGTGACCCTTTGGAATTTTTAGACAAGCTTAATGATATTGTCCCTAGTATCACGTTCAAAATTGAAAGAGAAATAAATGAATCCCTTCCATTTCTTGATATGCTTATCATGAGAAATGGCCAAAACTATAAATTTAAGGTATATAGAAAGCCCACACAGGTTGATAGTTTCATTCACTTTTTATCGAATCACTTTGAGTCTACCAAAATGTCAGTTTTTTCTGCTATGTTCTTAAGATGTCTGCGTATTTGTGACTGAATTTATTGACGATGAATTGAAACACATTCGTTCTATTGCACAGAAACTCGGGTACCCTTCTGTGTTTGTTGATCGTTGTTTTAAAAGGGCTAAAAAATCCTTTCATTCCTCTCAAACTAGACAAGTTCCTACACTTAAGAATATTTTGACTCTGCTCTATCGTAATGAATTTGTCCCGTTAGTTTGGTTCCTCAAGCTTCTAAATATTAATGTTGTTTTCAAGTATGACTCAACCATTACCAATATGTTAATAAGGAATAGCCCAAGTTTGAATGTAAATGGAAGTGTTTATTGTATTCCATGTAGCAAATGTAATTGTAATTATGTAGGTCAGACAGGAAAAACTCTGCAGCTCAGAATCAAACAACATAAGTATAATATCAAAACTGCATCTGAAAGCAGTGCCTTGTTCGTTCATGTTAGGAATAATTATCACCCCATTGCTTGGGAAAAAAGCTTAGAAGTATTCAAATCATCTTGTGTCACAGAAAGACTGCTGGTTGAAGCTAGTTTGATTAAGGAATTAAAATCAATAAACCTTAGTCATGGTCAGTTAAAAACTGATAATATGTTACATAAATTTATTTGTCAGTGGCCCAAGGTCAAAAATGCTTTGAAAACCTTTGATCTAGATGTATGATAGTTATTGTGTGGGTCCCTTTTTTCTGACCTGACCTGGTTAGTCACGTCACCACCCTTCTCTTAAGCTCCTCTACGTGTGTGTTGGTGTGTGGATTAGTGGATGTCATCATTATGACCTGACCTCATGTTTTTAAGGTCACCCTCTATATTTAAGCCTCTCTCTGTCCATGTAATCCAGTTGCCTCTGAAGATGTCTTGAATAAAGACGAAAGCTAAGGTGCTCCGTTGTTTCCATTCTCCCGTGTGATTTTATCAAGATTTATCTTATCCACGTTTTCATTGTGGATTTACATGAAATATATATATATATATATATATATATATATATATATATATATATATATATATATATATATATATATATATATATATATTATGAAAATCCACAATGAAAACGTGGATAAGATAAATCTTGATAAAATCACACGGGAAAATGGAAACAACGGAGTACCTTAGCTTTCGTCTTTAATCAAGACATCTTCAGAGGCAACTGGATTACATGGACAGAGAGAGGCTTAAATATACAGACGAAAGCTAAGGTACTCCGTTGTTTCCATTTTCCCGTGTGATTTTATCAAGATATATATATATATATATATATATATATATATATATATATATATATATATATATATATATATATATATATATATATATATATATATATATATATATGGAAGCCATCACCGGTACCTACACTGAGGAGTGTGCCAGTCCCGGACGGGGAGCAGGAACCCCTTGAGGTGATATATGCTGCTCCTCTATTCCTGTGCCACATTTCCTCACGCCAAACATATTCCCCACATTGATTACGGGGAAAAATTTTTGGTTCCATATTCGATTCCCGGGTTAAAATGTTCTCCTCTGAGATATACAGTAAACACTGAGGAAAGAGTCCATTCATCTGATAAAGATTATAAAACTCCTGAATATATTTCTGGTGGATCCTGTCATTAATGTGGTAGGGGAGGTTTGAAACCTGATAACGCTTACCTGTGTATAACACCCCTCACATACTGTACTACACCTAGCCCCTTCCTCACATACTGTACTACACCTAGCCCCTTCCTCACATACTGTACTACACCCAGCCCCTTCCTCACATGCTATACTACACCCAGTCCCTCCCTCATATACTGTACTACATCCAGTCCCTCCCTCATATACTGTACTACATCCAGTCCACCCCACACATACTGTACTACATCCAGTCCACCCCACACATACTGTACTACATCCAGTCCACCCCACACATACTGTACTACACCCAGTCCACCCCACACATACTGTACTACATCCAGTCCATCCCACACATACTGTACTACACCCAGTCCACCCCACACATACTGTACTACATCCAGTCCACCCCACACATACTGTACTACATCCAGTCCACCCCACACATACTGTACTACATCCAGTCCCTCCCTCATATACTGTACTACACCCAGTCCACCCCACACATACTGTACTACATCCAGTCCACCCCACACATACTGTACTACATCCAGTCCACCCCACACATACTGTACTACATCCAGTCCACCCCACACATACTGTACTACATCCAGTCCACCCCACACATACTGTACTACACCCAGTCCACCCCACACATACTGTACTACATCCAGTCCATCCCACACATACTGTACTACACCCAGTCCACCCCACACATACTGTACTACATCCAGTCCACCCCACACATACTGTACTACATCCAGTCCACCCCACACATACTGTACTACATCCAGTCCACCCCACACATACTGTACTACACCCAGTCCACCCCACACATACTGTACTACATCCAGTCCATCCCACACATACTGTACTACACCCAGTCCACCCCACACATACTGTACTACACCCAGTCCACCCCACACATACTGTACTACATCCAGTCCACCCCACACATACTGTACTACACCCAGTCCACCCCACACATACTGTACTACATCCAGTCCACCCCACACATACTGTACTACATCCAGTCCACCCCACACATACTGTACTACATCCAGTCCACCCCACACATGCTGTACTACATCCAGTCCATCCCACACATACTGTACTACACCCAGTCCACCCCACACATACTGTACTACATCCAGTCCACCCCACACATACTGTACTACATCCAGTCCACCCCACACATACTGTACTACATCCAGTCCATCCTACACATACTGTACTACATCCAGTCCACCCCACACATACTGTACTACATCCAGTCCACCCCACACATACTGTACTACATCCAGTCCATCCTACACATACTGTACTACACCCAGTCCACCCCACACATACTGTACTACATCCAGTCTATCCCACACATACTGTACTACATCCAGTCCACCCCACACATACTGTACTACATCCAGTCCCTCCCTCATATACTGTACTACACCCAGTCCACCCCACACATACTGTACTACACCCAGTCCACCCCACACATACTGTACTACATCCAGTCCACCCCACACATACTGTACTACATCCAGTCCATCCCACACATACTGTACTACACCCAGTCCACCCCACACATACTGTACTACATCCAGTCCACCCCACACATACTGTACTACATCCAGTCCACCCCACACATACTGTACTACATCCAGTCCACCCCACACATACTGTACTACATCCAGTCCACCCCACACATACTGTACTACATCCAGTCCACCCCACACATACTGTACTACATCCAGTCCACCCCACACATACTGTACTACACCCAGTCCACCCCACACATACTGTACTACATCCAGTCCACCCCACACATACTGTACTACATCCAGTCCACCCCACACATACTGTACTACATCCAGTCCACCCCACACATACTGTACTACATCCAGTCCACCCCACACATACTGTACTACATCCAGTCCCTCCCTCATATACTGTACTACACCCAGTCCACCCCACACATACTGTACTACACCCAGTCCACCCCACACATACTGTACTACATCCAGTCCACCCCACACATACTGTACTACACCCAGTCCACCCCACACATACTGTACTACACCCAGTCCACCCCACACATACTGTACTACACCCAGTCCACCCCACACATACTGTACTACATCCAGTCCATCCCACACATACTGTACTACACCCAGTCCACCCCACACATACTGTACTACATCCAGTCTACCCCACACATACTGTACTACATCCAGTCCACGCCACACATACTGTACTACATCCAGTCCACCCCACACATACTGTACTACATCCAGTCCACCTCACACATACTGTACTACACCCAGTCCACCCCACACATACTGTACTACATCCAGTCCACCCCACACATACTGTACTACATCCAGTCCACCCCACACATACTGTACTACATCCAGTCCACCCCACACATACTGTACTACATCCAGTCCACCCCACACATACTGTACTACATCCAGTCCACCCCACACATACTGTACTACATCCAGTCCATCCTACACATACTGTACTACATCCAGTCCACCCCACACATACTGTACTACACCCAGTCCCTCCCTCATATACTGTACTACACCCAGTCCACCCCACACATACTGTACTACATCCAGTCCACCCCACACATACTGTACTACATGCAGTCCACCCCACACATACTGTACTACACCCAGTCCACCCCACACATACTGTACTACACCCAGTCCACCCCACACATACTGTACTACATCCAGTCCATCCCACACATACTGTACTACACCCAGTCCACCCCACACATACTGTACTACACCCAGTCCCTCCCTCATATACTGTACTACACCCAGTCCACCCCACACATACTGTACTACATCCAGTCCACCCCACACATACTGTACTACATCCAGTCCACCCCACACATACTGTACTACACCCAGTCCACCCCACACATACTGTACTACACCCAGTCCACCCCACACATACTGTACTACACCCAGTCCACCCCACACATACTGTACTACATCCAGTCCACCCCACACATACTGTACTACACCCAGTCCACCCCACACATACTGTACTAAATCCAGTCCATCCCACACATACTGTACTACACCCAGTCCACCCCACACATACTGTACAACACCCAGTCCACCCCACACATACTGTACTACATCCAGTCCACCCCACACATACTGTACTACACCCAGTCCATCCTACACATACTGTACTACATCCAGTCCACCCCACACATACTGTACTACACCCAGCCCCTTCCTCACATACTGTACTACACCCAGTCCATCCTACACATACTGTACTACATCCAGTCCACCCCACACATACTGTACTACATCCAGTCCACCCCACATATACTGTACTACACCCAGTCCCTCCCTCACATACTGTACTACACCCAGTCCACCCCACACATACTGTACTACATCCAGTCCATCCTACACAGACTGTACTACATCCAGTCCCTCCCTCATATACTGTACTACACCCAGTCCACCCCACACATACTGTACTACATCCAGTCTATCCCACACATACTGTACTACACCCAGTCCACCCCACACATACTGTACTACATCCAGTCCACCCCACACATACTGTACTACATCCAGTCTATCCCACACATACTGTACTACACCCAGTCCACCCCACACATACTGTACTACATCCAGTCCATCCCACACATACTGTACTACACCCAGTCCACCCCACACATACTGTACTACATCCAGTCCACCCCACACATACTGTACTACATCCAGTCCACCCCACACATACTGTACTACATCCAGTCCACCCCACACATACTGTACTACATCCAGTCCACCCCACACATACTGTACTACATCCAGTCCACCCCACACATACTGTACTACATCCAGTCCACCCCACACATACTGTACTACACCCAGTCCACCCCACACATACTGTACTACATCCAGTCCACCCCACACATACTGTACTACATCCAGTCCACCCCACACATACTGTACTACATCCAGTCCACCCCACATATACTGTACTACATCCAGTCCACCCCACACATACTGTACTACATCCAGTCCCTCCCTCATATACTGTACTACACCCAGTCCACCCCACACATACTGTACTACACCCAGTCCACCCCACACATACTGTACTACATCCAGTCCACCCCACACATACTGTACTACACCCAGTCCACCCCACACATACTGTACTACACCCAGTCCACCCCACACATACTGTACTACACCCAGTCCACCCCACACATACTGTACTACATCCAGTCCATCCCACACATACTGTACTACACCCAGTCCACCCCACACATACTGTACTACACCCAGTCCCTCCCTCACATACTGTACTACATCCAGTCCACCCCACACATACTGTACTACATCCAGTCCACCCCACACATACTGTACTACACCCAGTCCACCCCACACATACTGTACTACATCCAGTCCACCCCACACATACTGTACTACATCCAGTCCATCCCACACATACTGTACTACATCCAGTCTACCCCACACATACTGTACTACATCCAGTCCACCCCACACATACTGTACTACACCCAGTCCACCCCACACATACTGTACTACACCCAGTCCACCCCACACATACTGTACTACACCCAGTCCCTCCCTCACATACTGTACTACACCCAGTCCACCCCACACATACTGTACTACATCCAGTCCACCCCACACATACTGTACTACATCCAGTCCACCCCACACATACTGTACTACACCCAGTCCACCCCACACATACTGTACTACATCCAGTCCACCCCACACATACTGTACTACACCCAGTCCCTCCCTCATATACTGTACTACATCCAGTCCACCCCACACATACTGTACTACATCCAGTCCACCCCACACATACTGTACTACATCCAGTCCACCCCACACATACTGTACTACACCCAGTCCACCCCACACATACTGTACTACATCCAGTCCACCCCACACATACTGTACTACACCCAGCCCCTTCCTCACATACTGTACTACACCCAGTCCACCCCACACATACTGTACTACACCCAGTCCACCCCACACATACTGTACTACACCCAGTCCACCCCACACATACTGTACTACATCCAGTCCCTTCCTCACATACTGTACTACATCCAGTCCACCCCACACATACTGTACTACATCCAGTCCACCCCACACATACTGTACTACATCCAGTCCACCCCACACATACTGTACTACATCCAGTCCACCCCACACATACTGTACTACATCCAGTCCCTTCCTCACATACTGTACTACATCCAGTCCACCCCACACATACTGTACTACATCCAGTCCACCCCACACATACTGTACTACATCCAGTCCACCCCACACATACTGTACTACACCCAGTCCACCCCACACATACTGTACTACATCCAGTCCCTTCCTCACATACTGTACTACATCCAGTCCATCCTACACATACTGAACTAGACCAACCCCTTCCCTTACCTATATGTACTATACACAGACGGAAAACTAACCCCCGGATTTGGACCCATTGTACCTTGGAAATACAATCCTCAAATGCGAAGAAAATACTAAATGAGAAACTTAGCTGGAGAAACCATATACAAGCCATTCACAGTAAAGTCAATAAGCAGTTCGTTATCCTGTATCAAACTTGCCGGTCACTCACTCTTACAGCAATGAAAGAAATCTATTATGATCTTGTTTACCAAAAGTTGATGCACTGTCACACACTATGGGGGCCTCTGGCTTTTCAAAAATAAAACCCTTGATTGCTGCACAAAAGAGAGTTGTGCAAACAATGACCTACTTGAAAAAAAAATATCACACTTACGAACAATTTGCTGAATTGAAAAAGTTAAAATTCGAGGCTATTACCACCTACTGCTGTGTCCTAATTGCTTACAAATCTATCAATCACTTGCTTGACAATAGTTATTTCCAGAACCGAAATAATCAGAGTTATAACTTAAGACACCCAGAGCTGTTAAGACCACTCCACATGCGCTCCTCTCAGTCCCAGACCTCCTTAAAATATCATGGAGTGAAGGTGTGGAACAACTTTTCCCCACCCATCCGAGGAAAGGCTAAGCTCCATTCCTTTAAATCAGCTCTTAAAAAATATCCATTGTCTAAGTATTAATATTTGTTTTATAATATCTACTTTATATTCATGCTTTTATTGTACCACCAAAACCGTTTTATCGGAAATTATCATGTAGATAGAGAGAAATTACCATTTCCTTAAATATATTTGCCGACTAGACATGATACTGACAGCTATGTCCTCTTGTTCCACCATAATTCAACCCATGTTGTACTGCTTACCTCCTTTATCATATTTTTGTATATCAACTCCACTGTAAAATATGTATATACTTATAATTTAAATGCAAGTAAATAAATAAAAAAATATTAATAATTAAATAACGAAGTGATGACCGTGGTAACATTCTGATATGTTCCTACTACCGCCCTGCTATGTGCACTATTTCCTATGATACTAAATGGTACATAATACTTTCTTGAGATAAATGTACAATACATATAAGGTTCCTTCAAGAGAGCTCAGGTTCTCAACTGGCTCAGCCATGTTAATATTGTTATTATTATCGACTCTGTATCTGTATTCTTCTGGCCAAATATACTATTTTAACATTAATATCAACACACGCTCGTACCTCTTTTACAATCCAACATTCGCCAGTCAGTATTGTATAGTATTAGATTATTGCTACGGTCGGTCCCTCACTCCCTGCCACGACTATGAGTGATATGCCTATTGGAATCTCCTCTACTATGCAATATAGATGAACCAGAATCGGCATTCGGTGGTTGACCCTAGTGGTCTGCCCCCAAGCCGCAAACGTGAAATCCCTTCATTAACACTTTAGCGGGGAAGAGTTCCCTCCAGCTAAATATTATCAGCTGACCATCACCCACAATAAAATAACTAAGAGACCTTTGACCTCTGAAGAGTTATAAGCATATCTGTTATTCCGTGTCTTCGCTATGCACGGCCAAGGGTTTTAGGATAGAGAGCTAGGATTTGGTATGCTCACGGCCCCTAAAAGAGGGCCCCCTGTGCACGATGAAATTTATTAGCATAGGGCGTTTAATTTTATTATGGGTGTTTATTGCTTGTACATTTAACTTTGACCGAAGACAGACATAGGCTATGAAATGCTCCTCTGACTTTAGGGAGTTTGCCCTGAGGGTCCCCACTCTTTAGCAGTGTGTATGTGGTTGTGTGTGTGTGTGTGTGTGTGTTAACGTGCAGGTACTGCCTGTTTCCTATCTCTTTCAGCTACTGCAGCTGGCAAGTCCTGGTGGCGAACAGGGAAGCAACTTGCATACGTCCTCCTCTGCCAGTACACAGTCTCTTCACCATCAAGACTACTAGCTGTGCCTCCTCGTGGCAACACACGGTAACTGGGTACCTCTGGGCCCAGGTTAAACCAGCAGGGGATTTCGGAGCAGCAATGGGCCTCAGAGGGACAGTGCAAAGGCCCATTGGCATGTGGACACGTCCTGGCTCCTACCAACCTCTGCCCCGCTGCCTTGCGGATAAACTTTGGTAGGTGCAAGACTACGGGAGTAAACCCCAAACAAAAAATATGCACTTCAGCAACGCAAAATGCGGACATGCTTACAGATCTCCATTAAGACTCCAACGGCGGTATAGGCAGAAGAGGTGACCAACATGGGAACAGAACAACTATACCCTCGGATAAAGGCAATGCAAGAGGGATAGGCTACGAAACCCAACAAACTGGAATATTGGCAGTCAATTGCAACTCTCCCTCTCCTCAGTCATTATAACACTTGCACCATTAGATCAGGAAAACGAAGAGCGAATAAGTGTGGATGCAGCCAGCACTCCTGCCTCTCCACATAATGTAACTCATGCGCAGCCATCATTCAGCTCATTATAGTTCTTATCATCATCAAAACCTTGATAAACCCAAAAGTCGTATGACGATGGATGAGTGACGACGGGTACAGGCAAAGAGGCCTGCTGGGAATCTCTAGTCACAACTCTGCACATGGACGGCATAGATAAGATGGTCGTTTATGCACTGGGATCAAGGTAACAGTGTAATCCAGTCCTGTCTGTGCGACTGAGCAGCCCTTTCGAAGAGCCACTCTGCTCACCCCACATGTGGAGGGGGCTAGAAAAGCTGCCCTAAAGATAGCCTGCCTAAAGAACCAACCTGACTGGGCAACCACACCCAGTAAGGTCATCCTTTTGCGGTCGAAAACACAATCATCATCACAGATCAAAACAAAAACAAACTCTAAAACTCTTATGGTCGCTATATGCACTGTCAGGACCCTTCTGGATACTGGTACAAATAAGCATCTTGAAACAAGAACTGCCCTTGTGGCAAAAGAGCTAGCTAGGTATAACATCGATATAGCAGCCATTAGTGAGTCCCGGCTCTCAGACAGCCTGCTGTTGAGAGCAACCGCATTTATGGATTTGGTTTCATCATCCGCAAATGTATCCTACATAGGCTAACTGACATGCTTGTTGGGATCAACGGGTGCCTCATGACGCTCCGAGTCCCACTGATTCACTCACGGCATGCTTTCTTCATCAGTGCATAAGCCCCAACTTTGGATACACAGGATGACATCAAGGAGGCCTTTTATGTCGACCTTGATAGGGTGCTAACCTCTATCCCCAGAGAAGATAAAGTTGTACTCCTTGGTGACTTCAATGCCAGAGCTGGTAGAGATGCTGGCATATGGCAGGGAATCATAGGGAGAAATAGACTAGACAAGTGTAATCCCAACAGCCTACTCCTCCTCAGCAAGTGTGCTTCACTCAACCTAACTGTCAGGCCGACAATTTTAAGGATTCGTGGCAACACCCATGATCCAAACACTGGCATCTCATTGACTACATCATTGTTAGAGAAAGAGATCGCCGAGATGCCCTCATCACCCATGCCATGCGTGGCTCAGACCACTGTGACGCTGATCATCGACTCGTCAGGGCCAGACTCCCACTTCACCTCACCACAAAACGGCGAAGGCAACAAACCTCAAGAAGAGGTTTTAACACTAAGCGTCTGTAGGATCCAGCAGTCGCACATGCTTTCAGAGAGCAGCTCGACAACAAAGTACCCAAATCTCATTGGTGAATGGGGTATTCTCGATACTGTCATGACAAACGCCTGCAGAGAGACCCTCGACCAGATCGAAAGAATACACTAGGACTGATTTGTTGAAAATGACCCGGAAATGAATGTGCTTGTCTATGATAATCATGCTGCTTTAACTGAGTGGCAGAACAACCCTCTGTCTAGGATCAAAACTGATACCTTCTGCAAGTAAAAAGCGGTGGTCCAGTGCAAACATCACAGTCTGAAGAATGAATGCCATAAAAGTAAAGCATGTGAAATGTATTATGAATGGCGTAATGTGCAGTGGTGCGTTGCTCTGTGCATAGTAAAATATTTTTTAGGCATGTTACCTCAATGTTATGCAAATATAATTTCGTGTAATAATGCGTGAGCAGGGCTGGTATTTGATACATAAAATATTATTTTGTATGTATGTAGATATTTTTTGCAGCTGATTGTGGGATTTGATTAACATTAGTTTTAGGTTTGAAGTTCCCTGGAGTATGGAGCGATGTCGGTCACTGGCTGGCCTTGGGGGTAGGAGGACGTCTCAGTTTGTCAGTGGTGGATACCTTTTCAAATCGGGTTTAGTTGAGTGTTAACTATTCATTGTTGCTCTAGTATTATTTGTGGGTGTAAAGTGCAATCAATGGTGATATTACAAATTAGTTTATTGCTTATTTATTGTGCATATATTAGTGGTTTACTCAGGATTATGTAGCTTCTTTATTCTCTTGATTTAATTTATCTCTATTTGTTCATAATGGAACCTACACACTTGTTATGTTAAATTTTTTGTTATTAAATTTTATCTAAATCTTTTGTAATGCGTATAATTCCAAACCTTCACCCTGGAACTATTGGGATAAAGAGAGGGCTGAGTTGCCAATTGTTTTTCGTTTTTGTTGTGCCATATTTGCCCTCATTAGTATATCAATCTTTAACGTAATTCAAGTTGATAAGTTATGGCATAACAAATGAAAAAAATTGCAGATCAATACAAGATGTGCGAATTTTTCAATTCAACGAAAACATTTTCTCAGCCAATCACTCATGGTGCACCATGGTAGTGCTAAAAAGAGCACTACCATTCACTACTCAACCGAAAATATTGATGTGCATGTCCTGACTACCCAGCAGGTCCCTCAGCATCCATAGCTGACCAACCTTAGCTATCCTCCATCCCTGCTGTCAAAAAGATGAAAAATAACAAAGCCTTGGGACCTGATAGAATCCCAGATTGGGGGATTTCCTCCTTTTTCCAATATATTCTACAGGAGAGAGTGGAGATGGTTGGTAAGCAGAGGTCCTCCTGTTTTATACACCTCGGCTGGGATTCCATCAGGACCTGAGGCTTTGTTATTTTTCATCTGTTTGATGGTAGTAGCTACCTCATCCAGGGATGGAGGATAGCTGAGGTGGGTCAGCTCTGGGTACTGAGGGACCTGCTGGGTAGCCAGGACATCCAAGTCGGTGTATATGTTGAGCAGTGAATGGTAATTCTCTTTCCAGCACTGGAGGATGCCTTCTTCATCTTTATCGAGGGAGTTACTGTTGGATGAGCAGAGGGAGGCTGCGCCATGAGTGATTGACCCATAAATTTTTTATTGGAATTGAAAAATTCGTCCATCCTGTGTTGATCTGTAATTTTTTGCGTTTCACATGCTTTGTTTTTCAACCATTTGTTCTTTAGATTGCGAAGTTCGCGCTGGGCCGCCTCTTTCTTTTTGAGGAAGGTATCAGCTTTGATCTTAGACTTAGGGTTATTCTGCCAGTCAGATAAAACAACATGTTTTTCGTCGACGAGTATGTTGATTTCCGGATCATTTTCATCAACCCAATCCTGGTATATTCTTTCGATCTGGCTGAGGGTCTCTCTGCAGGCTTTTGTCGTGAGAGTGTCGAGAATATCCCATTCGGGATTTGGGTTGTGTTTTTCCTGGTTGTTTATCAGCCTATGGTCGAGCTGCTCCCTGAAAGCATGTGCTTTTTTACGGGAATTAGCCAACCCGGGCACAGATCAAACGACCCACAACGTCACCTAAGGGGGGGGGGGGGTGCGAAAAAAAGAACAAAGAAATTGAAAACACAGAAGAAAAAGGGTTTATTGTGTTAATCTACACCACGAAGATGCCGGAAAACCAGCTTTTAAAAGTGAGACAGATTGTATAAGTATGGAAGCACAGAAGAAGGCAGAGCATTCCACAGTTTGGCTTTGTGAGTAAAGAAGGAGGTACTATAACGGGTTAATCTCGTGTGACCGACATTCACAGAGAAACGGTGGGCAGCGCGGGCAAGACGTGTGTTACGAGCCCACGGCCTTGCCGGCGGTACACAGGATGCCAAATCCACCAAACATTTCCCGTTAAAGTACCTGTAAAAGAGAGAGAGTGAAGCAACATTGTGGAGAAGAGAAGGGGAAGAGAGATTTTCGACTAAAGGAGGAGAGTTAATAAGACGAAATGCCTTTGATTCCACTCTATCTAATAGTTGGACCGAAGAAGAGCCACTCCAGATATGAGAGCAGTACTCCAAGTTAGGACGAATGAATCCCTTATATAATTGGAGCAGCTGCTCAGGAGTGAAGTAGCTACGGCATCTGTACAGCATTCCCAACTTTCGGGAGGCAGCTTTAGTTATACTAAGGATGTGTGATTTCCAGGACATATGGGAGGAAATGGTGAGGCCTAACATATTTATTTCAGAATTAGGCAGGATGATAGCGTCCTGAAATGTAATTGGTGGGAGATCGTTTAATTTACAAAGTGTATTTGGTAAATATTGAGTTTTATTACCGTTGAACTTAACCAAGTTTGTACCTCCCCATTCAGAGATGCTACACAGATCCGCATTGAAAGAAGTAATGATATCAGTTCTAGAAACAGATCTAGTTTGAGAGTTAGGAGGAAGGGGAAAATGTGAAGAAGAGTGAAGAGTAGAATCATCAGCATAAGAATGGATAGAATTAGTTATAGTGTGAAGTAAATCATTGATAAAAAGAAGGAAGAGAGTAGGTGAAAGAACAAAACCCTGTGGGACTCCACTACTGGTAGAGAAAGAGCGAGAGATCGATCCCTCGACAACAACTGCCATGGATCGGTTCTCAAGGAAGCTAGAGATTAAAAAACAAAGTGGGGGAGAGAAACTATAAGAGGGAAGTTTAGATAGCAAAGACTTGTGCCATACCCTGTCAAATGCTTTGGAGATGTCAAGGGTCACGACGAAAGTGTCCCCATAATCCCTAAGAGAGGATGACCAAAGATGGGTGCAATAGGAGAGCAGATCACCAGTAGATCTCGCCTGGTGAAAGCCATACTGGTGATCCGACAAAAGAGAAAGGCGTTCAAGGTGACTGAGAAAATGGGAGTTCAAGATAGTTTCGAAAATCTTAGAGAGGGATGAAGTTAGGGCAATGGGGCGATAGTTAGAGGGATTAGAATGGTCACCCTTCTTCGGGATGGGCTGAACCAAGGCATGCTTCCAAGAAGAAGGAAAAGTTTGGGTTTTGAGGCAGAGGCGAAAGAGGAGAGTAAGCACAGGGGCCAGAGCTTCAGCACACTCCCTCAGAACACGAGGGTGTATTCCGTTCGGTCCATGCGACTTACTCACATCCAACCTGGATAACACACCGGCAACCCTGCGAGTGGAGCTTATAGGAAAGTGCATAGATTCAGTAGGAGGTGCAGGGGTGGGAAGGATAGAGTGGGATTCGTCTGAGGTTGAATTAGAGGAGAATAAGGTGCCAAAGAGGTTGGCTATAGAGTTATCAGATGGGAAGAGAGGAGGAAAAGAAGGATTGCAGAAGTTACTACAGATGTTATTGGTTAAGGTCCAGAAGGATCTACTAGAGGAAGAATTAGACAGGACAGCGGTCTTTCTTTTTATAAAATTCTGCTTGGCCCTACAAAGAATAGCCTTACAACGATCCCTAGAAGTAATGAAAGAGGTGTGGGTATTAGGAGAAGGAGATAGTTTCACAGCTCGATATGCCCTATCTTTCACCCTGCAAGCAAGAGAGTAGGAGCGATCAAACCATAATTGTAATGTAAAAGTTTTGGTAGAAGACGGGATAAATGCCCTCATACCACCCTGTATAACCCCAGCAATGCTGTCAGCACATTCCGAGGCGTCCCGAGTGGAAAAGCAACATTCATCCCAAGGAAAGTCGGTGAAGAATTCTCGCAAGGAATGCCAGCTTGCCCTCCGATAGTGCCATAGTTGACGTTTAGAGCGGGGTGAGGGAGGTGGTCGTGCCCAGTTTGATTTAATAGAAATTAGGTTGTGCTCAGAAGACACTAAGGGGGCAGAAATTGAGTATTAATAGTATGAGGGGTTAGAGGTAAAACAAAGATCAAGAATGTTAGCAAGTTGATCTCGTCGGTCAGGATCGCGTGTAGGGTGTTTGATTATTTGTTCCAAATCATTAAGTAAGGAAAAAGGGAGCTCCTTAGTTCCACCTGGGTCATCCTTGCAGAGCCAAGCCACTCTCAGTGATGTACATTGAAATCCCCTAGGTAGAGGATATTCGGTGTTGGGGTGTGTCGATAGCAACGACTCTTGGCAAGAAGTGAGATAGTCAAAGAGTTCGAAATAGTTTGTAGAGTTGGGAGAACAGCATAGGAAACAAAGAATAATAGTCACAGTAGGTAGAGATATTTTGAGCCAGATGACATCATAAAAGGAAAATTCAAGATCCATCAGTCGAGCTATAGGTGTACGTGTGTTGCAGTAGGTATAAAGGTTGTAGTTAGAGACCTGAAAAGGTTTGGGTGAAGCTGCCTTGGTCAGTTGAAGTTCGGAAAGTAGTAAGAGGTCGGGAGAAGAGGTTAATAGATGGTGCTCCACAGAAGGAAAATTGGTTCTCAGGCCGCAAATGTTGGAAAAATTAAGTGTGAAAAAAGCCGATCTTCCAGCAACCGCGATGGCGTCAGTTGAGGCCCCAGTAACTTGATGCTGATCAGGTCGGCCCTGGGGTCCACAACCTTCCCGACCAGTGGGACCCATCCGAGAAGGCCCCGCTTCAGTATTAATATCAACTGACATAAGAGAATAAAATCGAATGAATAAAACAGATCAAGAATGAGTACGGCTATATTTGTGGTGTTGTCAATAGTAAGAGAGACAGTTGAGTCCCTGCAATTGTGTGTAAATGAGGCAGAAAGATAGATGAGCAGCTTAGGACTTGGTGGATCCTCTAGACGCTTGGTTTTAAAACTTCTTCTTGAGGCTTGTTGCCTTCGCCTTTTTGGGGCAAGGTGGAGTGAGGGTTTGGCTCTGACGAGGCGATGATTAGTGTCACAGTGGTTTCAGCCAAGCATGGCTTGGGTGATAAGAACGTCTCGGCGATCTCTTTCTATGACAATGATGTAGTTAATGAGATGCTAGTGTATGGATCGTGGCTGCCTAAAACTTGTCGGGTTGGCTAACTCCCACACTAGTGTTTACACACGACCACACTGGTGTTGATACACTACCACACTGGTGTTGACACACGACCACACTGGTGTTGATACACTACCACACAGGTGTTTACACACGACCACACTGGTGTTGATACACTACCACACAGGTGTTTACACTGGTGTTGATACACTACCACACTGGTGTTGACCCACGGCCACCCCGAGGTCGACAGCGACCACGGGGAATACAGCCAAGGATCAAGACCCTCATTTTCTTCAGTACAAGTATGGGTCCATAACATCTTGTGAAAAGTTTAGCCAACACCACGTGGCCCTGCCACACACTTGACTGCTGTGACAGGAAACAATACAGTGCTGTATTGTAGTAATACTAAAATCCCAAGCATCTCGGATCGATTCCGTTGCTGTTCAATTGTACAGCTGCATCACGGCTAAGATCAGTAAACAATCAACTCCGAGATAACTTGTTTGTTCACTCTCTGTTTCCTTCTCTTTTTGTACCGAAATTTTTCGTGAAATTACTCATTCTGTATTTTAGCCTTTGTTTGTAGTTATTTTGTCTCAATAAACCATTATTATTATTATTATTATTATTATTATTATTATTATTATTATTATTATTTTTATTATTATTATTATTATTATTATTATTATTATTATTATTATTATTATTATTATTATTACGTATTGTTATTATTATTATTATTATTACTAGTATTATTGACACTGGTCTTGAGACACTCCCATCACTGGTGAGGAAGGGATCACTGGTATAGGAGGACCACCAATGGTGAGGAAGGGCCAACACTGTCACGACCAGTTCTGTAGTCATGGTACAGCTACAACTTGTGTACGTGATTGGGATGGCGAGAAAGTTTTACAGGTCGTTCAGGGAAACGAGCGCAGGACATATAACTATTATGAAGCTTCTTGCAAGAAGTCAGACGGGCAGGCAGAGCGGCCGGGAGATTACATTAGAAATTCACAGAGCAATAAGCTGGATATATTCTTGTTAGTACCCCCCTGAGAGGTCCGCTCCAGTGCAGTGCTGGATTATATCGCTTGTTCTCAACACCAGTCACGTTTTATCAGAATATGCAGTTAGCTTCACAAACTCTTTTTATTGTGGGTGTTGAAGGAAGAGGTTGCAATTTTACATTGCTTTTCCGTGTCGTAGTAAAGTGAAGGTTGACGTAAATGCCTAAACAGCTGAGAGAAGCGCCCCAGTTCCCTCCTCACCAGACGATCCTTAATCTTGTAGTAACATTCACAAACGTGATAACATACAGTACTTACTACCAGTATTGTGACAATTCTTCTCCTCCAGCTCGAGCCTCTACCTCAAGCTTCTTCACACTTCTCTACTACAAGTGTCACATATATATATATATATATATATATATATATATATATATATATATATATATATATATATATATATATATATATATATATATATATATATATATACTGGGAGTTTCCCTCACATTATGACATGTAGGAAAGCAGCTGCCAGGAGATGAGCGTAGTACCTACCCTTCTCGTTCGTGAAACAACGCCTTTAATATAAGATTTTCATATATTTTGTGTATCTGTAGTATTATAATGAATATCAGAGAGTGAAATTAATGAAACTCGAATTATACATATCTTTACACTCATATACACCGTACACTCCTATATTGTTCTATATCCATAGTGATGTCCCTCCTTGCAACCCACAGCATTGAGGAGAGGCATGGTTGACAAGTTAAAATAAAGAGTGAATAATCTTGGGGTTGAAATACGTGGATGCAACAATAAGACACACACAAAAGAATCACTGTTATAATGACAGACAAATTTAAGTTATAGAAGGATAAGAAGATTATTAAGTCAACTGAGTCATTTAACAACATTTATATTATAGTTTATATATATATATATATATATATATATATATATATATATATATATATATATATATATATATATATATATATATATATAACCAGTCGGAATTACTGGACTTAATTTCTCACTTGACTTGGGGTTATATAAAAATTTAATAGATGGTAATTGCAGTGGAAGCGCCCTTTGGAGAAACCCGAACCAGCACAAGAACACTTAAATTTACTTAACCAAATGAATTCTCCGCGACCCGTGGAAGGATAGCGTCTGTGACTGGGATGAATGAGACACACTGTAAAATTTAGACACTTATATTCCCTCCAACACTACAGACACAATCAAATAATGGTACACCAATATGCTCACCTCTTAACCTGAACTTAAAACACTACTCTGGGGAATAAAAGTTATACATGATATTGCATTTATTTGGAACACAGACAATGCCTCACTAGACAACAATAAATTCAAAATATTAAGAAGTGTTGCTTGCACACATGAAACAGGCCTTAAGGGCTTTCAACGGAATAATATCAACAACTGAGGGAATGGTATAAAAAAAATAAGAAATTAATAACTCTGCAATGAATAAGCCTTAAGGGCACTCAACAAAATTATACCCAGCACTGAGAAAATGGTATAAAAAAATCAGAACTTATTAACTCCACCCTGAATAGGCCTTCAGGGCACTCAACAAAATTATACTACCCCAACAGATACACACCTCCTAACCTAACTTAAACACTACTCTGGGGAACAAAGGTTAAACCTGAGATTGAAATTATAAAGAAATATTAAATGCACACAGCATACATTAGTAATTGAAAAAATAGTATTCACTTCACACAAAAATATTGTCACTATTATTAAGAAGTTAGTGAGTCCACCAATACCTGTGAACCATGTTTCCTAACCTAACACACACACAGATTCCACCTGCACTCCGTAGTCGTTTAAGGCACAACCAACAGGCCCAAATCAGCCTTTCTCCACCTTGGAAAGTGTACCTCTAAACTCCACTGACTCTTGGCCCCAGCGTGTGACCCTGTATCACTCAGCTGGCCTCACTTTACCCCCAGTACATCCATGAAACGGAAGGGAGTGAGCCAATCACACCCTGTACAGTTGAGAGAAGCTTTAGCTTCCCGTTAGCAAAAGGGTTTCACTAAACTGCTTGAGATATGTGGTATTGTGAGCCGAGGTAGAGGAGAGCTGATGACCCCAAATGATCGTCACGTCATTAGCTGGACACCCAGACGTCTAGGTTCACTCAAGAGATCCTTTGCTACCCAGCTAAACAGTGACAGGCCTACACTGATCGGTCCAACGGCGACAATCGCCAATCCTCAATCATCAACGGCAGTCTCAAACGGCAGTCAATCTCTGGCAGTCAATCTCTGGCAGTCAATCTCTCGCAGTCAAGTGGGTTCTGACGGAAACCCTGAAATAAACCCACTGTTAGCTCTTGTTAACTTTATCACTGCCCTATCTAAACCCTGTCTGATATCGAATGAGACTTACTTGTTATACTGCAATAGCGCAACACAGGTGACTAGGACACGTGACCGTTTGTGGACGGACGAGCAGGGACGTCCTGTCTGTCTGATCGCCTTCGCGTGACTGGGAAACAGCCAGCTTCGTGTCCTCTCAAGGCGTTAGCTTAGGCCTACGTGACATATTTTCCGCCTAACCAATAACTTTCTTGGGACACCCGTAACATTATTATGATTGGTAAGCGATCTATGATAATTTCAAATTTAATAATAGTTCCTTTACCTCAAGAATCGCATCATTATTAATCCGGCAAACTACATTCAATATCGTATAGGCCTAGTTCCAATTGCTGTCACTACGGGCAGGAGCACTCTTTTCCTCAGTCGACCTTGAAAACTCAGTATCGTCCATGGCGCGGCGTTTGAAATTGTACTGAAATTTCTGAATATTACATATATATATATATATATATATATATATATATATATATATATATATATATGTATATATATATATATATATATATATATATATATATATATATATATATGTGTGTGTGTGTGTATGTGTGTGTGTGTGTATGTGTGTGTGTGTGTGTGTGTGTGTGTGTGCTGAAATGCACCTACTATTGTCCGCAGCAGTAATTGTTTCGTTTCAATGTATCGAGTGTTTTTTTTCACTCTTCATAATATTTTACTGTGTATTGTCTACTTTACAGCAGTCATCTTCTTTATGTAAATATATGACACGTTTCCATTTCGTTTGAATCTCATTATGTGTGTCCTATTTGAATTTAGGTTTTTCTTTCTCAATAAATTTAGTTTATTTATTCCACTGGAAGTTACAGGTTACTTTTATGGTCTGTTGTCTATAATATAAAATATTATGCTAATTAGCTTAATGATGCCTTCGTTTACTATTGTTTGTTTTAAGAATGTGCGCGCGCGCGTGTGTGCGTGTGTGTGTGTGTGTGTGTGTGTGTGTGTGTGTGTGTGTGTGTGTGTGTGTGTGTCCTTCACCATCCATCCAGCTTAACAGTACTACCCTCTCTAATGTTACCCACTTTCAGTATCTCGGCTCCCACCTGTCCACCAACACGGACATAAATGAAGAGATTCAACTTCTGATCAGATGTGTATCTCAGGCCTTTGGCAGACTCCACACTCTTGTCTTCAGCTGTAGGGTGCTGAAATTATCTACAAAGTTACACGTATGTCGATGAGAGGTCCTCCCCACCTTGTTGTATGGCAGCGACACAAGGGTCACATACAGGAGGCACCTCAAGGCACTTGAAAACTTTCACCAGCGTAGTCTACATTCCATCCTCCGAGTTCACTGGAAAGACAAGAGAACAAATGCCACTATTGTCGCTGACACCAACTGTAGGAGCATCGAGGCTACCATTATCCATGAACAACTACATAGGACCGGCCATGTTACCCGCATGGACGATAGTAGACTGCCATAGCAGCTATTTTATAGTCACTTAACAAATAGTAAACGTGTATTAACCCCTGTCTAACAGATAGTAGTACTTATATAAATATGGGTAATATACTTTAGACTTATGAAACTACATCACCCACGTAATTTTCCCATGAGCAGTGAGCTATTGTGCACAGACCATGTGATAGGTATTTTCCACTGGCAAGTTGCATCTCTAAGATGCTAGAGTCAGCTATTAAGAAACTCACTAGTATTCACTCAGCTCTCAGAATGGATGGACGTAGACATAAAGCTATTCTTGATAAGCTTTATCCATTACTAACACTCACAGCTCATAGTGTTAATTACGGTGATATCCTAGTTGACTGTGCATAATTTATTTGTTATAAATAAATGGAGAAAAGACCATTTGGGTTTGCAAATTTAACCCACGGCAAAAACCTTTCAGGCAGACTAGCACGTTGGTATCAGACCAATCAAGAATTCGACCCCGTGTTCAAGTATTGTCCAGAAGCATAGCATCATTGACGTCTGTATCTTCGTTCACTATCTCGCAATTAAGGGATGAACAACGACTGGATCCATTGTGGACTGCAGCCATTTTTGCTCTAGAGGCCAATCTTCCAAAGTTACCTCTTCCGTTCAGTCATTTTGAACTATGACAAGACGTACTCCATCACTCCAAACAGACAGCTCAGGGTTATTTTTACTCAAATTGCCTTACCTGATGCAGTTCGTGCAACGGTATTTATGTTGTACCACGGTGTTCCTCAAGCAGGTCACCCCGGTCGTGACAAATGCCTTGAGGATATCATAATTTGTTTTGAGGGGAATACAATGAAGAGACATAAAGCAACACATTGCTAAGTGTTTATCATGTGCTCAGCATAAGGCACCTCACAGGTTCTTCTCTCCGATAACTGATTAGAGTTGAAGAATCAACTTTTAGCACAACTATGTCGACAATACGGCATCCAACAAAGCTTCACAACACCTTATCACCCACAGGCAAATAGCCACGTTGAAAAAACTAATCGAAAAATCCTGGAGATTCTTCGTTCAATGCATGGGAGGATTGGTTACCTCAAGTCGCAGACTCTATTAACGGGTCGATCAATAACTCCATGGGCAAATCACCCTACTACATTGTTTATGGCAAAGACAAACGTCTGCCCTAAGAAGTACTTACAGGGAACCCTTGCCCTGTCTACAATGTGAAAATTTCGCTACCAAGCAAATCAGTGTTTTCACAGACACTCATGGACAAGTACATAAACATTTAGCAGCGTCACGCTCTGAAATAATTTATAAGCAACATAAACATGCTAAGCCTGTAACACTAGAAATAGGTGATTCTGTGATGGTAAGAGAACCTGAACGAAACTCCAAACTTTCGCCCAAATTTTCCGGACCATTCCGCATTATCGCCAAAGAAACGGGCAACAAATTAAAAATTATGAAACCAAATTCACGAACTTCAGACGTAGTATATGCAGACAGACTTAAAGGGACCCACCCAGATTTACTCCCCAGGAATGTTAACGATGCCCCAGACACATTTGTTCAAACCGCAAACACATCAAGTACACCAAGTGTATGTAATACAAATTGCTGAAAACTATGTTTTACGAAATAATATTGAGACGAATCCACCTTTTCCAGAATGGCTTGGATCATCATATTACTCCTTGGGGGGACCGGTGGTAGATGCGGTACAGTTCTTGCCTTGCAAGCGAGATGTCATGGGTTCGATTCCCGGGCCGGTGGAAGTTGTTTGGACTTACTTCCTAGCCCCCATAAGTCCCTGTTCACCTAGCACTAAAGTAGGTACCTGGTGTAAATCGAAAAGTTGCGAATTCGTATTCGGGGAAAGTTGTTGGAGCTTCCAATAACTTCATGACATAAACCACTGACTCTTCAGGCTTCTACGCCCTTAACTCATGAGACATAAAGGCAAGCATGAACTTAGCATGATTCCCTGTTGGGCGCTGTAAACGCTTCTGCTCTTCACCTTACACAAGGATGTAGGGGGGGGTGCCCAATAAATAAAAAAATAAAAAATATTACTCCTTCTACTCCTTTGTGGCACCACCGTTTCGACGGACGCGTCCATGGAAGTCTTGAAACCAGATGCCTTAGTCGCACCTTTGGGAAGAGTCCTCGTCGTTGAAGACGTCGTGACCATAAAGTATGAGCTGCACGGTTTACTAAATATTCCGCGCCAGATGGAGTCTATTGATTCTCACCTCCAGACAGCTGTGGGCACTCTCGAAACTCTCCTTCAATGTCCTATCATTTCTATCATGGAAACACAAACTATAAATCTTCAGCTACTTCGTCTTACGACCCTTCATAAGAATATCGTCGCAGCTGGACGCTCTATTCCATCATCTCAAGATGACATTGCTAAGAAGGCGCGTTCTCAAATACGACGAAAGCGTGGATTATATAATTTTGTTGGTCTCATTCAAAGCACTCTCATGGTCACGGCAACTGCAGAAGACGTAGCCAAATTAGGTTACCGTTTGATTATTGTTACTTAAGTAGTGCATACACAGAATCGCGCTATAACTCAGACTTTTCATGCAATATCTTCTTTGGAATCAAGTTTAACGGAAAAGGTATAATGATAGTCTTAAGACAAACCTGAAAAGGTGCAAATCGACCCCCTCACCTGGGAGACGATCACTGCACACAGTAACGCTTGGAGGAGCACCACGCAAGAAGGTGTTCATACTTTCGAGTTAATCCGACTGCATACCGAAGCAGGCGAGCACCGGCGCAGGAAGGACGCTGCCCCCCCCCCCCCCCCCTTCGCCCTAGATGTAGCCCCCGAGAATTGCAACATCTTTGGGCGACCACTGGCCTCTCGAGTCACCTCAGACCTCACCAAAGAAGGTAACATCCTTAATAACTCATATCATTGTATCATAGCTGGATGATCGTCTTACTCGATTCCGAGTGAGAGCAAAGTAATAAGTAGTAGTGGTGTGTGTGTGTGTGTGTGTGTGTGTGTGTGTGTGTGTGTGTGTGTGTGTGTGTGTGTGTGCTCAACCTTTTCCCGTTGTGATGACCAGGATCAGGGGCAAAGGACAGTCCCTTGCTTTACCGTCATTTATTCTACCTTAAATACTGTAACACAGTTGTAACTCTCCCGGCATCACACCTCACCAGGACCTCCTCCCTAAAATAACCGCTACATCCAGTTATCCATTCATACACGTGCACCATTCTCTCCTCCCCTTATCTATGTCTTCTGCTTTCTTGGGTCCTGTCCACTTCTGGTCAGGCTCTTTGCTAAACATACATTTTCTCTCTCTCTCTCTCTCTCTCTCTCTCTCTCTCTCTCTCTCTCTCTCTCTCTCTCTCTCTCTCTCTCTCTCTCATGTCTCACTGCACCTATTCCTTTCTACCCCTCACGTATTCTGTGATTCAATTTATCATCTGTTGTTGTACTCGCTGACATATCCACTCCCAGATACCAGAAACTTTTCCCTCTCTCTGTTTTGTCTCCTTTCACATTAACATTGATTTCTCCCAGTGTTTCCTTTCTACTCATTTTTATCACTTGCCTTTTGTTCAGTCACCATTAACTATTGATTTTATTTCACACTCTGTCAAGGTCATCCATTAATATTTCCAGCTTCCCGTGTGTCTTTTGTTTACAGCAGGGAGGCAACAGGGGTATGTAATAGCAGTACTCTACCAAGAGCTCTGCTCAGCGCTATGAGATCTACCACGTGACAATCCTAACCCTGATGAAGAGGAGAAATGTAGAGGAACATGAGACGTCTCCTTCTCATGCCTCAACTTACCACATTATCTCTAATAACATTCGAGTTACTGGTCTCACTTCCTGTCTCCCAAACTCACATAGGTCATCCCATGATCTACTCTCCTTATCCCAATGGTTGTTATCCTGTTAAAATTCGATCCAATACCTAGTTACTTTGTCAGTTTTGATACACTGCTCCTGACACACTACTCCCAATCATCATCTTCGCCTTCACTTCACCTCCTCACATCACTCTTAGTTCATACAATTTGCAGTAATGCATTTTAATTATGCCTCGTATTTTGTCGTGCACACCTATACTCATCTACAAATACCATTTCTCACACTTTTTATAATAGTTTTTAACTCCCAACACTTCATCTTTATCTGCGCTCTCTCTTATTTGACCTCGCTCCTACATTTGCTGTTTTATCTCTGCTCTCATTTTTATCCTCTCTTTTTTCCCTTTCCCCTGTACTTGCTTCTTATTTCTCCTCCTTTTTTCGCTGCACGACCACCTGAAGGAATTGAGTCTCACCCAAGAGAGAGTGCTCAAGGTCAGTGGTAATGACAGCTCTCGATTGGATAAAAGTCCTTACCATTGAGTCGAGGAGCTGTACCGGAGCCCACCATCTCTCCCATCCAATACCAGCACGTAGCCTAAGTCCCTCGTGCTGCCTCCACACATCCCCTCTTCTTACAGGGGCCATTCCCTTGGGTTCAGAGTGGGCGACGGATTCTGTTTTTAGATCTGTTTGTGTATTGGGGACGTTAGCAGTGTGTGTGTATGTGTGTGTTGGAGACATTGACACAGTGTGTGTGTGTGTGTGTGTGTGTGTGTGTACTGGGCAAGTTTCTTTGCACCGTTTGTCTCTGTCTACCTGGCAGTAATTGGGATTCTGGATGTTAATCGATTTGCGGATCGTCTTCCGGGGTAATGGTTAACCAGTGCAGTTAGCGAGTTGTCCGGTCTTCTCGGACTATTCCTTGACACTGGGTCATGCAACTCGTTAACTTAAGGTGTAGTTGATGTGCTGGAGGCAGCTTCTACACCTTAAACAAATTCACGCCTAGCTGACCCTAGGGCCGGCCATCCTCGTTACACAAGGGGCAACCATTATCATTACTGGGGACGTTAACAGCGTGTGTGTGTGTGTGTGTGTGTGTGTGTGTGTGTGCCAATCACTCGTGGCACAGCCTCCCTTACTCATCCGACGGTAACTCCCTAATTAAAGACAAAGAAGGAATCCTTCAATGCTGGAAAGAGCACTACCATTCGCTGCTCAACCGCTGTCCCACCTCAGCTATCCTCCATCCGTGGATGAGGTAGCTACTACCATCAAACAGATGAAAAATGACAAAGCCTCAGGGCCTGATGGAATCCAAGCCGAGCTGTATAAAGCTGCTTACCAACCGGCTCCACTCTTTCCTGGAGAATATATGGAAGAAGGAGGAAATCCCCAAAGATCTTAAAGATCTTCAATATTTATAAGAACAAGGGAGACCAGTCAGACTGTGGCAACTACCGCCGGATCTCGCTGCTGCCCATAGCTGGCATGATTATCGTCCAAGTCCTCCTGACCTAAACAGACTTCTTCCTGAGGCAGAAAACTTCCTCCCAGAATCTCAATGTTGCTTTAGGCCATCATATGGCCTTCATCGACCTAATCAAGGCCTTTGACCCGGTCAATAGAGAAGCCCTCAGCAATTTTGGTTGCCCACCAAAATTCTTCGCCATTGTGATGCAACTCCAAGATGCCATGAAAGACAGTAAGTCTGAGTTAGTCCTCATACAAATGGGGGTAAAACAAGGATGTGGACTGGCACCAACTCTCTTTTCCATTTTTTTAGCTGCCTTCCATACTCATGCCAGTGCTAATTTAGCCGGTGGGGTGGACATCCAGCACCGGATGAAGGGTCCTTTCAACATAAGACTCCGGGCAGGAACAAAGGTGTCGGCAGCTTCCATTACTGAACTTCAGTATGCAGACGACCTCACCCTTGTCGCTCACACTGAACGCAACCTACAAGAGATCCTGAACACCTACGCAGATGTGTATGCACACTTCGGCACTTGAGGTGAATTTACATAAGACTCAGATTCTCTTTCAGTCTGCCCTTGGTTCAGCCACACCTCCACCATCCATCTAGGTAAATGGTACTACCCTCTCAAATGTTATCCACACTCGGTATCTCGGCTCCCACCTGTCCACCATCGCGGACATCGATGAAGAGATTCAACATCAGATCAGATGTGCATCTCAAGCCTTTGGTAGACTCCGTACCCATGTCTTCAGCTTCAGGGAGCTGAAATTATCTGCAAAGTTGCACACATATCGATTAGTGGTCCACCCCACCCTGCTATATGACAGCGAGACATTGGTCACATACAAGAGGCACCTCAAGGCACTTGAGAACTTTCACCAACGTGGTCTACGTTCCATCCTCCGAGTTCGCTGGGAAGAAAAGAGAGCAAATCCAGTATTCTCGCTGACACCAACTGTAGGAGTCTCGAGGCTACCATTATCCATGAACAACAATGCGGGAATGGCCAACGGCCATGTTACCCTTACGGACGATAGTAGACTGCCAAACCAGCTATTTTACAGTCACCTAAGGAATAGTAAACTCAACACTGGAGCGCCAACTGATAAGGTGTAAGGATAGACTTAAGAAAAACCTGAAAAAGTGCCAAATCGACCCCTCACCTGGGAGACAATTAATCCTCACCGTAAGGCTTGGAGGAGCACACCACTCGAAAAGGTGTCAATACTTTCGAGTTAGCTCGACTGCATGCCGAGGCAGACAGGCGCCAGCGCCGGAAAGACGCTGCAGCCGCCCCTCTAGCAGTGGATGTAGCCCTCCACATGTGCAATATCTGTGGACAACCTTGCTGGTCCCGTATCGGCCTCTTTAATCACCTCAGAATTCACCAATGAAGGTGACATCCTTAATAACTCATATTACTGTATGATAGCTGGATGATCGTCATACACGATTCCGAGTGACAGTAAAGTAGTTGTATGGTAGTTGAATGTGTATACTGGAGACGTAAACAGCTTGTGTGTGTGTACTGGAGATGTTAACAGAGTGTGTGTATGTGTATGTGTGTGCCTTTGTCTAATAGAAATTAGTGCTTATATATATATATATATATATATATATATATATATATATATATATATATATATATATATATATATATCTTGATAAAATCACACGGGGAAAATGGAAACAACGGAGTACCTTAGCTTTCGTCTTTATTCAAGACATCTTCAGATGTCTTGAATAAAGACGAAGGCTAAGGTACTCCGTTGTTTCCATTTTCCCCGTGTGATTTTATCAAGATTTATCTTATCCACGTTTTCATTGTGGATTTTCATAGAATATATATATATATATATATATATATATATATATATATATATATATATATATATATATATATATATATATATATATATATATGCTGATAACCACAAGGAAAGAAGAAAACACGAAGTTCCCAAGCGCTTTCGTGTAATTCACATCTTCAGGGGTGAGTACCTAGTCTGTACTCACCCCTGAAGATGTGAATTACACGAAAGCGCTTGGGAACTTCGTGTTTTCTTCTTTCCTTGTGGTTATCAGCATATACCTAGATCACGCGCACCTACAGTGATTTACTTGTATATATATATATATATATTTTATGAAAATCCACAGTGAAAACGTGGATAAGATAAATCTTGATAAAATCACACGGGAAAATGGAAACAACGGAGTACCTTAGCTTTCGTCTTTATTCAAGACATCTTCAGAGGCAACTGGATTACATATATATATATATATATATATATATATATATATATATATATATCTTGATAAAATCACACGGGAAAATGGAAACAACGGAGTACCTTAGCTTTCGTCTTTATTCAAGACATCTTCAGAGGCCTCTGAAGATGTCTTGAATAAAGACGAAAGCTAAGGTACTCCGTTGTTTCCATTTTCCCGTGTGATTTTATCAAGATTTATCTTATCCACGTTTTCATTGTGGATTTTCATAAAATATATATATATATATATATATATATATATATATATATATATATATATATATATATATATATATATATATGCAAGTAAATCACTGTAGGTGCGCGTGATCTAGGTTTTCTTCTTTCCTGGTGGTTATCAGCATATATATATATGTATGTAACCGATCGGAAATTCTATTCTCACTTGACTTGGAGTTTATTATTATTAAATGGTAATTGCAGTGGAAGCGCCCCTTGGAGAAAAACCCGAACCAGCACAAACACACTTAAATTTACTTACAAAATGAATTCTCCGTGACCCGTGATTGGGTGAATGAGACGCACTAATAAATTTAGACACTTCTATTCCCTCCAACACTACAGACACAATCAATAATGGTACACCACCATATGCGCACCACTCAACCTGGCTTAAAACAAACTCTGGGGAATAAAAGTTATACATGATATTGAAATTATTAGAAACTTAGAATATGCCTCATTAGACAACAATAAATTCAAAGTATTAAGAAAAGTTGCTTGTGCACATGAACAGGCCTTAAGGGTTTTCAACAAAATGATATCAATCACTGAGAAAATGGTTTCGAACATAAGAAATTATTAACTATACCACGAATAGGCCTTAAGGGCACTCAACAAAATAATGGTACACCAACAGATGCACAACTCTTAACCTGGCTTAAACACTACACTGGGGAACAAAAGTTATGCATGATATTGAAATTATTAAGAAATATTAAATGCATTAAAGGAAAACTAAATCAACAGTAATACTTACAACAGAAAGGATGAACCTCATCTGAGAAACAGTTCCCTCGTTATCTGACATCAATTTGTGGCACATAACATTGGAAAACAATACTATCAAAAATATTTAAGAAATATTAACTACACACAGCAAGACAATATCAGTCACTGAAAAAATATTATCACTATATTAAGAAGTTATTGACCCCACCAATACCCGTGAAAACATGCTCCTTAACCTCACACATAGGTTCTGCATGCACCCGTAGTTTCTTAAGGCAAAACAAGCCCTGCTCAACATTTTATCAAGATTTATCTTATCCACGTTTTCATTGTGGATCTACATGAAATATATATATATATATATATATATATATATATATATATATATATATATATATATTTATATATATATATGTACATTAGGTTTATATAACTACATAACCCATGTACTTTTCCATGAGCCGTGAGCTATCATAGACAGACCATGTGATAGATATTTCCCACTGGCAAGTCTTGTCTCTAAGCTGCTAGAGGCAGCTGTAAAAGTTGGCTCTACCGCCAGTAATCACTCAGCTCTCAGAACGGATGGACGTGTGACATAAAGCTTATTGTTGATAAGCTCCGTCCATCACTAACACTCACAGCTCATAGTGTTAATTACGGTGTTATCCTAGTTGACTGTGCATAATTTATTTTTATAAATAAATGGAGAAAAGACCATTTTGGTTTTCAAACTTAACCCATAAACTTTTTATAAATGTGACTGAAGTTAACTCTCATCAACAAAGCTCAGGTAACCATAAGTAGTTACATAAAGGAAGCAGCGGCCTACAGACTCATAATTATAAATAAACCCAGTCATTTTATACCAAAACTACACATTTTTATATTAAACTTTGACAATCTCCTCCGTTGCACCTGGATATATACCATAGTGAGAGACTTTACATATTGAGTGGAATTACTTATTTGACGTTCCAGACGACGCTTATTTTTTTATTATATACCATAAAAAGTGAATTACTAATAATTCACTTTATTGTGGCAGCATTGTCGTCCAATGCCGGCAACACCACACCCAGCTCAAAGGTCCACTGGACATGACTACAGTTGTTGTGATTACCTCAGCATTCAACAACCAGTCATCAAATTCTTCTGCCCAGCATGAAGAAACCCCCCCCACCCCCAGCTACAGGCAAGCCCCAGGCACTCCTCCCAGCCTCCAGCTCAAGCTGTTGAAACTAAATCAGTACTCTTGGACAACACCAGCGGTGTATGTACCCTTTGACCTGTGGTGAGACCCATCTTGTGACACCCAGTGTTTCCCACCTCCAGTGTACCCAGTTCACTGATGCTTCAGTCGGTAGACAGCTGTGATATCGCTGAGGTCATCATCCACCAACTTTAGCAACTCGCAAGTCATTGGAAGTCATTTGGAAACATCACTCCAAAGTCAAGGCAGTCGCCATCTTGGAATTTCACTTCAATCAACGAGGAGTGACCGTGACCTTCATACTCAGCTGTGTGCTACACTCCTCTTAACTCTACGGCTTTCAAGACCAGGCATTCAATCAATTCCCAGAATTTCAATCAAGTGTACATAAATAGGTATGCCACAGACATACAGTAGATTTATAAATACATTAACATATTCTACACTCTACAGTCTACAGCAGCGGTGTCAAACATGAGGCCCGTGGGCCGCATGCGGCCTGACACACTCTTGCATGTGGCCCGTCGCCCATTTGCTGCTCCAGCCTTACCTTGAGGAGGTGAAACTAAATAGTAGGTGTATCCCTCAGTTGAATAAAATAGTCTGCTGTTTCCTAGAACAAAATACTCAATCAACATCACCAATGAAAGAACAATAAGACTAGAGATGGTTTAGACGGTTAATTGTGGTTGTAAGCCTGCCACTGTACGAGTTGTGAGACGGCCAACTGACTACTGTTCACGTATACACTGTACAGTACAGGTATTAGACATGAAAACTCTGACATGGCAGGCTCTCGCTTGGCCAGTCATTCAAGTACTAGTGTGATTCTGTGTTGAGGAACAAGTTTTCGAGTGTTGATGGTGGCACATTTTATCAATATTTTGGACCAAATTATCCCAGGATTAAATGTTCTGCCTCATAGATTATGTCAATGTTCGGAAGTACATATGTATGTGAACAACTCTTTTCTGTGATGAACTTGAACAAGTCTCGGCTTCGGTCTCAACTTACTGATGCGCACCTTAATTCAATACTGAAGGTTGCTACAGCTCAGTCTTTGATGCAGTGGTCCACACCAAGAGGTGCCAAGTATCAGGAAGCAGCAGCAGCAAACAATAAGATTGATCAAGGTAGTAAACACTTGATTGGTTGTTTTTAAGGGTTTTGCACGAGGGCAGACTAAATCCACCTTTTTTATTTTGTCGTACTACTCACCTAAGAGGTGATTGCGAAGTGCTCATAATTATGTTACTTGGCCCATATACTGTGTACTCATATTAAATCTGCCCTGCGTTGGCAAATGAATTTGACACCCCTGGTTTACAGCATACCATCACCCGTCAGCGTTAGCGTTCCCCGGTCACAGTCATAGGCTTGTGGGCCGTGGGTTCGAATCCTGGCGGGTTGAGGTGTTGATTGTATGTAGAAGTCCGCGTGCTTTATTGGGCTAATGAAATATATATATATATATATATATATATATATATATATATATATATATATATATATATATATATATTCCATGTTCAGCCATTACGGATTTGGCAGAACATTATCATAGTGACTCACAATACTCAGAAAATGCAGTCCTGTCTGACACAGTGCTAGCTACTGGTGCTGGTGTTGACACTGAACCTCAGATAGATTTGTAAGGAACACAGACACATTGAAAGCGACACACTGTAATTGAAAGTTGTGAGCAATTTATTGATCAATCATTTGACGATTTACACCATACTAAACTAAGGTCAGGTTTCATGTACGATACTATACCTAATTACAGGCTAGTTCCCTCTGATCCTACAGAGAAACACAGTGTGTCAGAGATTCCTCCTCTACCTCCAGCAAGCACTAATCCTCCAGTTATGTCTAGGTTCTCTAACAACACACTAACCTTGGCTAGATCAAGCATGTCATCTAACAATTCTAACATTGTTCAGGTATTACCATGCAGTGACCGCATTCGCGAGTTCACGGCGGAAGATGATTATCTCGTAACTACGGTTTTATGGTCATGTGAGGATGTGATGCAGAACATTTCCTTAACGGGAGATGAGAATTGCAAGGCTTTTGTCCGCGGTCACATTTGGATACTAGTGGTCTGGCAGATCCTTCATATACAGAGTTTAAAAAGACTTTAATTGATATTTTTGAATTGGGGCCAATTGGATTTTTAGTTGGGTTGACCGTCTTCCTCGTATTGTTCGAGTAGAGGATACTATGAAAAGTGTCTCCATAGCAGGAAATATCTGTCAAGATATCAAAGCTAATTCAGCTACTTTTCTATTGACGATACGAGACCCTGCATATACTCAAGCAAAGACAGATGACTCTACCTGTAAGGCTACAATTCTTCCTTACGCATACGCACTTCCGTCCAAATAAAACACCTCGTATTCGTCAAGCCAGGACGGTAACACCTGTGGCCCCGGTTCAACTAAGAGTTCCCATGAACTCACCACAAAAGTCAAACAACCTTTAGTGTGTAAAAACTGGAAGAAGAAAGGTCATACAATTGATTTTTGTTACCAGCTCCAGCAAGGTGGTTTTAAACCCAAACACCACACAACCCCTAACACAAATCCACGACCGCGACAAGACCCACTTAAATCTTATGCAACAGTTGCTCAAACTAAGTCTGATACGGAGCCGAACGTGATATTTGGTGTGTGTATATCAACACTCTGCCTCCCATAATTCCAACGACTGTCAAGTTCTCCAACGATGTCGGGGTATAAGGTATGAGTTACCCCAGGTATCACACCAGCGGACATCGCATCGTCGCTATCACAGGAAGTCGGGGGAAGATCAGCACCTTTCCCAGAAAGATGTAGGATAGGTACACCAGTACCAGCTCACAACAGCACTTCTGTTGCAGCCTCGTTAATAGCGGCGTTGAACAAAGCGGTTGGTGTAATAAAAATTGCACTAGATAAATATACAAATGTGTGTGTGTGTGTGTATGCAAATGTACTCTCATTAGCGTCCTATCAAGAACTATAACGACGATCCCCTCACCGAGAGTTTTACAATTAGACCTACTGACACCGATCTCAGGAATTTCCGGTGCCCAGCTGGATATTACGGGAGTGGTGACACTACCATTACGTTTTTCTTAACGTGGTAAACCATTTCCTACAGAGTCTTATATAGTCAGGGACTTTACCACTGACGGACTAATTGGTCTTCCAACTCTTAAACACAACATGATAGATGTCCAGCCAAGCCAACATACTATCACTCTTAGTGGTGTTACCTATCGTGCCATGCACAAATCTGTACCATTGCTCTCCGCAAGGGTGAATGTATTGTCCAACTCTCCTACTACTAGGAAGAAGGATACCGCGTTCAAGCGAGTCCCAGACCCCACAGACTCATTTATCCAGCTTGATTATAGCAGCAAAGTTGGATGGTAGTACCTGCAGTCTTAACAGGTACTCTCCATTTTCAGACTGAGGATATCACCAGAACCACTGTTAGCTTACCTGATGTGTACACTGGGACTGACGTAGTCTGTCTTACGGAAACGTGCAGAGTTAAAGATCTAGCATGTGAATCTAAATTCAGTACGATCGTCCTTGTGGTTTAACAGATGTCCTCGGTCTTAATGGAACAAGACAGGAGAGGATAGACCAAATAGCACCACATGTTAAGGTAATTGATTACCCTCAAGGCAAGACTGGTTTCCTAGAGTTGCTTGCCGACTACAGAAACATTGTAGCCTTACCAGGGGAACAATTAGGGCAGACAAGTTTAACTTCGTATCACATAGCTTTAAAACCGGACACAAACACGATTTACATACCAGCTTAGGTTCAAGATATGTTAGAGCAGGAAGTTATCACACATTCAAGGTCTCTTTTCAATAGCCCACTGTTTTTAGTCCCTGAGAAAGAAGGAGGTTGGAGCCCAGTCACTGATTTTCGGCGCATCAACGAAAATACTGTCCCAGATAGGTATCCATTGCATGTCCTGAGTGATATTTTGCAATCCTTAGGCAAGGATAATGCTGTTTTTAGCAATCCCGATCTGCTTAGCGGATATTGGCAAATTCCTCCTGACGAGAAATCTCGTGAGAGTACAGCTTTTAGTATTCCTTTGGGCAATTTTATTTTTTTACAGATGCCATTTGGTCCCAGAAATGTCCCACTGACTTTTCAAAGGATGACTAAAACTTTGTTTGCTAGTTTAATAGGTACCACAGTATGTGCCTACTTAGATTATCTCATCTTAGTCAGTAAGGATGTTGACAATCATGTTACCAAACCCCGTGAAGTTTTCCAAAAACTTAATACAGTAGTACTCAAAGTCAAACTTTGTAAATGTGAATTTTTTTAATCCAGAATACATTTCCTTGGTCATGTAGTTGACGGTGACGGCATTCACACAGTTGATGACAAAGTTAAAGCTGTTGCGCAGTTCCCACGTCCTACAACCGTTGATAAGGTGCGTAGATTTCTTGGTTTATCTGGATATCATCGTTCTTTTATTAAAGGCTACCCGACGTTAGCTTCACCCTAGACTAAGCTACTTAGGAAGGATACAACTGTTGTCTGGAATGAGGAACAAGAGGATAGTTTTATTGCACTTACCAATGCACGTGTTTTAGCATTTCCTGACTACACTCAACCATTTACTCTGTGTACCGACGCCTCAGCACAAGGAATCGGCGTTGTACTTATGCAGCTGGACACACGATGAAAATTTTGAGTAATTGTTTTCGCCAGTCGTAAACTTAATGTTGCCGAAACACGCTATTCAGTAGCGTACCTAGTAACGTTAGCTGTTGTTTGGGTACTGAAGAATTTAAACATTTAATTTTTGGTTATCAAATAACCGTTCATACGGATCACGTGGCAGTCATAGAGCTGTTCCACGGCAAAACCTTTCAGGCAGTCTAGGATGCTGGTATCTGACCATTCAAGAATTCGCCCCTGAGTTCAAGTATTTACCTTGACGAGCGAATGTGGTCGCCGACGCCTTGTCCAGAAACATAGCACCAATGACGTCTATATCTTCGTTCACTCTCTTGCACTTAAAGGATGAACAACGCCTGGATCCATTGTGGACTGCAGTCATTTTTGCTCTAGAGGCCAATCTTCCTAAGTTACCTCTTCCGTTCAGTCAATTTGAACTACGACAAAACGTACTCCATCGCTCCAAAACAGACAGCTCAGGGTATTGTTATGCAAATTGTCGTACTTGATACACTTCGTGCAACGGTATTAATGTTGTACCACGATGTTTCTCAAGCAGGTCACCCTGTACGTGAGAAATGCTTTGTGAAAATCAAAAAAATATTTTGGGAATACATTGAAAAGAGACATAGGTTAACACATTGCTAAGTGTTTATCGTGTGCTCAGCATAAGGGTACTTACTTTGCCACCGGCTCCAATTCTCCAATATCCTACACCAGAACGTCCGCTTGACACAGTCACCATTGACTTGTTACAACTTCTGAGGAGTCATCAAGGATCCTCGTATGTACTAGTGTGTGGATCATTTCTTGTAATCATAGGTTATCACTATTATTTCTGAATCTATCCATTTATCTCGGATTGTTTATAATTTTATGAACTCAGCGCCGACACTGGAATGGCTATTTTTTTTTTTTAGTATTTACATGCTGCAGGGTTAGGATGCGTGGATACACAGCTTGTGCCCGTATATACTCTTCTTGAATCTTTACAAATAGCCAAGACAAGTTATCACCTAACTCATATTTTCACGGATCAGGAGGTGGAATATTATTATCCTTTGTTAGAGTCAACTCTCACGCACAATGCTATCCTTATCCACATACCCATGCTCTCTCAACGCAAATTTAATGCATGGCATTTAGAATCCTTCCCATTGTATTTTAATAAATTACTGTTTACTCTGGATAAACCAACTGAAATTTTACTAATAGATGATGATTACACATTATTAGCAGTGGATTATCCTAGGGTGTTGTCACAGTGTATATCGTCTTACATACACTTGTATGTATGTCCAGCCTTATCATTCGCGTTTATTCCTGCTGCAGAAGGAATATGTGAACGGACTAACGTTTGCATAGCGCTGAAGCAATGTAATTATACACCGATTTCCAAGAAAACTGTGTTTCATGCACATCTTCATAATGTGCAATCTTTTTTCTTCCATGAAGAAACCAGTGTCATTTTAAGGTGCCAGGATGGTGGTAAACATTTAGTTGTAAAAGGCTATTATAAGGCTCCGGACTATTGTGAAATCACCTGTAGTTCGTTGAAAACCTTGCCTTCCCATCTTCATTTTGCATTGAATTTAAATCGAACTTCAGATTTGATTCCATTGTTTCCGGCTCCAAATATGACTTTGAGTGAACTCAGTCTAGTTTCAGTTCAATTGAAATTTATTTCTTATCTGAAGGAGTCACCTTTTGCTAGTTTAGAAGATAAACTGCCATTTTATTTTTCACTGGGATTTGCTATAGCTATTTTAACGGTTCCCATTGTTGTATTAATATTGGCATTGATTTTTTGTTTTGTTATTATACATCGATATCATCCAAATTTACGTACATAATATACAGTATTCTCTCGCAAGGCACTTCAGACTAGGTCTCAAGTAGTTGCTCAACAGCAGGTGTCAGCTTCCCCAGTTTAGTGTTTACACACATATACATGTAACATGGTTAGGTATATGTATAGGGTTTTTCTGCGATGTTAGTTAATTCCTCATAGAGCTCGGAAGGTGGTGACCGAGAAATGTATTAGTCCCTGTCTGAAAGACAGTAGTACTTATATAAATATGTGTTATATACATTAGGTTTATATAACTACATCACCCACGTAATTTTCCATGAGCAGCGAGCTATCATGCACAGACCATGTGATAGGTATTTTCCACTGACAAGTCGTGTCTCTAAGATGCTAGAGTCAGCTTTCAAAAGCCGGTTCTACCACCAATATTCACTAAGCTCTCAGAATGGATGGATGTGTGACATAAAGCTTACAATTGATAAGCTCCATCCATCACTAACACTCACAGCTCATAGTGTTATTTACGGTGTTATCGTAGTTGACTGTGCATAATTTATTGTTATAGATAAATGGAGAAAAGACCATTTTGGTTTTCAAACTTAGCCCATAAACTTTTTATAAATGTGACTAAAGTTACCAGTCAGGTAACTGGAAGTAGTTACATGGGTGTGTGTGTGTGTGTGTGCGCGCACTGTAGACATTAACAATGTGTGTATGTGTGTACTGGAGATGTTAACAGTGTGTACATGTGTGTACTGGAGATGTTAACAATGTGTGTATGTGTGTACTGGACATGTTAACAGTGTGTACATGTGTGTTCTGGAGATGTTAACAGGGTGTGTATGTGTGTACTGGAGATGTTAACAGTGTGTACATGTGCTGTGGAGATGTTAACAGGGTGTGTATGTGTGTACTGGAGATGTTAACAATGTGTGTATGTGTGTACTGGACATGTTAACAGTGTGTACATGTGTGTACTGGAGATGTTAACAATGTGTGTATGTGTGTACTGGAGATGTTAACAGTGTGTACATGTGTGTATTGGAGATGTTAACAGTGTGTGTATGTGTGTACTGGAAATGTTAACAGTGTGTGTATGTGTGTACTGGAGATGTTAACAGAGTGTAAATGTGTGTTCTGGAAATGTTAACAGTGTGTGTATGTGTGTACTGGAGATGTTAACAGTGTGTAAATGTGTGTACTGGAAATGTTAACAGGGTGTGTATGTTTGGTTATTGTCTTGAAGAAGAGTTTAGAATGACTGGTAGCACGAAGGTCTGTTTCTGAGGTGTCCGTCTTTGATTTTCGTATAGTGCGAAGGGGGGTGTAACTTTAACACAGTAGCTAGTACAAATAGGGATATCAAATGTTCAATATTATTAGTGACAGTAGTTACAGAACCATAGTACATCAAATTTGTTGGGTTTTTGGATGTTACTGTATAATGATATGTCAGTAAAGGGGGATAAGACTTAAATCTGAGGTGTGAGATAACAAGGTTCTAGTATAATAAGATGTCCCGGACCGGTCAGGAGGGTTGCTTTAGGCCTGTTAGTGTAATGTTCAAAAGTAACAGCTGTAGTCTAGTTATCCTAAGTTTGTTGATTGTAGCACTATGTGTACAATCCCCTTCTCTATTATATCGTTCGCTGGTCTCCCTGAGTCCTCATTGTTCCTTAATCAGCGTCAGTCATCCTATATTGATGATGATTTGTTTGTTCCCCTGTAGGTACAAGACTGTATGTGTCACAGCCCGTTTACCTCGGCGATGACACGATAATCTCTAATAAAGATCATGATACCTTTCTACAGCGCTCACTGGGTTACACCAACAGCATCTATTACTTTCCTGGACTCTCCTAAGTTCAGCTCGAGTCTCCTGCAAGACAGCCAAACAAATTAAACCATTTTCAACGTAACCAACACCACCATCCTTAGAAGGTAAATATACATCCCACCCTGACAACACTGTAAACACCACCGCCAACAAATCCACCCAAATGTTATATCTAGTATCAACCAATTACTGTAATGTTAATATTATTGTTTGTATCACAACTCTCTCACCTTCAGTGTCCACAAACATGAGTTAGTTTATGTTGCGTGTGGGAGGTTGTTTTAGTGAAGAGAAAGGGGGAGTCGAAAAGATGGAGAGAGAGAGAGAGAGAGAGGGGGGTTGGATGGAAAGGAGAGAGAAAATAGGGAGAGAGAGAGAGAGAGGGGGGTTGGCTGGAAAGGAGAGAGAAAATAGGGAGAGAGAGAGAGAGAGAGAGAGAGAGAGAGAGAGGGGGGGGGGTTGAAATTAAAACTATATTGCATTTTGCTCAAATTCCGATTATGCAAATCTTCCACAGAGTCATTGTGTATGACTGTTTTGAAATATAGTTAGTTTTACCATCAGAAGAGTTTGCATTCCCATATTTCTGTCAAAAGAGCACCACTGAATTTTAGGCTTATTCCAAAATTCATGAATGTATAATGAGTATACAATATTATGAGAGTACAGGTTATGTAAACTTACAACGAGAGTGTAATTTTAATCCATCAATCTGTGTTGTGATGCATAAATGGTTTTGTTATGAAAAAATATCTCACTGATTCTTTGTGTGTGTGTGTGTGTGTGTGTGTGTGTGTTTGTGTGTGTGTGTGTGTATGTGTGCTATGCACACGGGGTGGTGTAATGCTTCTTTTGTGGCAGCATTATGTTAGTATTAAGGTGCAAGCAGCCCCTGCTTAATCTCACTTTCAGCTACCGCCGCTGGCTAGCCCTCGTGGTGAATAGGGAAGCCTTGCGTAAGTCAGCCCCAACCAGTACACAGCCTCTTCCCCATCAAGAGTCCTGCTGTGTCTCCTCGTGGCAACACACGGTAACTGGGTGCCTCGTGGGTCCAGGTTAGACCAGCAGGGGATCTCGGAGCAGCAATGGGCCCCAGAGAGATGGCGCATATAGACCCACTGGCATGTGAACAAGTCTTGGCGCTTTCCAACCACTGCCCCGCTGCCTTACGGATTAACCTTGGTAGGTATAAGACTATGGGAGTAAACCCCGAACTAAAAATATGTGGGGGAGCCCCGAATCAGGCCGACACGCTTACAGAGCTCCAGTAAGACACCAACAGCGGTATAAGAGGAATAGGTGACCAACATGGAAAAACAACGACTACACGGCGGATGAAGGCAATGCAAGATGGACAAGCTACTAAGGCGAAACCCAACAAACCGGGCTATCGGCAATCCATTGCATCTCTCCCTCTCCCCAGTAGCTGCAACTACTTGCACCACTGGATTAGGAAATGGGAGAGCTAAGATGTGTGGTTGCAGCCTGCACTCCTGCCTCACCACATAACTCACCTCACACGCAGCCGCCATCATCCAGCTCATCGTACTTCTCAGCACCAAAACCCCTATACCTCCAAAAGTCCTATGGCGACAGACGAGTGGCGACGGAGACAGGCAGAGATAACTGCCGGGAGTGTCTAGTCACAACTCTGCACATGGACGGCATAGATAAGATGGTCGTTTATGCACTAGGATCTAGGCCGGGGGTTCCCAAACCTGGGGTCGGAAGGCTCATTAGGTAGGGTCGCAAAGAGGTCATGGGGTCGGTGGGGTCGCTGGGGTCCTTTGGGTCTGCCAGTGAAATGATTTGGGGTCGCAGTGGATAGTTGACAATACTGGATTGGGTCGTGCTAGAAAAAGCTTGGGAACCCCATTCTAGGCAGTAGTGCAATCCGGTCCCATCTGTGAGACTGAGCAGCCCTTTCGAGGAGCCACTGTGCTCTCACCCCATATGGGGAGGGGGCTAGAAAAGGTGTCTTAATTAAACATAGCCTGTCTAAAGAACCAACTTGACTGGGCAACCGCACCCAGTAAGGTCATCCTTATGAGGTAGAAATCATAATCATAATCACAGATCAAAGCATAAACAACCTGAAGAAGCTCCTATAGTCGCTGCATGGAATGTCAGGACCCTTCTGGATACTGGCACAAATGGGGGTCCTGAAAAGATAACCACCGTTGTGGCAAGAGAGCTGTCTCGGTAAAACAACGACATAGCAGCCATGATCATTCGGGTTTTCGGGTCAGGTTTCGAAGGTTCGTGAGAGAAGTTATGTATGAGGTTATATGCGTGTGGAGGGCAGGAGTCCGACTGTCCGCCACCAGCTACGGATGAGGCAGCACAGGTCGTCCCAATTACAGTATGTGAGAGTGAAGGGAGAGAGTATAGTGCTGTATCTGCCCGAGCACCGGAATTGTATACTTGGGCTGTGTGTCGTGTCTGGGGGCTGATCATTGACTTGAAAATTATGGATATGTAGTTCGTTATTAACATTTATTTGAGCATTTAATATTTATAGTGGTTGGTATGGGGTTGACAAGCGAGGGTTAGTGGTTGCAGAGGTTACGAGAGTGCCTAATGGTGTAATGTCGGCGTAGTTTATCAGTCTGGCCAAGCGGTGGCGCCGGTGGTGAAGCCAGAGTATTATACCATCATCCTCTGTTACCTGTTTGTCTTCTCGCCTCAACGTGTTCCACTCAAATTGTATAAATTGTATGGGAAGTGTTTCATACGACTGATATAATCAAGGAAAACATCACAAGAATTAGTGAAGTACAGTGCTTTATATATTGGTACCTAATTGTTTGTGTGAAGTACTGTGGTTTACATATTGGTACCTAATTGTTTGTGCGAGGTACAGTGCTATATATATTGGTACCTAATTGTTTGTGTGAAGTACTGGGGTTTACATATTGGTACCTAATTGTTTGTGCGAGGTACAGTGCTTTATATATTGGTACCTAATTGTTTGTGTGAAGTACTGGGGTTTACATATTGGTACCTAATTGTTTGTGCGAGGTACAGTGCTTTATATATTGGTACCTAATTGTTTGTGTGAAGTACTGGGGTTTACATATTAGTAACTGTAATTATAATTGTTTGTTATCTGTCTAAATCCAAAGTAATGGTGTCTTTTGTGTATTTTCGTTTCGATTTTTATTATCCATATAATACCACACGCACCATATATCTTCAGCTCTACACAGCGTGTGGGTAAGTCACGTGTTTAGTAATACCCTCACAATAATAATGATAATAATAGTTAGCGCATTATTGAAAAATACAGTAGTCATAAGTTTAAAATTATAAAAAGACAAAAGTGGAACACATTACAGCATATACTGTAATGAGATGAAGGAGAGGGTCATCTGACAAGGACTTTCACTGTATTTGCAGTAAAAAAAAAGAATAGGCAAGGACTAAACAAATTATTACTAAGTTAATGGTGGTTGGTACAATAATTAGCTAGGAGCGAGCGTGGCGGTCCAGTGAATGCAGGGTTCTATTCTTGTTTTGGGTTCGGTGGTTCGATTCCCCAGCTCTCCCAGTTCACCCAGCTGTAAATGGGTACATAAGTTTACAGCTTGGGTAACTGAGTGCGGTCGAGTGCAATACCCTAACGGGCAGTAGTGCCTATGGAACCCATTTTCACAATGATTGAAATGGGGTTGTTGTGGTGTGGAGCATCTAGGGTGGCAGCAAATGATGATGGCGAGGATCGTGTAACAGCTTCATCCCAAACTGACAGATGAGGTTCACAGTAATGATAAGATGGAGTTGGGGGGGGGGGGGGGCAGTGTACAGCGCGTCTCGTAAGGGTTTAAATTCGCCACAAATGGCCTCTCAGTTAGTAATTGCCGTGACCATTCTCTTCTCATTGAATCGGTGAAGCTGCAAGAAAGAAGGCATAGCAAAGATTATCATTGCCCATATTTGTTTACATTTTAGCTCCCCGGTCTGAACCGACCACCTGTTTTGTGACCTCTTCGACGGTTATACTGCGTCAGAGACGGCCGTCATTATGGGCTAGCGTGAATTTGGCTTTACAGCCGTTCTCACCTCACTCTTCCTGCACACTAGACTAACACCCCCACAGCCGTCCTCACCTCACACTAGACTAACACCCCCACAGCCGACCTCACCTCACTCTTCCTACACTCTAGACTAACACCCCTACAGCCGTCCTCACCTCACTCTAGACTAACACCCCCACAACCGACCTCACCTCACTCTTGCTGCACTCGAGACTAACACCCCCACAGCCGTCCTCACCTCACACTAGACTAACACCCCCACAGCCGTCCTCACCTCACACTAGACTAACACCCCCACAGCCGTCCTCACCTCACACTAGACTAACACCCCCACAGCCGTCCTCACCTCACTCTAGAATAACACCTCCACAGCCGTCCTCACCTCACACTAGACTAACACCCCCACAGCCGTCCTCACCTCACTCTAGACTAACGCCCCCACAGCCGTCCTCACCTCACTCTAGAATAACACCCCCACAGCCGTCCTCACCTCACACTAGACTAACACCCCCACAGCCGTCCTCACCTCACTCTAGAATAACACCCCCACAGCCGACCTCACCTCACTCTAGACTAACACCCCCACAGCCGTCCTCACCTCACACTAGACTAACACCCCCACAGCCGTCCTCACCTCACTCTAGAATAACACCCCCACAGCCGACCTCACCTCACTCTAGACTAACACCCCCACAGCCGTCCTCACCTCACACTAGACTAACACCCCCACAGCCGTCCTCACCTCACTCTAGAATAACACCCCCACAGCCGTCCTCACCTCACTCTAGAATAACACCCCCACAGCCGTCCTCACCTCACTCTTGCTGCACTCGAGACTAACACCCCTACAGCCGTCCTCACCTCACTCTAGACTAACACCCCCACAACCGACCTCACCTCACTCTTGCTGCACTCGAGACTAACACCCCTACAGCCGTCCTCACCTCACTCTAGACTAACACCCCCACAGCCGTCCTCACCTCACACTAGACTAACACCCCCACAGCCGTCCTCACCTCACTCTAGACTAACACCCCTACAGCCGTCCTCACCTCACTCTAGACTAACACCCCCACAGCCATCCTCACCTCACTCTAGACTAACACTCCTACAGCCGTCCTCACCTCACTCTAGACTAACACCCCCACAGCCGTCCTCACCTCACTCTAGACTAACACCCCTACAGCCGACCTCACCTCACTCCTCCTACACTCTAGTCTAGACTAACACCCCCACAGCCGTCCTCACATCACTCTAGAGTCTAGAGTCTAGACTAACACCCCTACAGCCGACCTCACCTCACTCTTCCTACACTCTAAGACTAACACCCCTACAGCCGTGCTCACCTCACTCTAGACTAACACCCTCACAGCCTTGACTCGGGTACACATCTCCTTCTCTTGTCATCAGAACCAGCAACATGGTTATTTGTCTGAACAACTCCCTAGTGACTATCCTGACCCAGCCCACAATAATGTAGCAGAGAAAACAATTTAATTATGGTTAAAACGTTTGAGACCCGGGCGGTTACATTTACTTAATCTCCTGCATCAGGGTGGGGAAACCTTTGAGGTCGGAGGGACACAATGAAATTATAAGAGTTCTTCGGAGATCATCTATATTAATTTCAATGTTTAATAATCAGATTTAATGAGTATGACGGCTACCCTGGAACACCATCACATTGCAATTCCACTATTATAAGTTACTTTATATATATATATATATATATATATATATATATATATATATATATATATATATATATATATATATATGTATAATTTTATTTATTTTTTTATTCCTTAGACTCCGAGTCTCAATTAAAACAGCGAGAGGAATAACTACTGTACTCGAGTATATTGTTGTGGTCCACAGTGTGTCTCCCCAGTCCTACATTAAGAGATTAGCTGGGACCAACAGCGATTTAGGGTAATTTTTTTATTCGCTTTACGTGCTTGGTGACGATACATCTACCACCGGAAGTTTACGTTAACTGCCTTATATCTATTGTACTTATATTCAGATATACAATGTGATGTAGTTTATTAAATGGCTGGCTGGTAGAAGTGGTCGACATGTGGTATTAAGGTCATGACTCACCTCTGCAGTACTGTACTTGAGCAGATGGTTTAACTGATCTTTCTTTGGTATCAAGAAGACTAATAAAATTATGTGTACGTACACATGGTTTAAAACACGAGTCAGAGGTTTAATGTAAGTAATGTATATTCTCTTTAAATAATATTTCTTTACTGTATACACACAAAAATTAATGATTAACAGTTTATACGCAAGAGTTATGTTCAGAGTCCAATGCACTTGTGACTTATAGCAGGCAGGTGAGAAAAAAATCATCATTAACAGAGCTATCATGTGCAGTATTTTTTGGGGGGAGGGGGGGCAACTAATAAGCAATGGCAGGGGGAGATGAGACAAGTTTGAATCTCAGATCTATTCAACGAGACATCGTCCTCTTGTCAAAGATTGAAGACATTTGAAACAGGATGTTTTCAGCTGATAAATGTTAAATGACACAGAAACACCTTGTGACAGTGCTAGTTCGGGGTATAAGGAGGTTTTATAGGCAGAGGTCCTCAAGATGGTGTATTAACAAAATATGTCAGGAATCCTCCCAACCCTGAGATGCTGACTGGACACACAGCCCGATGGCACAAGTTAATGAGGCAGTAGAAACCAGAGTACAGTGTTCACGTGTAAGAGCGGAGGCTGCTTCTACTTACTGCTGGACCACCGAGGCCACCATTTGTAAGAGCGCACACCACAAGCTGCCACCCTGTAAGGGCTTGGCACTCTTACAACAACTTACGTAATACTCTGACCTGGTAGCGTGACGTGAGAGGAAGGCCCATGGGTACATGTAAATATAGTATCGAGTGTTAGGGAAAGAACAACGGTGAATACTGTAGGAAATCACAGACCCACATACAAATACACTGTTTATTAAACACAAAAACGGTTACAGAAAAGACGTTGTATGCACCCACAACAGGAACTCTTGGTACCATGCCCTCAGGCTCAATTTACTTGCACCACTACCGGTGTACACACACCAAAACACACAAACTCTCACAGCACCTGAGTACCAATAAAACCAGTGGCACCTGCCAGTACAACACTCAATACCCCAGGGGCAACACTCCAGTGGCAGCCATGGGAGTCTCATCACCAGGTGACACCTTCCAACAAACTCCGATAATTCCGGTGGACTAACACCACCACACCAACAGCCCAACCGAGTTATGTACTGTACTCATCCACCAATGATGGGGCTGGCAGTTGTTTGGGGGCTTGACGATCCGGGTTCACCACGGGGGCATGGCGTCAGGGGAATCCACTACCACCTATGGGGCCCACAGGTGGCAGTGGAGCTTCTGACGGTCGGGGTTCACGGGGATACCCGATTCCACTGGACCTCAGACATCTCCCAAGACTAGTGGATGCGTCATCCACGCTACAGACACAGCCTAGGCTGAGTTAGGGACCTATGGGTGGGAAGCATGACAGCTCACTGACGGTTTATAACGAACTCAACGTTTCAAAGGGACATACATTAAGGACATAAAATACCTCACTCAAAGTACATTAACTACGTTACTTTAATACTTGCCAATCACCTATTAATTAGGTCAAATCATAAAATGGCGAATTACAACATGGAGAAGGTGATATGACCTACCTGTGGGTGGGAAGCGTGGCGGCTCCCTGACGGTTGAGCTGCCCCCCGCCTTCCACCCACGCTAAGGTCACGGATTCTACCTACTCAACCATTTCACTGAATTAAGTTACTGTAACACTCAGATGTTTGCAACTGAGACTACGAACTCAATTTCATTCCCTACTATTATTTTTACAAACAATGCTCTGACTGAGCTATCAAAAGCAAGAATTAAATTGATCATAAAAGGTTGGATGGCAACAGGTCCCAACACGCAGCGCCTTGCTACAACACCCGAGGAGCAGATTCAAAAGGTTCCCTTCAGAATATCAACTAATTCCTCAGTTAACCTCCCTACCACAATTCACTATGATTATCAGAGTCTCTGATATTTATAGGTGAAAAAAAAGGTTTACAGGTCTCGGAAGATGCAAAAGAGTTTACAACTCGGTCAACAAACATAAGACATCTCGATAACGTCATCAAGGTATCAGAGAGAACGGCAGACATTTCCACTGGGAGACTCAGAAGGTTTTGTGGACGTGTAAGCGTAATATGGATCATTAGTTTATCAGGTTAGCCGTCATTACGATCATGACACACTGACGCAGAGGTGTAGGCACATAGTACAGTACCACTGCAGCAGGCAACAAATATGAGCATCGTGGCGCAGTACTACTGGTGCAGGCAACAAACATGAGCATCGTGGCGCAGTACTACTGGTGCAGGCAACAAACAAGAGCATCAAGGTATAGTGCACTACACTGGACACCTACGTGACACCTGGCATCAACAAGACTTACAAGAGGCACCTGCCACTCCATCACATTTTAAAAATCATTGTTGACACATCCTGACATAGTTCACTGCCTGACAGTGTGTAAAAAAAATCATTATGTGTGGCTGATGATGTTGATGTTATAGTTTATTTCTGCATTACAACAATACTATGGTATTTAGGCACGTACCGGTATTCTAATATCAATACACCACTCATCAATGGTTAAACTTAAGGTTTTATCTGTTTCACGAAATGTATTGCGATTCATGTGACCCCTGTTTAACTAGCTAGGAAAATAGGTTTATTCTTTTGAAGTATAACTGTCAATCTTAATAGAAGGTGATCAATAAACAAAGAACTGTTAAGAAGTGTTATAGATTCCTCCCCTTTTGGTGTTGAGTAAAACATTGTCATACATGTCTGGTGTTATGCAGTGATAGTGACCCTTTAGTAATATAACCATACCCAGTGTCCTCTAGTATCTCAGTTACCACATGTTATTCCTTAGTCCTAGCTTATTCCCTCCGTCCTCAGTCTCCCATCATCCCCCCCCTCCCTACTTTCCCTCAATGTGGTAGAAGGTTGACAGTAAGGAGTGACTACCCACACCCCTCCCTTCTCACACCCCATAGTCCTCCCTCTCTCCCTCACTCCCTCCTTCACTTGACGAAACAAGGAGATAAAATAATAAGAGAAACAGAAATAAATAAAGAAAATAAAAGGTAAAATAAAGCATTTATTACAATGATGATGATGCTGATGATGATCATGATGACGATGATGATCATGATGACGATGATGATGATCATGATGATGATCATGATGGTAATGTTGATCATGAAGATGATGATGATGATGATGATGATGATGATCATGAATATGATGATGATGATGATGATGATGATGATCATGAAGATGATGATGATCATGATGGTAATGTTGATCATGAAGATGATGATGATCATGATGGTAATGTTGATCATGAAGATGATGATGATGATCATGAAGATGATGATGATGATGATGATGATGATGATCATGAAGATGATGATGATGATGATGATGATGATGATCATGAAGATGATGATGATCATGATGGTAATGTTGATCATGAAGATGATGATGATCATGATGGTAATGTTGATCATGAAGATGATGATGATGATCATGATGATGATGTTGATGATGATGATGATGATGATGATGGTGTTTTGAAGATGATAATGATGAGCATGATGATGGTATTTAAATAGATGATGATAATGATATTGATATTGATAATGACAATGATATTGATAATGATGATTATGTTGATCATCCTGATCATGATCATAATGATGATGATGATAATCATGATCATAGTGATGATGAACATAATCATAACAAAAAAGATGATGATGATGATGATGATGATGATTACTATTATTATGTTTGTGTCAGCACCATAAATCAATTATATTTTTTAATCAACACTGCTTTATCTTGGGGACAATACCTGTAGATATGGTCTCGAGAGTGCCATCGACCCTTGAGAATTCACCTCTTCTTAAACTTGTTTTTTTTTATGTTCCTGGAAACCGCCAACAAAGATAGGAAAGTCTCAGGTTTAATATATAGTGCTGTAGGTGTTCCAGTATTATTAGCAACCCTCGTCTCTGCTGGCGGCTGTTGGTCCTCAGCCACTACTCAGGACCCCATAAGTGGTCTTGGGTCACTACTCAGGGACCCCCGTAAGTGGTCTTGGGTCACTACTCAGGACCCCACAAGTCTTGGGTCACGACTCAGGGACCCCACAGGTGGTCTTGGGTTACTACTAAGGGACCCCACAAGTAGTCTTGGTTCACTACTCAGGGACCCCACAAGTAGTCTTGGGACTCAGGGACCCCACAAATAGTCTTGGGACACTGTAATGTACCATAATCAGAATGTGATCATAAATCATGGCAGGAATTTTAAGTTTTTTCTTATGGTAATTTGTTCAGTAATATCAATCAGCTTGAGAAGTAATTTGGTGTAATGTGATATTAAGAGTAAATGATGATGATGAGGACGTTGTGTGTGGCAGAGGAGAGTGAGGGGCTTCCGTCTCTGGTCATCCCTCGCCACACTTCCCCTCTATCTATTGTTTGGTCATAATCTCTCCCCACAGTCCCTTCTATTCCTAAATCCGCGTCTCTCCCCTTCCGTTCCACTTTCTTCCTTTCTCTCATTCTCTCTACCCTTCGCCCTGCTCTGTGTGTTCTCTCTCTCCCTCGACCGATCACTCCACCCCAACATTTTGAATCTCCATGTCAATCAAAATTATGCAAATTCTCATAGACAATCAAAGCCGAGGCGCAGTTTTCTGACTAGAGCGTTGCATCACGGTTAAACATTCACTGTATTATGAAGCGAGGATATATGTATACTGCTCTTAAAAAAAGTGTTTTGTGCGAGACAGAAACAGGTGCCATGATGGTTGTGTCGGACGAGAGTAAATCATTCATCAAGTTTATTTGAAAAACTCATGGTGTGTAGTTACTATGGGAGTGTGTGTGTGTGTGTGAGAGAGAGTTAGTATTAAAACAACACAATTTACCAACGGATGGAGCTACATTGACCATAATTGGTTAACATACTTACCATGACAACGCCCACACCTACTATGTCTTGGAATCAATAGGTCAAAGGTCAAGGTCATCTGTTTGTAGAGTGTTATCACCAGTCGTAGGTGAAATTTAATTCCTGGTAGAAAAAATATAACAAGAAATACACTGTTGGCTCTCCTGGCAGTGTCTGAACAACACTACACTCCTCTTGTTGGTTGACGTGGGCAGCTAGGCAGGGATAGAGGGAGGGAGCAGGAGGAGGAGCGAGGGAGGGAGGGAGGGAGGAGGAGGGGAGGGAGGGAGGCAGGGAAGGCAGGCAGAAATGGAGGGAGGGAGAAGGAGGGCAGACAGGGAGGGAAAAAGAAGGAAGGCAGGCGGAGATGAGAGGAGCGAGAAGGAGGGCAGATAAGAATAGAGGGAGTGAGAAGGTAAGCAGGGAGGGGGAGATTTAGAGAGGGAGGAAGGGAGAAGTAGGTAGGGAGGGATGTAGGAAGTGAAGAAGGAAAATACAGACAGGTGGGGAAGGATGGAGGAAAGAAGACAATGTGGAGGGAAGAAAAGAGAATGTAGACAATGAGGGAGGGACGGAGGAAGGATGGAGGGGCAGTAACTCCCTGGCTCAGTGTGATGACCTGAAGACAGTTCCGTTATCTCCTGTTATACTGACACACTGTTACCTCCTGTTATACTGACACACTGTTACCTCCTGTTATACTGACACACACTGTTACCTTCTGTTATACTGACACACTGTTACCTCCTGTTATACTGACACACACTGTTACCTCCTGTTATACTGACACACACTGCTACCTCCTGTTATACTGACACACACTGTTATGTCCTGTTATACTAACACACACTGTTATGTCCTGTTATACTGACACACACTGTTACCTCCTGTTTCCCGACACACACTGTTACCTCCTGTTATACTGACACACACTGTTATGTCCTGTTATACTGACACACACTGCTACCGCCTGTTATACTGACACACACTGTTACCCTCTGTTATACTGACACACACTGTTATCTCCTGTTACACCGACACACACTGTTACCTTCTGTTATACTGACACACACTGTTATGTCCTGTTATACTGACACACACTGCTACCTCCTGTTATACCGACACACACTGTTATCTCCTGTTATACCGACACACACTGTTACCTCCTGTTATACTGACACACACTGTTATGTCCTGTTATACTGACACACACTGCTACCTCCTGTTATACTGACACACACTGTTATCTCGTTACACCGACACACACTGCTACCTCCTGTTATACCGACACACACTGTTATGTCCTGTTATACTGACACACACTGTTATGTCCTGTTATACTGACACACACTGCTACCTCCTGTTATACTGACACACACTGTTACCTCCTGTTACACCGACACACACTGTTACCTTCTGTTACACCGACACACACTGTTACCTCCTGTTATACTGACACACACTGCTACCTCCTGTTATACTGACACACACTGTTATGTCCTGTTATACTGACACACACTGCTACCTCCTGTTATACTGACACACACTGTTATCTCGTTACACCGACACACACTGTTACCTCCTGTTATACTGACACACACTGTTATGTCCTGTTATACTGACACTCACTGTTATGTCCTGTTATACTGACACACACTGCTACCTCCTGTTATACTGACACACACTGTTACCTCCTGTTACACCGACACACACTGTTACCTCCTGTTACACCGACACACACACTGTTACCTCCTGTTATACTGACACACACTGTTACCTTCTGTTATACTGACACACACTGTTATCTCCTGTTACACCGACACACACTGTTACCTTCTGTTATACTGACACACACTGCTACCTCCTGTTATACCGACACACACTGTTATCTCCTGTTATACCGACACACACTGTTACCTCCTGTTATACTGACACACACTGTTATGTCCTGTTATACTGACACACACTGCTACCTCCTGTTATACCGACACACACTGTTACCTCCTGTTATACCGACACACACTGTTACCTCCTGTTATACTGACACACACTGCTACCTCCTGTTATACTGACACACACTGTTATGTCCTGTTATTCTGTCATACACTGATTATCTTTGATCATATATGGCTGACACTCTTTACATGATCACCTGCTTGCCTCTACACATGTAAACATTTATTTCTCAGTTTGTTTTCACCATAAATACACATCACCATATTGGCACTAGGTGCATATATCAGTTAAGTAATACACGTGTATGTAAGGGAATATTTACACAGTTTTGAGTACTCTTCCACCATTATAGGCGCATTGTATGGGTAGAGGTTCCTTGTAGGCCAGCTACTGTGGGGACAAGTTTCATCTTCACGAGCGGTGCGCGCCTCCTGGTATATGAATAGATGAGTTCATCTGTGAATTCTGCTTCAGTTGGCCCATTATTGATGTGTTTTATGTTCTCGTACACACTGTGTCCAATCCGGCAGTTCTGAGACCCCTCCTCTTCATTAGTCATACCTGCCTCTCGTCATGCTGACGACTGTATTTTCTGTAAAATAATTTACCCCATTTTGATTTATTATATGTTTATTTACATCTTTTACACATGTGTCTTAACGTGTTCTCATCAGGACCTTCGGGGTCAGCTTGTAAACTTATATATCATTACTAGTTATAATATATATATATATATATATATATATATATATATATATATATATATATATATATACATATATATGCAATCAACACCTCAACCCGCCAGGATTCGAACCCACGGCCCACTAGCCCATGACTGTGACCGGGGATCGCCATCCTGAAAACCGGCCGACCAGACGCACGTCTCTGTTTCTACATTGAATTAATTCTAATAAGACTTTGTCTTAAAACAAAGGCGGCTTACGGGACGTCACATTAGCATGACGTGGAGTCTCACAGGATCTCCTTATTGGTTCAGGCCTAAGGCATTCACACTCCCAAGTCACTGTGATTGATTGACGCTTGGCGAGAAATACTCAGGCCTTATGGTGGGACTGTCACCCTAAATTCATGGTTATTACAACTCCCTCTAGTCGCTTATATGAACATTTGTGAAATGTTGGCAAAATATTTCGCATATTTTAATTCCTAATCCTAGCTAGGAATATTCAAACTTAATCAGCATGGTGAAATTGACAATGCATATCATCTGTTTCTCAATATTTGCACATCAAACTGTAATTCCCAAGATATCACTTAACTCACAAAAGGTATGTAAGTATATTTGAACTAATAACACAGGTAGACACAAATGCAAAGAAAATAAATTCTAATAAATTTCAAAATAATATTAAAATGTTCTTAATCATTAAGGTATTAAATTAGAAGTTGTTGAAACATCATAATAAAAATGTCAAATATTAATCACACCAAATCATGAGAACTAAAATGATGGATAAATTCAATATAAAAAATCAGTACTGAAATCACTCTAAAATATTACTCATGAATAATGGTTTATCAAAATAATTCAGTCAGGTATCAACTCAAAATAAAAGTAAAAATAAATCAGGTATTAAGTTAAAGAAAATTATTCATAATAAAATCACTCAAATGAAAAACAAAAAGCTTAGTTAGTCATCATCATCATCAGACTGTTTATTTTACTCTCTCCTTGGCATTACATAATTTTTCATAACCAAACGGATGCAAGAACATTTGTCATTGGTGATCTTCATCGGTAGGCTTCTCCTATCAATAGTAGATTTAATTAGCATCTAATACAATATTAATTATCTAAAAACCACAAATACTGTATAAAAACCACAATTGGTAGACACAGACTGGCTGACGACACCTGCAGGATCTGCCGCTACTCTCGGGAGGTCACAACTTTGTGTTGGCAGATACTTTTATAATGAGACGTAAGACGCCAGTATGGTGAGTTTAAAAACAAAGAGAAGTTTCATAGAAATCTTCAACAGATTTTAATATTAATAAGCATAAGGCGAGTTCTTCAACAGCTTAGAGAGATAGACAAGAGAGCATCACAGCCCAACACAACAGCCTGCCTGAGTTCAACGACAAATTCTAACAGACAACGACGACGACACTATTGCCAGGCTGAGGTCAATACCTCATAGTTTTCTCCCAAAACAGACGACCTAATATACTTAATTTATTTGTCTTTATTTTTCTCTCCCATTTTGACTTTTTTAGTGCGTCGAAATGAGCGGCTATGCAACGGAAAGTGACGTTTTGACTTGACACAATAAGAGTGCTGTCATAATCGTTGACAAGAGGAACGGAAAGAAAAAAAAATAGTGGCTGTGATTACTTTGTGTTGTGGGTTCTTAATTACCAGCCAGAAAACGTCTCATATGAGTGGATTCTAGTTTTATTCATTTGAAATTTGTATCAGATACTGTCATTGTTAAGTACAGCGCCTTAAGTATCTGGAAGGTAAATGGAATGGTAGTTCTCATTTATTGAAAGTTGTGTTGGTTTCACAGAAAAAACATCAAAATAAAAATTTATTGTCAGCATAAAACTTCCCTGGAGGTCTTCAACAAGTGTGTTTATCTTCCTTTTTTTTTGAACTGCGATCTATAATAAGTGTGCCTCATTTACTGCACTGTAATTAATCGTAAACAAAAATTGTTGTTCTAAGCGAAACGATTAAGATTTCCTTGATCCCGGTGTCCAGCTAAAGTTTCTTGAAATTTCGAGGAGCCTTTATCCTTGTCAGAGATCTCGGGATAGCAGCCCCAGCTGGTACTAGTTGTTACGGACTCACCTACAAACACACCAACTAACTCTAGACACAACAAAACTGAACTGACCAAAACTTTTTTTTTCTCCCACAAACTGTACTCCAGCGGCCCAGAGAACATTTCCCCCTTTGTTGCTGTTGTTTTTGTTCGAAATATTTCAGCTGCTAAGTTTATTTCCACATTTTTTTATCACTTCTTTTCATCCGACTGACAGGATTATCGCTACAAGTTCTGTTCCAAAGTTATTAATCTGTGTTTCTTCTTCATCGTCCGAATATTATAGTGTTGAAAAGCAAGAACACAGAGAAACACACGCCAGGGAACATCAAAGGATTACTTTTGGTTTGATGTTAGCTCAACTTTGTGGGTAAAATCACTTCGATATTGAGGGTGATGTATATACATAAAAGCAGTTTTTCAACTCTAAGAGACTTTGTGTATGCACGTGATAACTATTATTCCCTCTTCTTACAAGTATCGTCTTTAAAAAATAAAAAGAAGCCAAACTGGTAATGAAAAAGCTGAAACATTATTGACAGTTGAACATAAGCGGATCTATGTGGATGAGTCTTTTATGTGTAACTCCTTTGTTGTATCCAATATCCGATCATAACAGCTGATTTACCAGTCTGTCTCATTACTACCAATCGGAGACAAACGCACGTGCATTGTTTCTGGTGATGGATGATACAAACCATCACAGCTACAGATGCAACACGTTTTGTTGTTATATCTCTGGATCAAAAAGAAGCATAATCTGTCTTTAACTTCAGTTCGTCAAGAATATTCTTATAGGACTCGTTGTGTTGATGAGCAAATGTATCCTGGCACATGGTTAGGGGAAAGGTTGACAGAAAACCTGTTTGCTTCTGTGCATTGCCGTTCACGACTTTGATCTTCGCTTCATCATATTCAAAGTATAATCAGGGATGACCTTCAGTTGGCAAAGAACCAGAGATGGAACATGCCAGGAAACACGTGCAGTGTAGATCTACATACAATTAAATACGCCGAGTTGAAATCAAAGGACAGACTGTATCTAGCTGGGTGCACAAGCCTTGACTGAGTGCAGTTTACATCCGTCTCTTTCATAGAATCTTCATTCATCTAACTTAAAACTTTCAATATTTAAAGCTTAGTTACCATGAGGAAATCAAGGCTGAAAGTAAACCAACAGGGGTATTCCCTTTTGTTACTTTGATAGGAATATGTTTTTACGTTTCTACTGGACAAAAAAGTGGACACACACGTAGCCTCAGCGTTCCCCCAGTTCCTGTGTGCATCATTCAGTACCCACGAGAACTCGAGTTTGAAAAAAACAATACGCAACATATAATAGTGAGGGAAGTATATCAATATGATTTATATGTTACCATTAATCATACATCAATTTTGCTTTTATAAGACAAACCTCAATGTTATAATTAAACTCATATATGATCTCTAAAAACTTCTCAAGGAAAATTTTCTTAACCTGAGGCAACATGGCCAGCTGAGGCAACAGGAAGTAGTATGACAGGGGGCAGCATAGCCAGCTGAGGCAATAGGGGGCAGCATGTCGACAGTAACCCAGTTAGGCCATTTAGAAACACGACAATAAAAGGCGCTCTT
>CAUDMG010002247.1:7500-47500 GCA_958450375.1 Homarus gammarus | reverse complement strand
GGTGGCAACTGGGTGAGGGGTGGCAACTGGGTGAAGGGTGGCTACTGGGTGAGGGGTGGCAGCTGGGTGAGGGGTGGCAGGTGGGTGAGGGGTGGCAGGTGGGTGAGGAGTGGCAGCTGGGTGAGGGGTGGCAGCTGGGTGAGGGGTGGCAGCTGGGTAAGGGGTAGCAACTGGGTGAGAGGTGGCAACTGGGTGAGGGGTGGCAACTGGGTGAAGGGTGTCAACTGGGTGAAGGGTGGCAGCTGGGTTATTGGAAGCAGCAAGTTTCAGAGGGACGGCAGCAGGCGTGGGAGAGGGGAGGGAGCAGGCGTTGGAGAGGGACGGCATCAGGCGTGGGAGAGGGACGGAAACAGGCGTGGGAGAGGGGCGGCAGCAGGCGGTGGAGAGGGACGGCATCAAGCGTGGGAGAGGGAACGGCAGCAGGCGTGGGAGAGGGGCGGGAGCAGGCGTGGAAGAGGTGCGGCAGCAGGCGGTGTAGAGGGACGGCATCAGGCGTGGGAGAGGGACGGAAGCAGGCGGGGGAGAGGGACGGCATCAGGCGTGGGAGAGGGACGGGAGCAGGCGTGGGAGAGGGGCGGGAGCAGGCGTGGAAGAGGTGCGGCAGGAGGCGGTGGAGAAGGACGGCATCAGGCGTGGGAGAGGGACGGAAGAAGGCGTGGGAGAGGGGCGGCAGCAGGCGTGGGAGAGGGGCGGGAGCAGGCGTGGGATAGGTGCGGCAGCAGGCGTGGGAGAGGGACGGCCTCATGCGTGGGAGAGGGGCGGTAGCAGGCGTGGGAGAGGGGCGGCAGCAGGCGTGGGAGAGGGGCGGGAGCAGGCGTGGGAGAGGGGCGGTAGCAGGCGTGGGAGAGGTGCTTCAGCAGGTGGTGGAGAGGGGCGCAGAAAGCGTGGGAGAGGTGCAGCAGCAGGCGTGGGAGAGGGACGGTAGCAGGCGTGGGAGAGGGGCGGTAGCAGGCGTGGGAGAGGTGCTTCAGCATGTGGTGGAGAGGGGCGGCAGCAGGCGTGGGAGAGGTGCGGCAGCAGGCGTGGGAGAGGTGCGGCAGCAGGTGGTGGGAGAGGGACGGCATCAGGCGTGGGAGAGGGACGGAAGCAGGCGTTGGAGAGGGGCGGCAGCATTCGTGGGAGAGGGGCGGCAGCAGGCATGGGAAAGGTGCAGCAGCAGGTGGTGGAGAGGGGCGGCAACAGGCGTGGGAGAGGTGCGGCAGCAGGTGGTGGGAGAGGAACGGCATCAGGCGTGGGAGAAGGACGGAAGCAGGCGTGGGAGAGGGGCGGCAGCAGGCGTGGGAGAGGTGCGGCAGCAGGCGTGGAAGAGGGACGGCATCAGGCGTGGGAGAGGGACGGTAGCAGGCGTGGGAGAGGGACGGTAGCAGGCTTGGGAGAGGTGCTTCAGCATGTGGTGGAGAGGGGCGGCATCAGGCGTGGCAGTGGGGCGGGAGCAGGTGCGGAAGAGGTGCGGCAGCATGTGGTGGAGAGGGGCGTTATCAGGCGTGGGAGAGAGGTGACAGTAGGCGTGGGAGTGGAATGGCAATGGGCGTGGAAGAGGGGCGGCAGCAAGACTAGGAAGGGGGCGGCAGCAAGCGTGGGAGAGGGGAGGTAGCAGGCATGGGCGAGGGGTGGCAACAGGATCTGGGAGAGGGGCGGCAGCAGGCGTGGGAGGGGGCGGCAATATGCGTGGGAGGGGGCGGTAGAATGCGTGTGAGAGGGGCGGCAGCTGGCGTGGGAGGGAGCAGCAGCAACAAGCGTGGGAGAAGGCGGCAGCGGGACACTTTAGGTTACACGGCACAATAACAATATTTGTTTCCTCTCGTCTTGGAGGTTGGCCAGCCCGGGAACATCTGGCCAGAAATTTGTTTAAGGTGGAGGAGCTGTCACTAACACAACAACAACATTACTTGCTGTGCAGCTTGGTTTGAAGTAGTGACCCAGGATGTCCGGACATCTCTTCTACCGCACCGGAAACCATTACTCTGGAGAACGATCCCCTTAAGGTACGTTCACACCAAGGCCAGAACCAGACATAATCTGACGCAAAATAGCCGAACTATATGGACGCCGTTGTCTTTCTAGGGAGAGTGAAACTGTTATCCATCTAGGATATAATTTGAAAGATTCGATTTAGATGTGATTCGGATATAGTGTGAGATATGTGTTGTTAATCCTGACTCACTCGTTCTGACAATATGAGTCATATTATGTCCGTTCCGACCTTGGCTTGTACACACCCTTAATCTGATTATATTTAGGACCAAAATTGTTGTTTTGTGAAAGTAGTTGAACAGACGTGACGGCTCGATAAGGGCAGTACGGACAACAATACACCACCACAACAGTAAACATTGAGCCTCTTGTACTGAGGAAGAAGTGTAGTCGGCACTGCACTAAACCACTTTCACTTCCTCAACGTTAAAGTCAAGTACCCATTCACACCTGAGTCACCACTGGTGCGTGCGAAGAAGAATCCCTTTCCAGTGGAGGCGAGCTTTTATCTATACTTAGCCACTGCTGAAAAGACAACGGCAAAGTTCTTGAAAAAAAAAAAAAAAAAAAAAAATATATATATATATATATATATATATATATATATTATATATATATATATATATATATATATATATATATATATATATATATATATATATATATGTATATACAATCAACACCTCAACCCGCCAGGATTCGAACCCACGGCCCACAAGCCTATGACTGTGGGCCGTGGGTTCGAATCCTGGCCAGTTGAGGTGTTGATTGTATGTAGAAGTCCGCGTGCTTTATTGGGCTAATGAAATATATATATATATATATATATATATTATATATATATATATATATATATATAATATATATATTATATATATATATATATATATATTATATATATTATATATATATATATATATATATATATATATATATATATATACAACAAAGAAGTATGTCTGTGTGTTTGTTTGTTTGTGTGTGTGTCCGTACGAGAATCTCGGAAACTACTTTACGGATCTGTAGTGATGGTGGATGGTGTTATATGTAGTGATGATGGATGATGATGTTATATGTAGTGATGATGGGTGGTGTTATATGTAGTGATGATGGATGGTGTTATATGTGTAAGTTATGTATCTATGCTACTGTGCCGAGTAGCACCCTTGTAAATAAGCTACTGTGCCGAGTAGCATTTATGTATGTAATTACGTGGCAACACTGCACGTGTTATGTGGCAAAATTACCCCGATGCTGCCATATGGCAAGGGAGTCTCAGTCTGACTCTGTGGGCCGTCCATGGCACACGCTAGTCACCATTTGTATTTCTCCTTTCCGTTAATAAATGGACTTCAGTGTTACCCGGTGTTTCCCTACCCATCACTGCCATCATCAGGGAACACTTGGAACCTTCATGGCACAGTGAGTAGGATCTGTGGACAGTTTAGCCGGCGATGTGCGACTGCCGGCGATGTGCACGTCGACTCTTAGTGTGTTGTGTTGTGTTGCATTGTGTTTCGCCGAGACGTGCAGTGTTGTGCCGTCACAGTGCGTTTTAGTGGCGGTGGCAGTGTTAGTGTCAGAGTATTAGTGTGTCTAGAGCTGAGAGTCGAGCATTGGCCGGTTTTTTGTGATACCCACGGAGCAAGCAGGCGTACACCCTTCTCGTGTGACATCTGGGGAGACACTGCCGTTCTTGCCTCCGCCGTGGCCCCAGCCACCTGCATTAAGGCCACCACGAATCTGGTCTCTCAGACACACACACACACACACACACACGCACGCACGCACGCACTCACGGACAGAACAGTGGACTCTATGCGTAATTTCTGCGCTGTTTACGTCATATATATGTGGTTCGAGCTGATGAGGCGCCACTTTATATAATAAACAGCGCAGTTCAAGCATACTAAGATGGCGGTAAGAAGGGACAACGTCAAGATGGCAGACACGACTCCCCACCACCTTCTCCTCTACCGGACACAGATGGAGCTTCTGCGCCCACCGCCCCTCATCCTTCACCTACAGCGATGGACATTGCCACAATTCTGAGGTGGATGGACGAAAGGGACGAGAGACACAGAGAAATGGAAATTCAGAGGGAGGAGATACGAAGAGAGGAGGAAAAGGGGCGCTTTGATGCAATATTGACGACCCTGGTGTTAACCCACCTTCCCTCATTCGCAGGTATCGCACACCAAGGCGGCAGTACCCTCCCTCCTCCACCACACCAGCGTCCTCCAGGCACTCTTGCTACTCCAACAGCTTCCAAGACATCTGTTCAACCCCCACCCGCCCTCTCACCAGACGTCACGTTTCAGCTTTTTCGTGAGTGGAGGCGGCGGTGGACAGATTACTCCGCGATGGTGGACCTTGACAGCATGCCTCCAAACAGACAGCTCATCCAACTGCGGATGTGTTTGTCGCTGGAGACCCAGAGAGTTTTGGAGCACATGTTGCAAATGCCTCCCGATTCCACCTCTTCAGTGACGGATGTGCTCGATCTTTTGCAGGAGCACGTTAAGGGTCAGAATAACGAGGCTTTGCGTCGCCGCGCCTTCACCAGCTGCAAGCAGGCGGAGAATGCATCCTTGACGACTATTTTGTACGTTTGAAGAGTTTGTCGGAGGAGATCTACGTCTGCAAGGCGCACAGCCAGGAATGTGAGGAAGCCTGGATCAAGCACGGGATCTTGACAGGTGTCAGGCAAGAAGAGTTGGTGCAGTGACTCATCCTCCTGGACGCTTCCTCCACACTCCAGGTGGGAGTGACTGAATGTCGGTCATACGAGGCCACCAAGTCCGCCACCTCTGTCTTACGGGCCCCACCTGCTGTGAAAGCTATCTCACAATACAAGAAGGGTAAGAAGGAGGCCAACAACGTGAAGGCTGCCGCACGTTCTTCCACGCCCCCGCCTAGTGCTTCCTGTGGCAGCTTTGGAAAGCAGCATAGCCCCAAGACATGCCCGGCCGCCGACGCACTGTGTCGTGGATGTGACCGTAAGGGCCACTGGTCTAACACAGACAGGTGCCCTGCACGAGGCCGCAAGTGTCAGGCCTGCGGTCACTATGGACACTACGACAAGTGCTGCCGTCAACCCAAGCCCAAAAGCCCAAGACGAGGAGGAAAGCAGCGCACTTCCCTCGGGGTGGTTCGCACGCAGCCCCCTTCAGATGGCCCACGCAGCCCCAAGCATCAACTGAGTCACATCAGGAGGGTGGAATCGACCACACGCCCCAGGGCTACCCCTTCCCCTACCATCCGCGTCGCCGTCACACACGGTGATGTGACGGGTCACATCGAGGTGATACCGGACACCGGCGCTAATACTACGGTGATAGGCCTGAAACACCTCCAGAAACTGGGCCTCACCAAATGCGACCTGGGACCACCGCCGCAGCTGCTTCACTATAATGTGGACGGTTCCCAGATGCCGGACGCTGTGGGCTCCTTTCAAGCGGAGATCACCTACGGCGACAGGCCATGTCACGGATGGATGGACGTGCAGCCTACTCTCGCTACACCCTTGTTGTCGTGGGAGCACTGCAAGGAGTTAGGCGTGGTGCCCAGAGACTTTCCCAAACAGATCCCAGCTGCTCGGTACACCGCCAGCAGGGTGCGTGAATCAAAGAACGACGCGCCTGGCGCTGCCGCACAGAGCTGCCCAGAACCTGCGTCCACTCCCGCCCGCCTTCACCCAAGTCATGGCTGCTTCCTCTTCACAGCGAGATGTCTCCTTCAGCCGGAAAGGCCTACTTCCTGAAGGAGTACTCGGATGTGCTGGTGACGAAGGAGGCCCTACGGACCACGCCACTGAAGGCTATGGCGGGTCCGCCTATGAGGATTCACCTGCGGGAAGATGCGCAGCCGTTTGCCATACACACTCCCCGGTTGATCCCTCTCGCCTTCAGGGATTCAGTGAAGAAGGAACTGGATTCCATGGTGGCCCAGGGTGTCATCGTACCCGTTGGTGACGGCCCGTCCCCTTGGTGCCACCCTCTAGTCGCTGTGGCTAAGACTAACGGTGGAGTGCGGATTATTACCGACATGTCTACGCTTAACAGCCAGGTGTCCCGTCGCGCCCACCCTTCACCCACACCTTTTGCAGCTATACGGAGTGTGGACCCAAAGGTACAGCACTTCTCGACAATGGATGCCCTCTGTGGTTACTGGCAGATCCCACTGAAGAAGGAGGATCAGCCACTGATCACTTTCATCACGCCTTACGGACGCTTCCGCTACTGCCGTGGCCCTATGGGATTCGCTGCTACGGGGGACGCCTTCTGTCTCCGTGGTGACATGGCACTTCAAGGCGGGACCAACTGCGTGAAGGCAGTGGATGACGTCCTCCTCTACGATGAGGACTACCTGACGCATCTTCGCCACATCGACGAGGTACTGACCAGGTGTAGGATGCACGGCATCACTCTGAATGCCGAGAAGTTCGTCTTGGCCGCACCTGCAGTGTCTTTCTGCGGCTACCGACTCTCAAGGGATGGCATTGCTGCGGACCCGGAGGAAGTTCGCGCCATAGCGGACTTTGCAAAACCTGCCAACCTTACGGATCTCAGGTCTTTCATGGGCCTGGTGAACCAGCTGGCAGAATTTTTTCCTGACGTCTCCGCCGCTGCCGGGCCTCTCCGCCCCCTGATGAACCCCAAGAGGACTTTGACGTGGACCCCTGACAATGACCTCGCCTTTCATATGGTGAAGGAGGCCCTGTCAAGTCCACCTATCCTCGCTACTTTCGACTCAGCGCTCCCCACCGTCCTCCAGACAGACGCCTCGCGCCTGTACGGGGTTGGTTACGCCCTTCTCCAGGATCACGGTGGAGGAAAGTACCGGCTAGTACAGTGTGGCTCTCGCTTCCTCACCGATGCTGAGTCTCGCAACGCTACCATCGAGCTGGAGCTGCTGGCAGTGGTATGGGCCTTATCAAAGTGCAAGTTTTACTTGATTGGCCTACAGCACTTCGGCCTCATCACAGACCACAGGCCCTTGGTCCCCATTCTTAATCACTATTCGCTGGACGCCATCGAGAATCCCCGCCTCCAGCGCCTGAAGGAGAAGATTTTGGCCTTCGTCTTCACTGCGGCTTGGCGCGCAGGTAAGGAGTTGTGCATCCCGGATGCCCTCTCCTGCTCCCCAGTCAGCCGCCCGACACCTGAATACGAGATGCTCAGCACCGAGGCCGGTTTCTCCGTCAGCAACATCGTCACTTTGCAGGCCGTACAATCCCCCGCCAGCACCCAAGCCTCAATGTCGCCACCCGACAGCGATCTGGCCCTTGAGGAACTACGGACCGCGGCACGTGACGACCCCTCCTACACTCAGCTCTTGGAGAGTGTGAGGACTGGGTTCCCTCGCGACCGTTTTGACCTCCACAACGCCCTACGCCCGTATTGGAAGATACGTGAGGACCTCGACGCAGATGGGGACCTTGGCCTGTACGGTGCCCGTGTGGTCGTCCCTGCAGCTCTCCGTCGTCGCGTTCTGGCCCGCTTACACGACAGCGATCGTGGAGCAGAGGCCACCAAGCGCCGTGCAAGGCAGGCTGTGTACTGGCCCGGCATTGACGCGGATATACAGTCCGTGCCTGTGAGCTGTGCCAGAACATGCAGCCCAGTCAACAGCAGGAGCCCCTCTTGTGCGACGACGAACCCACCAGGCCTTTCGAGTCCGTGTCGGCTGATTTCTTCAGCACAGCTGGGAAACATTTCCTAGTCGTCGCCGACCGACTCTCTGGCTGCCCTGTGGTGGTTATCTGTGGCTCGGACACGACGTCTGCGGCCACCATTCGCCACTTCCGGCACCTCTTTCGTGACCTAGGCGTCCCCGTACGTCTGCAGACGGACGGTGGGCCACAGTTCTCCAGCTGGGACTTCACAGGATTCCTGGAGCGTTGGGGAGTCCGCCACATCGTGTCAACACCCCTCTACCCACAGTCAAACGGCCACGCTGAGGCTGCGGTCAAGACAGTCAAGCACCTCATCCTCAAGGTGGCCCCTTCAGGCAACATAGACTCTGAGGCGTTTGACAAAGGACTCCTGGAGTTACGTAATACTCCCACCCACACAGGACGCTCCCGTGCCCAAATCTTGTATAGTCACCCTCTGCGCTCTTGCGTTCCTGCACACGCCAAGGCCTTCGCGAAGGAGTGGCAAACCAGATCCGAGAGCTGCGACCGCCGCGCCACTACACGTGCCCAGGACGCCAAGGCTCGGTATGACGACCGTGCCCGTCCTCTTCAGCCGCTGGAGATTGGTGCCCTTGTCCGCGTCCAGGACCCGACGACGACAGGTTGGGACAAGGTGGGCATAGTGATGGGCGTCGGTCGGTCGCGGTACTACAAGGTCAGGATGCCGAGCGGCCGTGTCTGGTAGAGGAACCGCCGCTTCCTCCGGCCAGTCCCATCCCCTGCTGCTGGCCCCCTGACCGAGGACAAGTCACCTATACCTCACGAGAATCCTCCCCACAGTGCACCTCGACGCTCGGAGCGACTTAGGACTAAGTGGTCCGCTCAAGACAAAGACTATGAGCGTGAGGGGGGGAGGGAGATGTAGGTTATGTATCTATGCTACTGTGCCGAGTAGCAACCTTGTAAATAAGCTACTGTGCCGAGTAGCATTTATATATGTAATTACTTGGCACCACTGCACGTGTTATGTGGCAACATTGCCCCGAGGCTGCCATATGGCAAGGCAGTCTCAGTCTGACTCTGTGGGCCGTGCATGGCACACGCTAGTCACCACTTGTATTTCTCCTATCCGTTAATAAATGGACTTCAGTGTTACCCGGTGTTTCCCTACCCATCATTGCCATCTTCAGGGAACACTTGGAACCTTCAATATGTAGTGATGATGGATGGTGGTGTTATATGTAGTGATGATGGATTTTGTTATATGTAGTGATGATGGATGATGTTATATGAAGTGATGATGGATGTTGTTATATGTTATGTGGGTGGTCCCCTACAATCCTCTTTTGAGTAAAGCATTCAATATGCACATCAATGTGGAGTTCTGTAATTCAGTCAAGTCCATCAAGTGTGTTTGCAGATACGTCAACAAGGGCTCTGACCAAGCGCTCTTTGCATTGGAAAAGGATGGAAATCTTGATGAGGTGACACAGTTTCAGCAGGGCCGTTATATATGCAGCAATGAAGCCCTATGGAGAATTTTTAGTTTTCCCACACACAAACGATGTCCAACAGTAGTTCATCTGGCTGTTCACCTGGAAAATGGACAAAGAGTATACTTCACAGAAGAGTCTCTACAAAATCAAATGGCAAATCCTGCTGATACGACTCTCACTGCATTCTTTAAGCATTCACAGGAAGATGAGTTTGCTCAAATCATCCTGTATGTTGACGTACCCAAGTTCTACATATGGCACGCTTCAATGAAAAGTTCCAGAGAAGAGCTCAAGATCCGATGTTGAAGGATATCCAGGGATAAAGTCAGGCAATGCTTTGGGACGTGTCTACACGGTTCACCCCAACAACTTTGAATGCTATTGTTTGAGACTACTTCTGCACCACATCCGTGGCCCAACATCATATGCAGCACTGAAGACAGTGGATGGACAAGTCTGCAGAGCCTTTCAGAAAGCGTGCAATCTCTGTAGATATATGAGACGAATATGGCTGTAATATGTAACTTTGTACTATTTACCATTATTGATTCAGGTCTCTGTATTATATGTTTTATAATCATATTCCCTTTGGTCACCGAGTGTTAGTTCAGGCTTTGGGCACATGCGCGCTGTACGCTCATGCGCAGATAGAGATACCCAGAGAGATTCCAAGACAGGACGCTGTTTACCCCTGTCTTAACTCCTTTTTGTGTTAGTACCAGAAATAGAACTTACGGACTTGACATCAGTGTGTTTCCTTTACCCCTGAGTGTAAGGACCACCTGAGTCTCCCACATGGCGCAGTGTTTAGCTGGGGCACCACATTATTCAGAATTGGAGTGGACACAGAATCTCTCTCGGAGCCGCCATCTTGTCAACTTCTCTTGTCGAGTGGATCTCGGTGCGTACCTCAACACGATATTCCTGGATTTACAGTGCAGTGTTGTGAAGTGCTTTTTCAGTGTTGTGTGTGCCCTTTAGTGTCTTTAAAGTGTTTCCCCGTGTTCCTGCACTTTTTACAAAAGAGGGGAGCCTTTTTAAGACCTATGGGAGAGCTCAAGTTTTGACATCCACCCCCGTTCATGTCTCGACTGGCACTGAGTGAGCCAGGGAGAGGAGTTGCTGTAACCGCCAGCCCGCTAGCCAGCCTGCCCCGAGTACACGCACGCACGCACGAACGAACGAACGCACACACACACACAGAGACGCTCGCAGATATCTTCCATTTAAAGACGATTGCTCTTCTGCTCACTTATTAATTACAGTAATTGTGAGAGAAATAAACCAGGCCATATGGAAGATCAGGAATTTATTGGGTTTTCTTCAGATACCCAACAAGCCCAACTTCAGACGGATGTCGGTGTAGTAAGTGGACTCCAAGTGGATCGGAAAGTGGATCAAGCGGCCCCACCCACCCTTAGCCCCCACTACACACGTCCGCAATCTGCCACAGGTGTCGACTTCCTTCATTTAATTCAGTTTTTGGAAGAAAACCGACGACAAGACGACATCAGGAGGCGACAGGAAGACGATGAACGAAGACGTGAAGAGAATCACAGACATCAACAAGAAAATGCCAGATTCAGTGCCATTACCGTGTTGTTGGCACCTGTTAACCTTCAAGCAGCTACTACACCTGCCTCTTCGTCCACAGGTGCACCTGCAGGGTCCTCTTCAACTTCTTTGCCCCCCCCCCCACAGAAAGAACTCGCTCAGAGTCCACCGCCAATCCAAGCTGATGCCTCGTTCCAGGTATTCCGTGAATGGCGTCGGAGGTGGGACGATTATTCGATGATGGTCGATTTATCAAGGTTGCCTAGGGAGAAAGAGCTGATCCAGATGAGGATGTGTCTCACCCTAGAGACGCAACGTATCCTGGAGCACACCCTGCAAATTCCCCACGACACAGACAAGACTGTGAAGGACGTCTTGGATGCCTTACAGACGCATATCAAGGGTCTCCGCAACGAAGCTCTGCGTAGGAGAGAACTTCTCAGTTGTAAGCAGCTGGAGGGTGAGTCGTTTGCCGATTTTTACGTACGACTCCGACGCATCGCTGAGGAGGTTGACGTTTGTCCTGGGAACTCGTTGACTTGTGAGGAAACACAGCTGAAGATGATTATCCTCATGGGCGTGCGGGACGAAGAGCTAATTCAGAAGCTTATCTCCCTCGACACTGCCTCTTCTCTACAGGATGTTGTCACCACCTGCTGCTCTTTCGAAGCCACCAGAAGTGCGACTTCTGCCATTCGTGCTCCATCTAACCAGCTGTGTGCCATCTCCGCATATAAGAAGAACAAAGGACGTGACCGGACTTCAGCCTCACATCCGACTTCAGCTTCACATCCGACTTCAGCTTCACATCCGACTTCAGCTTCGCATCAATCTTCAGCATCACTTCAGACTTCGACGCCAGGTCATTCCTGCCAGTATTGTGCTCGTCGCCATGGTTCTGAAAGCCCTGCCGCTGACAGCACCTGCAATAACTGTGGCCGTCGTGGTCATTGGGCTAGGACACTGAAGTGCCCTGCCAACAACGTTCAGTACCGCTCCTGTAGCCGCATTGGACACCATGACAAATGCTGTCAGTCAAAGAAGAAGAATGATACTACTTGCAAGTCTCAGGCGGCGAAGAACAAGCGCTGTCGTAGCGTGGGATCCTCTTCTTCCCCTGTCAGCAAGACACCTCAGCCCATCTGTGTTCACCTGTCATACGGCGACATTACTTCCCGTATCCAGATGCTTCCTGACACAGGTGCGGACGTCACAGTCATCGGCACAAGACACTTCGACATTCTGCGGATCCCTAGGAGCAGCTTGCAACCACCATCAACTTCTACAACGCTCACCGCAGACGGGTCTACAATGGCAGCTGCTCTGGGTACATTTCAGGCTACCCTCACCCTAGGTAAGCAGTCATGTTCTGCCAGGATTCAGGTCAACAAAGGTGTTCAGGTGCCACTCCTGTCTTATGGCCACTGTCAAGAGTTGGCCATAATGTCTCCAGACTTCCCTAAGCCAATTCTGGAAATAAAACATGTCAACAGGTGCAAGGAGCTGCCCCTCCCACCCAATACGTCACCTTCTGCAGCCAGGGAGTTCTTCCTACTGCAATTCAAGGACGTGCTGGTTTCCAAGGAGGACCTCAAGACGGCTCCACTCAAGCCAATGGCTGGCTCCCCCATGAGGATACACCTGAAGGATGACGCAGTACCTTTTGCCATCCACACACCGAGACAGATACCCTTCGCTTTCCAGAGCCAAGTTAAGAAGGAACTCGACTCTATGGTAGCCCAGGGGATCATTAAGCCTGCTGGTGAAGACCCCTCGGATTGGTGTCACCCCATGGTAGCAGTCGCCAAGAATATCACTGGAGTTCGTATCACCGTCGACCTCACCAAGCTGAATAGCCAAGTTTCCCGCCCGACCCACCCTTCACCGACACCCTTCACCGCTATACGCAGTGTGGACCCGAAGGCAAGGTACTTTACTACAGCAGATGCCTTATGTGGGTACTGGCAGATGGAACTTGCGGAAGAAGATCAGCACCTCACGACGTTCATCACACCATACACTCGATTTCAGCACTGCAGAGGACCTATGGGTTTCGCGGCTACTGGCGATGCTTTCTGCCTCCGTGGTGACATGGCCCTTCAGGGTGTGGCGAACTGTGTCAAGGTCATCGACGACGTGCTCCTATATGACGAGGATTACTCCACGCATCTTGAGCGTATTCACCAGATGCTCACCAGGTGCCGCAAGTACGGGATCACCCTCAACAAGGATAAGTTTGTGGTCGCCGCACCTAGTGTGAACTTCTGTGGGTACACCCTCTCAGGCAAGGGCATCTCGGCTGATCCTGCAAAGGTCAGCGCGATCCAGGACTTCCCAACTCCTGCCAACCTGACCGACCTCCGCTCGTTCATGGGCCTGGTAACCAGTTGGCTGAGTTCACCCCCGACATCGCCGCTGCAGCACAGCCTCTACGCCCCCTGATGAGCCCCAAGAGAACATTTACCTGGACAGCTGACCATGATGAGGCATTCCGTCGCGTCAAGACAGCTCTCCTTAGCCCACCTGTTCTCGCTTCCTTCGACCCGGCCCTGCCAGTTGTCCTCCAGACTGATGCCTCTCGCCTCTACGGGATTGGATACGCTCTGCTACAGGACCACGGCAATGGACGCCTTCGTCTGGTTCAGTGTGGCTCTCGGTTTCTCACTGACGCCGAGACTCGCTACGCCACCATCGAACTGGAGCTGTTAGCCGCCGTCTGGGCCATGTCCAAATGTAGGTTGTATCTGATCGGCCTACAACACTTCAACCTCATGACGGATCATCGGTCACTCATCCCGATCCTGAACCACTACTCCTTGGATGCGGTCGAGAATCCCCGCCTCCAACGCCTTAAGGAGAAGATCTCGCCCTACCTCTTCACAGCTGTGTGGCGTGCGGGCAAGCTGCTCTGCATCCCTGATGCTTTGTCACGAGCCCCAGTCAGCCACCCCACACCAGAGGACGAGATCGCATGTGCTGATGCTACTGCACACCTCAGGACTGTAGTGACCGTGAACGCCGTCATCTCAGAAGAGTCTCCACCGCAGGACGCCGACAGGACTCTTCAGGAACTCCGAGCCGCGGCAAGAGCGGACCCTTCGTACATCCGTCTACTGAACTGCGTGACCTCGGGATTTCCCTCCAACCGGTACGACTTACACAGCTCTTTACTCCCATACTGGAAGATGCGGGACGACCTCTATGCTGATGGCGACCTCGTCTTGTATGGAGCAAGAGTTGTGGTTCCTGCCGCCCTCCGCCGCCGCACCCTAGCCCACCTGCATGACAGCCACAGGGGTGTGGAAGCTACGAAGCGCCGGGCGAGACAAGCTGTTTTTTGGCCAGGCATCGACTCCGACATCGCTAGTTCCGTTCAAGTCTGCGAGCCATGCCAGGTGCTGCAGCCTAGTCAGCAGCAGGAACCCCTCATGAACAACGACAACCCTACGAGGCCCTTTGAGTCCGTCTCTGCGGATTTCTTCGTTGTGGCGGGAAAGTCCTTTCTCGTCATCGCCGACCGGCTCTCAGGGTGGCCTGTTGTCGTTCCCTGCGGAGGCAACACTACTGCCTCTCATACAGTACGTATGTTCTGTCGCTACTTCCGGGAAGTTGGTGTCCCTCTCCGCCTGAGGACTGACGGCGGGCCCCAGTTCACCAGCAACGACTTCCGGGACTGCATGGAGCGATGGGGAGTTTATCATGTGGTGTCCTCGCCACATTATCCCCAGTCCAATGGACATGCCGAGGCTGCCGTAAAGTCCGTCAAGCATCTCATCCTCAAGACGGCACCTTCAGGCAACATTGACTGTGAGAAGTTTGACCGGGGTTTATTGGAATTGCGGAATACCCCCAACTTCACAGGTCGCTCCCCAGCACAGATGTTATACGGCCACCCACTACGGTCATGTGTCCCTGCCCATCCTGAGTCCTTCTCGAGGGAGTGGCAGGCCAAGACCGAGGACTGCGATCGTCGTGCAGCCGCCCGTGCTGACCAGGTAAAGGCACAGTACGATCAGCACGCCCGACCCCTTCCCAGGTTGAGTATCGGGCAAACAGTTCGGGTTCAAGACCCGACGTCTCACCGCTGGGACAAGGTCGGGGTTGTCATGGGCTGCGGCAAGACCAGGGATTACGAGGTCCGTCTCCCTGGTGGTCGGGTATGGTGGCGGAATCGCCGCTTTCTTCGTTCAGTACCGTCCCCTAGTGGTGAACCCCCTCCCCCATATCCCTGTGAACCCTTGCTTGGACGAGAAAAGTAAGTCCTCATTCAGTGACCCCCCAGTTTTCCCACGTCACTCTCAAAGGCTCCTGGAAAAAGAGTCCGCTCGAGATTGCACTACGAGCGTGAGGGGGGAGGGAGGTGTAGATATATGAGACGAATATGGCTGTAATATGTAACTCTGTACTATTTACCATTATTGATTCAGGTCTCTGTATTATGTTTTATAATCATACTCCCTTTGGTCACCGAGTGTTAGTTCAGGTTTTGGGCACATGCACGCTGTACGTGCATGCGCAGATAGAGATACCCAGAGAGATTCCAAGACAGGACGCTGTTTACCCCTGTCTCAACTCCTTTTTGTGTTAGTACCAGAAATAGAACTTACGGACTTGACATCAGTGTGTTTCCATTACCCCTGAGTGTAAGGACCACCTGAGTCTCCCACAATCTCCTTGGCCTACAGGAAGATGATGGTCACTGGAATGACACATTAGAAGAGGCAGCAGCTACTCAATCACCAATGAGAATGAGGAACCTGTTTGCCATCATGATTGCTACATGTGGACTTTCCAACCCAAGCCAGCTCTGGAAAAACAACCAAGAAAGTCTTTCAGAGGATCTGCTTCATCAAGCAAGAAGAGAACATCCTGGTCCAGAGAATGAGTTCACGGATGACATGTTCAACAGGGCTCTCATCATGCTGGAAGATGAAGTGATGGAGCTATGCGGAAAAATCCTGACTGATTTTGGATTGCCTTCCCCAAACCGAGAAGAACCAGTAGCTGCAAACAGGGAGTTGCTCAGAGAAACAGACTACTCAGTTGAAGTTCTGGTGAATTTTCTTGAATAAAATGAGCCTCACCTGATGCCTGATCAAGCAAATGCTTATGAATAGATCTTGCAAGTGATACAAGCGGAGCAGGGAGGTATGATCTTTCTTGATGCACCTGGCGGGACAGGAAAAACATTCTTGATCAACCTTCTGTTGGCCAAAGTACGTCATCAGGGGAAAATTCCTCTTGCTGTGGCATCCTCAGGTATTGCTGCAACACTACTAGAAGGAGGACATACTGCACACTCAACTTGTAAACTGCCTCTCAACCTCTCTCACAATAAGAATCCATCATCACTACATATAATACCACCCATCATCACAACATATAACATCATCCATCATCACTACATATAACACCACCCATCATCACAACATATAACATCATCCATCATCACTACACATAACACCATCCATCATCACTACATATAACACCATCCATCATCACTACATATAACACCATCCATCATCACTACATATAACACCGCCCATCATCACTACATATAACACCATCCATCATCACTACATATAACACCATCCATCATCACTACATATAACACCATCCATCTTCACTATAGATCGGTAAAGTAGTTCCAAGATTCCCTTGCAGACACACACACACATACAAACACACAGACATACTTCGTTGTTTTATATATAAAGATAGATATATGAGTAGAGTGGGGTGTTAAATCATATAAAAACTTACATGTTTCGGGTCTAATTTAGGACTTATTAGCTCCCTGACTTGTTAGCTCACTGGACTGCTACTGACTACAAGTGATCGTGGGCACTTCGTACACGGTGGCGAGTCCGGTGGTACGGTTTACCGAGGTTATTATAATCATGGTCGTGGTTGTTATAATCATGGTCGTAGTTGTTATAATCATGGTCGTGGTTGTTATAATCATGGTGGTGGTTGTTATAATCATGGTCGTGGTTGTCATAATCATGGTATTGGTTATTATAATCATGGTCGTGGTTGTTATAATCATGGTCGTAGTTGTTATAATCATGGTCGTGGTTGTTATAATCATGGTGGTGGTTGTTATAATCATGGTCGTGGTTGTTATAATCATGGTGGTGGTTGTTATAATCATGGTCGTGGTTGTTATATTCATGGTGGTGGTTGTTATAATCATGGTCGTGGTTGTTATATTCATGGTCGTGGTTGTTATAATCATGGTATTGGTTGTTATAATCATGGTCGTGGTTGTTATATTCATGGTGGTGGTTGTTATAATCATGGTGGTGGTTGTCATAATCATGGTCGTGGTTGTTATATTCATGGTGGTGGTTGTTATAATCATGGTCGTGGTTGTTATATTCATGGTCGTGGTTGTTATAATCATGGTATTGGTTGTTATAATCATGGTCGTGGTTGTTATATTCATGGTCGTGGTTGTTATAATCATGGTCGTGGTTGTTATAATCATGGTCGTGGTTATTATAATCATAGTCGTGGTTGTTATAATCATGGTCGTGGTTGTTATAATCATAGTCGTGGTTGTTATAATCATAGTCGTGGTTGTTATAATCATGGTCGTGGTTGTTATATCATACTCGTGCTTGTTATAATCATAGTCGTGGTTGTTATAATCATAGTCGTGGTTGTTATAATCATGGTCGTGGTTATTATAATCATGGTCGTGGTTGTTATAATCATAGTCGTGGTTGTTATAATCATAGTCGTGGTTGTTATAATCATGGTCGTGGTTGTTATATCATACTCGTGCTTGTTATAATCATAGTCGTGGTTGTTATAATCATGGTCGTGGTTGTTATAATCATGGTCGTGGTTGTTATAATCATGGTCGTGGTTGTTATAATCATGGTCGTGGTTGTTATAATCATAGTCGTGGTTGTTATAATCATGGTCGCGGTTGTTATAATCATGGTCGTGGTTGTTATATTCATGGTCGCGGTTGTTATAATCATGGTCGTGGTTGTTATAATCATGGTCGTGGTTGTTATAATCATGGTCGCGGTTGTTATAATCATGGTCGTGGTTGTTATATTCATGGTCGTGGTTGTTATATTCATGGTCCTGGTCGTGAGGAATGGAATAAAGGTTAGAATAATTAGTTAAAGAAATATTCGCCATAAAGAGAGGTTAAAATCATAAAAAAAATTATTATGAATCACCGATGATCATTCCGAGATGAATTATATTATGAAGAGAAGTGACCTTGATTCTGGTTAGATTAGTCAACATCTGCCTAAGTCATCACCTGTGTTAAGTCATCATCTAGATTAGTCAGTTTTATGCCCATCTCACATGACTGACCGACCATCGATGTTCTTTCCGCGCGAGGGTGTTAGTTTTCAATGCGTCTTATTATTTATGTTGGTGGATGTAAGACCTCCTACCCTCACTGACGCAGCTATGGTCAATTTGGTGTTATTCTAGTTTATAAATGCCTTCTAATCTGTCTCAAGTCTATCCGTCCTGTCTATTGCCATCCCAACTGGCTAATCGTCTGCGTGGTGTTTGAATGTAAGCCAGTCTGTACTAATGTGAACCAGTCAGTCAGCTGTCTTTCTGTCATGTTAGTTGCCATATTGTCTATTTGTGCATGTATGAATCTGTCAATTTTGTCAACCTCCTGTCTGTTTCACTGTCTATATTCACCCTGTGTCTATTGTAGTCATTTTCTCCATGCATTCCTGTTACTTTTTATCTCTTCTCCTTTTCCCCAGGAATAAGTAAACACTGTAGCTGTAAGGTAGTCTGGTAACGTTGAAACTGCCCATCAAGACGCCTGATGAAACTCAGCTCCCCCCACCTGTTTCTCTAACTATTTCTGTTTCCCCTTCTTTATTCTTCTATTTACTCATCTTCCTTCCTTTACTAATCCAAAGAACATTAAAAAAAAATGTAGGCTAAAAGAAAAAGTGGGGGGAGGAGGAGGGAGCCGTACGATAACTGCAATCGTCTGGCCGGCAGACAGCGTACAGCGACACCTTTTGCTTGAGTAAATAAAATGGTTAATTAATGCCTTCCTAAAGAAACCATCGACATGGGACCAGGTTTTTTTCACTCTACGAATTTTTTTGCGATTTTTCCACCAAGTTTGATGAAAAACGATTGTGCCGTTTCGGCTGCCCAGAACAGATACACGCACGGCTAGTCCCATAGTATATTAGATGACACTATCTTCTGAACTCCACAGGGAGCGAGATAATCAGCCACGTTGTAAACACTTCCTCTCTCTCTCCCCTGTCTCCCCCCTCTCTTTCTCTCTCTCTCTCTCTCTCTCCCCCTCCTAGTTTATCCAACTGTGGCAGTAACCTATATATATATATATATATATATATATATATATATATATATATATATATGCTGATAACCACAAGGAAAGAAGAAAACACGAAGTTCCCAAGCGCTTTCGTGTAATTCACATCTTCAGGGGTGAGTACAGACTAGAGAGAGTAATACAAATCAAGGTGAATATATACAGAGGAGGGTGAGACCAGGTCCACAATGGTCAGGTATTAGGTAATGACCCTACTAATCTTTAAATAGCACACAACTGTTGGTGGTCAGGTCAGATGGGCCAGTGACCCGCCTTCTCACCTGATCACAAATCTTCTTAATTACAAAATTTTCCAGCTTGTACATGCCGTTATATATATATATATATATATATATATATATATATATATATATATATATATATATATATATATATATATATATATTTATATATATATATATATATATATATATATATATATGTGTGTGTGTGTGTGTGTGTGTGTGTGTGTGTAAAATAGAACTCTTTGCAATAAAAAAATAGTATTAACTGATATTGAACAAACGATTTAGGTTCTTAGTGTTAAGGCACGCAAAGTAAGGATACCTAATTGAGGTGGGGTACAAATCGTCTGTCTTAGTAAGGTTAGTGTATCATCATACAGGGTCTGATGAGATATGTGATGTGGAAAAATATTAATTTGTTTGGTATTGAATAAATATTGTGGATGTATGAATTTATTGTACTAAAATAAATATATTTAGTATAAAAATTATTGTTGCTCATGTAGGCAGGCATTTGTCTCTTCAGACACAGGCGACATTGTTGTTGAGGCGGTTGTCGTAACATACGTTCTGGACAAAAACAAATAATATGCTGTGCATGTTAGTTAGTTTTGGTATTTGGTACATATATGTATATTGATTAATGTTTGGATATTCTTTGTAAGCAAGAGTTATCAGAAATAGATATCGTAATTGTATGAAGCAAATTTATAGGATTAAAGTATCGTTTTCAGTGTATGTGGGCGACTTGACATTCGTCCCTTGTGGTCGCTGGCTGGACGGACTGGAGAACTTTTAATTAGGTTCGTGCTGATTTGGAGGGTTACGATGTGAGTTTGAGTTAACATTTTTTTTATTGGATCAGTATTCATTAACAGTAGAGATTACATTAAAAATTATAAGGTTCTTGTTAAATATTTCTGGATCTAATGTATATTTTATATTTATGTTTGTTTATTGTATGTTGTTTCCCAGGTTGAAACCTACTTCAAATAAAGTGGTGTTACTGCAGCTCTGACTTTATATTGGTACGACCCAACAGTTAGGTTAGGTTAGTTTGAAGTACATATTGCCTAGTCTTGGTAATGTTTGATTAGGTTAGGTTAGTATGAGTTGCACATCGTCTATGGTTTCCTGCACTCTGTCAGAATCATGTAATAATGAAACATTCTGCAACGTTATTGGTTGGTGGTGTGAGGAAATCCTGCACACAGCCGGTGGCCCCGCGCGTTGTACATATACTTCAACTGGACAGAACACATTAAACTTAGGTGTATCTTGAGCTGACATGACTGTTCCCGACACAATGGAATTTGCTGTGTGCAGAGCTGACACTATCAGGAGACAACACAATACCCTTGGCTGTTCGTGACTCACTGCACTAGACAACGCCCCAGGTCTCACTTCTCTCGTGATGCGACACCATGACAACTCCCACATCATCTGTTGTGTCTACATTTAAAAATTCTTAGAGTTTACGGTGAATGTTTTGTAGATAGTGAGAGTACTTGACACATGGTACTTGGCAAGACTAACTACAGTACATTTCTTCATCATACAAATATTATTTTCAATCAAAATGTCCTGATTTATATAATACTCATATGAATGCTCCACAGGCGATATAAAGACCCATGTCCTCTATAGTCCACTGTGTTGAGTTGCGCACTGATAACACAATAAAAGTCCCCGTATATTACTGTATAATCTTAGTCTTCAAATAAATACACTCATTCCCAAGTGTATATCACACCTGTTAATAATGTGTATTAGTTTAGCTTCAATTACGTAACTGACTTTCAGGACTGACAAATAAGTACTATTATCAGTTAATTAATAAACAAATTCAAATAACTTTAACGTAAAAATGTTTTTCCTTCTCTTGAAATAAGCAAACTCGACGGAACCCCATTAAGTTCTCGGCAGAGGAGCCATCATTATCCCACTGAGATTTTCGCTGATTTGCCCCGAGCGATTTTGCTGATGAGCAGCTTCAGTCTTGCTCATCTGGCGGATCCTTCCTGGTGAGTGGGGCCGCCTGGGACCCAGATGAAGCTTATATTCCCAGGGCAGTACGTCACAAGGGACCAAGTCCTCAGTTATGAGGTGATGACGGGAAGATTTCTATTTTTCGATTCGGTAAATTACCAAGGGGAATGTAGTTGAATGTAAAAGTTGAGTTTCTCTATACAGGGGTTGCTGTTCCGTGATACTTTATACACCAAGACGATTTTAATATGTTTTAGATAGACGATGTGTACGTATTCAGTGTTTTATATAGATGTAGCTCTGTCTCGTTAATAGTTGTGTTATGTGTTCACTACTCTGTCTGGTTAATAGTTGTGTTCTGTGTTCACTACTCTGCCTGGTTAATAGTTGTGTTCTGTGTTCACTTCTCTGTCTGGTTAATAGTTGTATTCTATGTTCACTACTCTGTCTGGTTAATAGTTGTGTTCTGTGTTCATACTCTGTCTGGTTAATAGTTGTGTTATGTGTTTACTACTCTGTCTGGTTAATAGTTATGTTTACTACTCCGTCTGGTTAATAGTTGTGTTATGTGTTCACTACTCTGTCTGGTTAATAGTTATGTTTACTACTCTGTCTGGTAATAGTTATGTTTACTACTCTGTCTGGTTAATAGTTGTTTTATGTGCTCACTACTCTGTCTGGTTAATAGTTATGTTTACTACTCTGTCTGGTTAATAGTTGTTTTATGTGTTTACTACTCCGTCTGGTTAATAGTTGTGTTATGTGTTCACTACTCTGTCTGGTAATAGTTATGTTACTAATCTGTCTGGTTAATAGTTGTATTACTACTCTGTCTGGTTAATAGTTGTGTTATGTGTTTACTACTCCGTCTGGTTAATAGTTGTGTTCTGTGTTCACTACTCTGTCTGGTTAACAGATGAGTTTTGTTTTATATATATATATATATATATATATATATATATTATATATATATATATATATATATATATATATATATATATATATATATATACTTCATTTTTAGTCCATATAACACGCGTGTTATATGGACTAAAAATGAAGTATATATATGTACCTCGCGTTTCATACCAGCTGGATTCGGTAAAATGCTACTGACACCACATAAGAGGCACGGGCAGTTTCCCATTGAGGTTCACGGCGCCATCAGCTCGATGAACAGGCTTTGTGTGAAATATAACAGAGTCTAGAACTGCTTTTAGTGTCCTTGTTGCCTAGCCGGTAAGCGTTCCCTAGTCACACCCAGTAGGTCGAGGGTTCGATTCCTTGCTGGTGAGGTCGTTGATTATATATTATTATATATTATATTTATATATATATATATATCATATATATTATATATATATATATAATATATATATATATATATATATAAAACAAAGAAGTATGTCTGTGTTTGTTTGTGTGTCTGCACGTGAATCTCGGAAACTACTTTACCGATCTGTAGTGATGATGGATGGTGTTATATGTAGTGATAATGGATGGTATTAAATGTAGTGATGATGGATGGTGTTATATGTAGTGATGATGGATGGTGTTATATGTAGTGATGATGGATGATGTTATATGTAGCGATGATGGATGTTGTTATATGTAATGATGATGGGTAGTGTTATATGTAGTGATGATGGATGGTGTTATATGTGGTGATGATGATGGATGGTGGTTTATGTAATGATGATGGGTGGTGTTATATGTAGTGATGATGGATGGTGTTATATGTAGTGATGATGGATGATGTTATATGTAATGATGATGGATGGTGTTATATGTAGTGATGATGGATGCTGTTTTATGTAGTGATGATGGATGGTGTTATATGTAGTGATGATGGATGGTGTTATTTGTAGTGATGATGGATGGTGTTATATGTAGTAATGATGGATGGTGTTTTATGTAGTGATGATGATGGATGGTGTTATATGTAGTGATGATGGATGATGTTATATGTAGTGATGATGGATGTTGTTATATGTAGTGATGATGGTTGGTGTTATATGTAGATGGTGTTATATGTAGTGATGATGGATGGTGTTATATGTAGTGATGATAGATGGTGTTACATGTAGTGATGATGAATGTTGTTATATGTAATGATGATGGGTTGTGTTATATGTAGTGATGATGGATGGTATTATATGTAGTGATGATGGATGATGTTATATGTAGTGATGATGGATGTTGTTATATGTAATGATGATGGGTGGTGTTATATGTAGTGATGATAGATGGTGTTATATGTAGTGATGATGGATGTTGTTATATGTAATGATGAAGGGTGGTGTTATATGTAGTGATGATGGATGGTGTTATATGTAGTGATGGTGGATGATTTTATATATAGAATATGAAAAGGATCCCTCTGTTGTCATGGCAACATGGATAAGAAATGTGAATACTGCGGTGGAAAGAAGGACAAAGGAGATTCTGCTCTCATGGGAAAGTACGAATGTCAAATTTGAAAAAACTGCCACAACAACACCAGAGTCAAAACACTTCTTGTAAAATATACGGAAGTACAATTCATGCTTCCAGATGACATCCTTTGGAGCTACCAAAGTAGTTCGTGAGCACGGATACATGCCCACATTCAAGGTCCAGGGTCAAGTCTATCACAAAGCAGGATCCATCTTACTACTGGACGATGAGCAAAGTTCCTCCAAATCTACTTATATATATATATATATATATATATATATATATATATATATATATATATATATATATACAAGTAAATCACTGTAGGTGCGGGTTGAGGTGTTGATTGTATGTAGAAGTCTGCGTGCATTATTGGGCTAATGAAGTATATATATATATATATATATATATATATATATATATAATCAACGACCTCACCAGCCAGGATTCGAACCCTCAACCTACTGGGTGGGACTAGGGAAAGCTACCGACCAACCCACAAAGACACTAAAAGCAGTCCTAGGCTCTGTTATATTTCACACAAAGCCTGTTCATCGAGCTGATGGCGCTGTGAACCTCATTGGGAACTGCCCGTGCCTCGTATTTGGTGTCCGTAGCATTTTACTAAATCCAGCTGGTATGATTCACGAGGTACCATATATATACTTTATTTTTCATCCATATAACACGCGTGTTACTGCAAGCGGTACATAATTATGATGACATATAAACAAATGTTATGCTAGGCTGTAACTCACAATGTAGAGTGTTGAGATGGTTGAAGATGAGAGGCCCAGAAGGAGGTTGGAGGGTGTGAAGGGAGTTTGTTTATGTCTAATTATAATCACCTGACTCAACCATAGCTGACCAGCCAAGGGGCCAGGCTATAGGGTGGGCATTTCAGTATAGCTACCCATATCTTAGAGTCAACACCTACCCTGGCTTCTCTCTAGACTTTCAACACGTAAGTTTAACTAGTACTTATTGTGTACACAGGTAGACTGTGTCATTGTTTTTGTGTTAAGATTAGACTAATTACATAGCCATGATTGTTATGTAAATATATATTGGATTAAACATTTATGTAAGAGTGCCTATGTATGACTTATTTGAAATACTAAATGAATTGTATTCAACAGGTTTGACCGAATTATAATGTTCGTGTACGACGTGAGAAGTATTATTCACCCTCTAACCGTCTGATTGGCGGTTACAACGCGGACTTTGAACATATAATCAACGACCTCACCAGTCCTACGGTTCTGTTATATAACAGAGCCTAGGACGGCTTTTAGTGTCCTTGTGGGTTGGTCGGTAGCGTTCCCTAGTCCCACCCAGTAGGTCGAGGGTTCGAATCCTGGCTGGTGAGGTCATTGATTATCTGGGGAACAAAATTCAACTTTTTGTCAGTTGCATACATTTTGAAACCTGTTTCTGGGTAAATTGAGGTCACTGATTTCAAATATGGCACCGGTTTTTTTCTATCGGGTCTAGTTTTGTTGCGGTGAGTTACCTACCATTTACTACTATATATAGTTAGATTACCATATACTACTGCTAAAAATCTAAACCAGCACACAGAGGAATTACCAAACACGTAGAATTAATTTTTAATTACTTTTATTTACCTTGACAAGCATATTTTGGATTCATCAGTTGCTTTTGTGAACTATGCCAGATTTATTCAGGCACAAACTTGCGTTTAATGGACTGTCTTGAATATCGCCTCTCAGTGCAGTCTCGCTGAATGCTCCAGCAATAGTCCGCCATCATGTGAATGTCCCAGCGACCTTGATACCTGTCTTCCATGACTTTGATATCCTGGTGAAAGAGTTCACCTTGCTCATCACTCACGTCCCCCAAGTTTGCCGGAAACAGTTCAAGATGACTGTTCAGGAAATGCATCTTAATGCTCATGTTGCAACCTAACACATGGAAACTTTCCATCAAAGATTCAACGAGCTTTTTATAGTCCTCTGATTTCCTGTTTCCAAGAAAGTTCCTTACAACAGAAACGAATGCTCCCCATGCATTTCTCTCAACATCAGTCATGGATTGAGTGAAGGCTTGGTCTTTAATCAGCGTCCTAATTTGAGGGCCGTCGAAAATACCTGCTTTGAGTTTTTCTAGCGTTAAACCAGGGAACACTTCACACAGATACTTAAAACAGTCACTGTCAGTATCGAGCGCCTTGACAAACTGTTTCATAAGGCCCAGCTTGATGTGAAGGGGCGGGAAAACAATTTTTTCACGTTCCACTAGGGGTTCATAAATGATGTTCTTTTCCCCAACATTGAGGCTTTCCCTAACTGGCCATTCCTTCTGAATCCAGTGTCTGTCTTTGGCTCTGCTGTCCCAGAGGCAGATAAAGCAAGGAAATTTTGTATACCCACCTTGCTGTCCTAGCAAAAAATTGACCATTTTTAGATCAACACAGATGATCCATTTGTGTTCTTCATATTTGAGTAGCTCCAAAACCGTTTTGATGTGTTCATATTTTTCTTTCAGATGTACTGAGTGTCCTATGGGTATTGCGCCAAAGATGTTGTCTATATGTAATAAAACACACTTCAGACTCCGCTTAGAGCTATCTATAAAGAGGCGCCACTCTTTCGGATCATAACCTGGAGCTCCCATCGCGGTGACTAATCCAGAAATATCACAACAGTAGACGAAGTCAAATTTAGAATCAAAGAACTGTAAGAGGTTCTTTTCTCTGTTGCGAAAGAATGTTACCTTTGTGTCTATTTTCAGCAAGTTTTTATCTTTTAACCGTGAAGCCAACAATTCTGACAGCTTTTTAGACAGACCCAGATCTCGAACTAAGTCCAAACTAGACCTGATCTGCACAAACGAATGCCATTTTCAGAATCTGTGACCTCAAATCTACCAGAATCAAGTGTCAGAACTCATTCAACCGAAAGTGTGTTCCCCAGTGTTATATGTTCAAAGTCCGCGTGTTATATGGACTAAAAATGAAGTATATATATATATATGCAAGTAAATCACTGTAGGTGCGCGTGATCTAGGTATATGCTGATAACCACCAAGAAAGAAGAAACACTGAGCGTTCAAGGTCATGGGAGGGGAGAGAGCGCTTCCTGCTCATAGCGAGAGATGGTGGAACTAGGCCTATATGATATTAAATGTAGTTTACCGATTTAATAATGAGGCGATTCATGAAGTAAGGGACTATTATTGAATTTTAAATAATTATAGATCGTTTAGCAGTCTGAATAATGTTACGGGTGTCCCAAGGAGTTATTAGTTAGGCGGAAAATATGTCACGTAGACCTAAGCTAACGCCTTGAGAGGACGCGACGCAGCCTCTCTCTCAGTCCCGGAGAGCACTCACACAGACAAGACGTCCCTGCACGTCTGTCACCGAAATAGTCACGTGGCCTAGTCACCTGTGCTGCATCATTGCAGTATAACAAGTAAGTCTCATTCGATCTCAGACAGGGTTAGATAGGGCAGTGATAAAGTAAACTAGAGCTAACAGTGAGTTCATTTCAGGGTTTCTGTCAGAACCCACTTGACCGGAGTTGACCGGAGTTGACTGCGAGAGATTGACTGCCGTTTGAGACTGCCGTTGATGATTGAGGGTGGCGATTGTCGCCATTGGACCGATCAGAGTAGGCCTGTCACTGTTTAGCGGGGTAGCAAAGGATCTCTTGAGTGAACGAGTGCTCCCGACAACTAAAACGACACGGGACCAGCATCAGCAGTGGGTGATCAGTTCTTACCACTCCGGTGCACAACACCACATGTCCCGAGCTGCTAGTGAAACCCTCTTGCTAACGGGAAGCTAAAGTTTCTCTCAACTGTACAAGGTCTGATTGACTCACTCCCTTCCGCTTTATGGACGCACTGGGAGTACACTGAGGCTATCTGAGTAAACTAATGGTCACACACTGAGACCGTGAGTCTAGGTCTCTAGGAGATACCTAGAGGAACATTTTCCCTCCCTTATTACGGGTGTAGTTAACACCATTCCTCAGACTGATATTAACTTGACGTGTGTAGTTTAATAGTTTCTAGATAATTTTGATAATATTGTTTTGAATGTTTGTGCCATCAAGTGGAACCAGAGTGATACTGTGATTTGATTCTTTTAATGCCTCTAATTGTTCTTCATAATTCTCATCTCAGGTATAACCTTGTTCCCCAGAGTAGTGGTTAGGTTAGGTTAGGAAGTGTGCATCTGTTGGGGTGCTATAATTTTGTTGAGTGCCCTTAAGGCCTATTCATTGTAGAGTATTTAATTTCTTAATTTTTATTACCATTTCCTCAGTGACTGATATTATTCTGTTGAAAGCCCTTAAGGCCTATTCATTGTGGAGTGTTTAATTTCTATTTGTTTAATATCATTTCCTAAGTGACTGATATTATTTTGTGAAAGCCTTAAGGCCTGTCTCATGTGTGCAAGCAACATTTCTTAATACTTCAAATGTATTGTTGCCTGAGTTTCTAATAATTTCTATATCATGTATAACTTTTATTCCCCAGAGTAGTGTTTTAAGTTCAAGTTAAGAGGTGCGCATATTGGTGTACCATTATTTGATTGTGTTTGTAGTGTTGGAGGGAATATAAGTGTCTAAATTTTACAGTGTGTCTCATTCATCCCAGTCACAGACGCTATCCTTCCACGGGTCACGGACAATTCATTTTGTTTAGTAGATTTAAGTGTTCTTGTGCTGGTTCGGGATTTTTTCTCAAAGGGGCGCTTCCACTGCCATTACCATCTATTAATCTTTAATAAACCCCAAGTCAAGTGAGAAAATAAAGTCCAGTTTATTCTGACCGGTTACAAATGGTAGCAGAGCGTAGTTTTTATTTCGTGGATGGAAACGGTAGAGAGTGTGACCCCAACTCTACTCATGCTCGCCATGGGAATGGGTTTGTTGTGGTTGACGGTGCGGGGTTACTCGGAGAAAAGGAGAGACAGCCCGGGTTTGGTACAGTTGAGAGAAGAGTTCGTGGAACGTATTGGGAAGCTAGAAGGGAAAATCCGGGGAGATTACCAGGAACGATTGGAACAGTTAGAAGGGAAGATCAATGGGGAATGTCAGGCATGGGCGAACCAAATCAGGGGGGAGTATGGAGTATATGTACAACAGTTAAGGGGGGAGTACCACACACAATTGCAACAGTTAGAGAAGGAACATCAACAACACCTAGTTCTGTTGGGGGATGCACTAGATAGGGTAAAGACAGTATCAAATACAGCACGATGAGACAATGTGGGAGATGAGGAGACACAATAGTAGAGAGGGAACTAGTCTCGGGGCCGGGTTGACCATGTCTAAGTTCGACGGTAGGCCAGGAATAGAGGTAGGAAAGTGGGTAAGAGAGGTTGACCGAACCCTCAAGCTGCTAGACGGAGACGAAGTCAGTCGAATCCAATTCATAATAAGGCATCTTGCGGGGCCTGCGGCAGATCGCGTATACAATGCACGCAGAGACTGGGAAACCGTAGACGAATTAACTTGTTATTTGAAGTAGCAATATGGCGGGCAGACGGCCACGTACGACGCCATTCAGAAGGTGATGAATCGGAAACAACGGAGCAACGAAACGCTTCTTGAATATTATGATGCTATGCTCGATTTAAACGATGAGTTGAACCACCATGGTCATAAATATGATAAGGCCCTGTTGGGAGATGCAATCACTCGGAGGCTCAAGGAGGAACAAAGCCGTATGTGGTTATTGGAGGAGATCCAGAAGTATCCTCACCGTAGTCTAGAGAGTGGATCACGGGGCTGAGAGAGGCGGAACAAAAACGAGAGGCTTTGAGGGAGGTACCGCTGACTAAAGGAAGAGAGAACGAACCGCAGGCTGGAGGCTCGATTCTCCCGATGTGCTATGCGTGTGGACAAGAGGGCCACCTCAGTTTCAATTGCACGAACAGGTCCGGACCAGAAGAGAGTGTCCCAAGGGGATACGTGGCAATGGCCAGTATCGAGTTGGAAATAACAATCAGAACTGGCGGTCGGGAAATGGTCAAGGCCAGGCAGTCCCCGCCAACCGTTCCTGGCCTCACCAATAGATTCCACCGGCGATGTTATGAATCAAGAGAGAGCGGACCCATGGTCAAGCGTGGTTCGCATGACAAATTTAATCACAACAGAAGGTACCTTAAGGCTGAAAGCAGTGTCTCCTAAGGTCTCGGTGCTGGTAGCGGGTCGTGAAATGTGGGGTTTAGCAGATACTGGGGCAGAAGTGTCGTTAACTGATGAACTCTTCTACCGTCGGGAGCTGGAGCCTGCAGGCGTGGTGTTGCAGCCCACTCGAATAAGGGTAAAAGGGGCGTCAGGGTTTCCAGTGCCGTGTGTGGGTTGTATTCGGGTCACTATGGTCGTATGTGGGGTGGAAGTCACTGATGTGGGGATGTTGGTTTGTCCAGGGATTGAGACCCAGGGTAAGGGGCAATCTCATGTCGGGTTGTTGGGGATGAATGTGCTGGGGGAGGTTGCGGAGATCTGGCCACACATGTATCACTTGTGCAGGGAAGCTCAGTGGGAAAATTGCTTGCATGAGGTTAGGCAGTTATGTGCAATAGAGGCCATCAGCCTGGGGTATTGTATGACGGAGAGGAAGAAAAGCCCAACCATTCCTCCCCGGAGTACTCGGTTGCTGTCAGTATGTGTTCCCTCATTAAGCCAGGTAGCTAACAAAGAAGTAGTGATTGAACCTCTAACAATGGAGCATGAAGGTTGGATGCCTGAGGGTGTGATAGTGTTGCCGACAGCTGTAAGAGTGGTTAGAGGCATGCCCCAGGTGTTGGTGGCAAATCTGTCTGATAGTCGTAAGAACTTGAGGGGCAATTGGCGGATTGGGAAAGTGGCTTCTGGGACGGAAGTTGAGGCAGACATCAGTGAAGAGGTGTATGTGAGGATAGTTCAACCGGATGCCCGTACGGAGTTCAAAGTGCACACGGAGGAAATGAATGAGGAACAAGAGCGTGCAGTTAGGTGTTTAATAGAAGAGTTTAGTGATATTTTTGAAGGAGAGGGCCAGCCCATAGGAAAGGCTATTGGGGTTCAGCATGAGATCCCAGTGACCACAGACAGGCCAGTTAGGGTGTCATATCAGAGGATCCCTCCAAACCAGGTACCAGAGGTGAAGCAGCACACTAGCCAGCTGTTAGATCAGGGAGTAATTCAGCATAGTGAGAGTCCGTACTCTGCCGCCATTGTAGTAGTGAGGAAAAAGGACGGGACGCTGAGGTTGTGCATTGACTATCGTGACTTAAATAAGGTCACGGTACGCGATGCGTTTCCTCTGCCTAGGATAAATGAAACTCTAGAATCTCTGAGGGGGGCCAGTTTTTCTCAACGTTTGATCTGGCGGCGGGATATCACCAGATAGAAGTAAAACCTTCAGACCGTCCAAAGACTGCCTTCAGCACAAGCTTCGGACACTTTGAGTACAGGCGACTGCCTATGGGATTGTCAAATAGTCCGGGAACCTTTCAGAGATACATGGAGCGGATTTTAGGGGATAAGATTTTCTCCTCGTTGCTTGTATACCTTGATGATGTGATGGTGTTTTCAAGTACAATAGATCAGCATATAGTCAGATTGAGGGAATTATTTTGCAGGATGAGGGAGAATAACTTAAGATTTAAACCTAAAAAGTGTGTGTTACGAGTTGGGGATTTATAATATAGTTAAAAGTCTACCCAGATCCCAACAGGCAACAACAAACAAAAACAAAGACAATCGGACTATAAAAGGGTAGACAAAGGATGCGAGTTTTTGTTGTGTATAATAAAGTACCATAAATTCCTTAACAAAATATTCAGCTTATAAATTACCCTTAACCAAACTTAACCTAAACATTAACAGTATATACATATTAATAAAACATAAAACAATCGTGAAGCAAGGTGGAGGTGGGAGAGGCAATACAAGATTACAAATACTTAAGTGAGGAGCTGAGATGGCTGACGAGTAAGGCTGAGTATTGTAGAAGACGATAGGTAGTCACTGTGCCGTAGGTTTCCAGGATAGGTGATCCTGTGGTCACTTCCCAGAGTGTAGTGCTCTCTCCTCGAATTCGAGCTGACAAAGAAGACTTGGAGGAAGTGACGCAACAACCAGGATATGGAGAAGGGAAACCCCGGAGTGGTAACTAAGACGAGTCATACTCGTGTCTCGTCCCTAGATGGCGTTGCTCGTGGTGCTGGGTAGGTAGATCAAGACAATAGATGGCGTGGTTCGTAGTGCTGGGTAGGTAGATCATGACAATCGGTGGAGGGGTTCGTAACACACCCCCCCTCCAAAGACCTCCGTAGCGCGGGCGCGAAGGAGGTGATCACCTGGTGCGTCTGGAGAGTAGCTGCTGCATTTCCACTGGAGCTCGGGATAAGGAGTCTGCAATCAGGTTGTCCACCCCCTTTATGTGCCGGACTTGTAGATTATAGGGCTGGGTGAGGAGAGCCCAGCGGAGGATTCGCTGGTTGGAGGTCTTGTTGGTTTGGATGAACGTGAGTGGGTTATGGTCGGTGAAGACTAGGGTTGTTTGTGGGCAAGACTGGAGGTAACATTCAAACTTCTTTATTGCCAACACCAGAGCCAGGGCCTCCTTCTCTATGGTCGAGTAGTTGGTCTGATGTTTTTTCAACTTGGCGGAGTAATATGCCACAGGGTGAAGGACATCAGTGGTTGGGTCGGGTTGTAGGAGCACAGCCCCCACTCCGACACCGCTAGCGTCGATTTGCAGATGGAAGGGCAAGGTGTAGTCAGGGGGGTGGACTACAGGCTTAGAGGCAAGGAAGGCTTTGAGGCGGTGGAAAGACTGGTCGCACTTCTGGTTCCAGATGTAAGGGACCGCAGAACTGGTAAGGTCTGTGAGGGGTCCGGCCACGCTGGAGAAGTTACTGCAGAACCGACGGTAGTAGCCGCACATCCCCAGGAAGCGCACGAGTTCCTTCCTCGTCCTTGGAGTGGGGAAGGACAAGATGGCTCTAACGTTTGCGTCCTTGGGTCTCACCATACCATGCCCAACGATATGTCCCAGGTAAGTCACTGAGGCCCGGCCAAAAGCAGATTTAGCCAGGTTTATGGTGAATCCAGTCTCTTGCAGTCGTGCAAACAGTATCTCCAAACGCACCAGATGTTCGTCCCAGCTGTCCGACACCACCACCAGGTCATCCAGGTAGGCGAACGTCCCACCTAGGTCCTGAATTAGGAAGTTGATGGCCCTCTGGAATGTGGCCGGAGCATTAGAAAAGCCAAACGCCATAACCAAATATTGAAAAAGACCAAATGGAGTTATAAATGCCGAGATTATTTTTGCCCTATCCGTGAGTCCCACTTGATAATATCCTTTCAACAGGTCCACGGTACTGATAAATTTGGCACAGCCTATGCTGTCTATTATATCTTCAATCAAAGGTAAAGGGTAGGAGTCTGAGACAGTGACCTGGTTCACTTTACGATAATCGGTACAGAAACGAAAAGTGCCATCGGGTTTTGGAATGAGAAGGCAAGGTGAAGCCCAGGGGAGGTACTAGGCTCAGCTAAGTTATGTTTTAACAAAAAATCTACCTCCTTTTTCATAATCTCTCTTTTTTGTGGATTTAGTCGATAGGCTGATTGCCTAATGGGTTGTACATCATCTGAGATTAGCTTAATATCATGTTTAAGTATATTGCAAAACCCTGGGAGGTCTGACGTGACTTTAGGAAATGTTGATAATAACTTAGTGAGATCTTTTGCTTGAGATGGATTCAGAACAGAAAAATACTCATCCAAGTTGTTGAGTATGTGACTGTTAGCAGGGTTTTCTTTAGGTAGAGGGAAGTCTAAATTCTCCAATAGGTCCATGTCATCTGTCTCCGGCTCCGGCCCTGACAAAACCGTATGCAATACAGGTAGGCTTATAGCCTCTGGGATGTCTTCCTCTGACTGCCTGGAATGGTAAAGTTTCATGAGATTAATGTGAACAAGTTGTGAATCTTTTCGGCGATCAGGAGTATGAACTATATAGTTGAGGGGAGATAGTTTATTAGCATTGACTTGAAAGTTTTGATGGAACCGTTCCAAGCAACCTTGGGACGGTGGGTGGTAAGCCGAAGATGTACAATGGTCCACACTGAGGTCTTTCATCACCTGTTTGAACAAAGATGGATCAGATTGTTGGGCTTTAATGAGCTCATCCTTACTAATGGTCTTATTGTACAGATCTTCTGTGGGTAGTAAGATATTGGAGGTGGTTTCAGATGAAGAGGGCCCATTTCGCACACTCTGTGACCGGGTGACAGCACAAGATGGGAAAAGATGAGGAATAGTTTCTTTAAGGTCAGTGGTGGAGTTGACAGGTAAGGGAGAGTCGACTGTCTTTATGTTAGGAACCACTAGATCTCCTACCAAGTCATTACCCAATAATAAATGAATGCCGCACACAGGCATTGGGTCTTTCCTAATGGCTATTTGCACTTCCCCAGTAATCAAGGGACATTGGAGGTGCACTTTAGCTAAAGGATAGGAAGAATGGGATGAGAGATCTGAAATTAGAACACTCTCATTAGTAAATGCGGTAGATATATCAGGAATGACGTTAAACAGGAGGATAGATTGTGCTGCGCCCGTATCACGTAGTATACGAATAGGGAAACAACGAGACCCCTCCATGATTGAAATTTTTCCCTCATAGGTGAATGAAGAGAAGAGATCCTGATGGGGCCTTTCCACATTGGTGGTTGCTATTGGTTTGGATTTGGGATCCAGGGAACTACTTTTAGCAATTCGACACTTTGGGTGTTTACAAGTCTGGATCGTATGGCCTGGGTTTTTACAGTAAGAACAAATGAACTTGGTTGCATCAGGGGGGGGGGGGTAGGTGTGGGACCTTTCGACCTACCACTCACGTCCCCAAGGTTATCATCAGAGGAGGACCTAACATGCCGGAAAGTACCACGTTCCCTAAGGCACAGTGACTCCACCAGCAAGGCCTACTCATCAGCCATCTCAGCCGCACGCCCTAAATTTACCTCTCCATGCTCCTCCACATGCTTCAAGATGTGAAATGGTATCTTGCTTTTCCACTCCTCCAGGACTACCAAGTTTAACAAATCCTGAGGTGGTCATTGTTAAGAAAACATAGATAAATTAATTAATGATCAAAATATAAGATAAGTGGATTACCCTAGAAAATATCACGGCAGAAAGTCCCGGAAACTAACCAAGTTATACCTAGGGAAATTACACTTATGATTATTGTTCTTCTGAGAAGATCCTTAGATAAGGATAAGAGACTTGAAAGAGGTAGGGCGTATTACGGCATTAATATAAAGATCCGGATTAACAACCCTGGAGTTTGGTATGATTGACCCTGAATGAGATAATGAGAAGAACAATAATTGAGGCTTTATAATATTGGGGTCCTGGTAGAGCGGGGCGTCCCAAGATATCACTTCACCCTAAACTAGTGACTATGGAACAGCCTACTCTGGAGTGAGGGTACGGCATTAAACAGACCCGGATTCTTCCCTACACTCGATAAGACTTACTACACGACTGCCGCGTGTAATAACAGGTAAGCCTTATGACACTTGGAACCTAATATCCTACGTCTGTCACTCTTACTGTACGATAATACCAATATATGCACACACATATGAAGGAAACTTTAAACCACCGTAAAGCAATTGTGAACAGAAGTGACTGGGAGGAATAATTAACACTGAGTAACAAGGGAGGAAGGAATATGGTACTTAAGGTCGGGTCCTGTCACGGTCGCCATTTGTTACGAGTTGGGGATTTAGAATATAGTTATACGTCTACCCAGATCCCAACAGGTAACAACAAACAAAAAACAAAGACAATCGGACTATAAAAGGGTAGACAAAGGATGCGAGTTTTTGTTGTGTATAATAAAGTACCATAAACCCCTTAACAAAATATTCAGCTTATAAACTACCCTTAACCAAACTTAACCTAAACATTAACAGTATATACATAGTAATAAAACATAAAACAATAGTGAAGCAATGTGGAGGGGGGAGAGGCAATACAAGATTACAAATACTTAAGAGAGGAACTGAGATGACTGACGAGTAAGACTGAGTATTGTAGAAGACGATAGGTAGTCACTGTGCCGTAGGTTTAGAGGATAGGTGATCCTGTGGTCACGTCCCAGAGTGTAGTGCTCTCTCCTCGAATTCGAGCTGACAAAGAAGACTTGGAGGAAGTGACGCAACAACCAGGATATGGAGAAGGGAAACCCCGGAGTGGTAACTAAGACGAGTCATACTCGTGTCTCGTCCCTAGATGGCGTTGCTCGTGGTGCTGGGTAGGTAGATCAAGACAATAGATGGCGTGGTTCGTAGTGCTGGGTAGGTAGATCATGACAATCGGTGGAGGGGTTCGTAACATGTGAAATAATGGCTTCAAAAGTAAGTTATTTAGGATATCAGGTGTCAGCTGAAGGCATCACAGCTGATCCTGAGAAGATTCGGGTAGTAAGAGATTGGCCAGTCCCTCAGACCGTGAAATATGTGCGGTCTTTTGTAGGGTTCACATCATTTTATAGGAAATTTGTTAAAGGGTTTGCCCAAATAGCTGCTCCGCTGCATGCGTTGATGCATGGGAAATCTAAGGATCGGGTAGATAGTGAATGCAGAGAGGAACAGCAACAGGCTTTTGAGAAACTGAAAGACAAGGTGACGCAGACACCAGTGTTGGCTTGCCCAGATTTCACTCAGGAGTTTATATTAGAAACAGATGCAAGCTTTCGTGGGCTAGGTGCGGTGCTGTCCCAGCGGAAGGATGGCAGGTTGCATCCTGTGTGCTATACGAGTCGGGGCCTGAGGAAATCAGAACGTAACATGAACAACTATAGTTCTCGTAAATTAGAGATGTTAGCACTCAAATGGGCAGTAGTGGATAAATTCAGGGATTATTTGGCAGGGAAACATTTCACAGTCTATATAGATAACAACCCACTCAGTCACCGCGAGAAGGCTAAACTAGGTGCCGTGGAAAGTAGGTGGAATGCGGATCTCGAGCAGGGGAAGAACAACATTGTGGCGGATACTCTATCTAGAATCCCGGCGGAACAGGAGGAAGATAGCGAAGAAGAGTATACAGCGATGCATATACTAGAGGAGAACAGGGCAGGAAGGAAGGAACTGTGGACGATGGATGGGCTGCGTAAGGAGCAGGAAGGCATGGACTATATGACAAAACTGCGAAGATGGTTGGCCGGAGAACTGCCGGAGGATGAGGTACAGGTACAGCTCTAAAATGATGACTTCCGCAAGATGTACCGAGCTAGGAAATCCCTGATCGTAAGAGAAGAGGTTGTCTGGCATAGAAGACCCGAAGGGAAGAATCTATGGATGGAGGTGCCAGTGTTTTCTCCAAACTTGCAGGAGGCTTTGACTAGAGCCTGCCACGACGAGTTTGGGCATGAGGGGCGAGATCGCACCCTGTCGCTGGTGCAGGAGCGAGGTTTCTGGTCAGGCATGGGAGAAACGGTGCGACACTACATAGCCAGCTGCGAGAGGTGTGGAGTAGCAAAAGATGAAGTGCCGAAACCCCAACTGCATTTAGGGACGATTGAAGCTGCCAAACCATTAGAGACACTGGCCGCAGATTTCACCTTGCTGGACAAGCGGCAAGGATTGGAGAATGTCCTGATAATGGTTGACATATACAGTCGTTACACTTGGGCCTTTCCCACCAAAGACCAGAAAGCCTCGACGATTGCAAAGATCCTGGTAAATCGGATCTTCCTGGCAGTGGGTGCACCTGAGCGACTGTTGACCGATCAGGGAAGAAATTTTGGCAGTGCATTGGTCCGACAAACTTGTGCCACCTTTGGGGTGAAGAAAATATGGACGTCAGCATATCACCCACAGGGAAATGGTATGGTGGAACGGTTCAATCGAACCCTGCACGGTCTGCTGGCCACCCTCGAGGAAGAGGAAAAGAATAGGTGGCCAGAGCATCTGCAGGCAGTGGTGTCACAATATAACGCGACTCCGCATGTCACGACAGGGTTTTCCCCATTCCTGTTGTTTTACGGGAGAGAACCAAACCTGCCGTTTGACCTTAGGTCGGAAGTAGACCCAGAGCCGGTAGATGAGTGGGTGATGGTGATTAGAGACCGGCAACGAAGATTGTAGGAAGCAGTGGAGATCACTGTTCGGAGACGTAAGGAAATAAACAGAAGGAAAAGAGAAGAGAAAGCCCACGAAAGTAGCTGGGAAGTGGGCCAGGAGGTTTTGCTGAGGAACAATGTAAAAATAGGCCGGTGTAAGATGGCACATTGTTGAGGTCCTAAATCCAAGGCCTGGTTTATATCGCATTGAGCCCAGTGGGGGAGAAGACCTGGAAGCGAGAGTGGAAAACCGGAGCAACTTGAAGGCTGCTCCAACCCTAAGGCATCCGGGAGACCCAGCGATGGATGAATCTGAAGGTGAAGACGAGGAGCCCCCACCCCAGATGAGCAAGATGAAGAGAAGTAGTTCAGAGAGGTCGATCGTGCCTCCAACTGAAAGACGAAGCCGACAAATTGCAGTTTAGGGTGCATGGTAATGAGAAAAGACAGGTTGTCGAGGGTGAGTTGGAGGAGTCGTGAGTAGGGCAGAGGGGATTGGAGAGATGGTTAGGTCAGAGATGTGCGTTGAGTAGTGGTTGCTGTCATGAGCGGGATTGCGAGTACGGTTGTAATGTCCAGGGCCTCACTAATATGGACTGGTACATTGTCAGAGGGTTGGTCTGCCGGCATGAGGTTCGGAGACGTGGACTGAGTATTGTTTTGACACTGGTTCCTCTTAGTTCAAGGGCCAGGCAAAGGAGGGCATGTTTGTTTTGGACTGTGTACTGTTTTGACACTGGTCCTCTTAGTTCAAGCGCCAGGCCAAAGGAGAGAATGTTTGTTTTGGACTGGTATTAATTTTGACATTGGTTCTCTAGTTAAGGGCCAGGCAAAAGGGGAGCGTGATGTTCTGGTTGGTTTTGAGTTGGGCTAGGAAGAAATAGAGTTGCTGGCTGCGAGTGGAATAGTACAGAGTTGAAGGTGGGTTCTAAGTTGTTCTCTCAGCACATGAGGGCAGTGCTGTTTTCTTTTAGGGGGGTCGAGTGTTAGCGGGAGAGAAAAGGAGAGAAGAGATGACGGGAATGCGTTTAGCAAAAGGGGTAAGATGCAGTCCTTAGAACAAATTTTTAGGGGGGTCGTATGTATGTTTTTCTCAGCACATGAGGACAGTGCTGTCTTATTTTAGGGGGGTCGATTGTAATATTCAGAAATTTCAAACGCCCCGCCATTAGCGATACTGAGCGTTCAAGGTCGTCTGAGGGAAGAGAGCGCTCCCCGCACATAGTGGGAGGTTGTGGAACTAGGCCTATATGATATTAAATGTAATTTGCCGAATCAATAATGATGCGATTCATGAAGTTAAGGGACTATTATTGAATTTGAAATTATTATAGATCGTTTATCAGTCTGAATAAAGTTACGGGTGTCCCAAGGAGTTATTAGTTAGGCGGAAAATATGTCACGTAGGCCAAAGCTAGCGCCTTGGAGAGACGCGACGCTGGCTCTCTCTCAGTCACGGGGAAGCTTTCAGACAAACAAGACGTCCCTGCGCGTCCGTCACAGAAATAGTCACGTGGCCTAGTCACCTGTGCTGCACTATTGCAGTATAACAAGTAAGTCTCATTCGATCTCAGACAGGGTTAGATAGGGCAGTGGTAAAGTTAACAAGAGCTAACAGTGAGTTCATTTCAGGGTTTCCGTCAGAACCCACTTGACGGGAGTTTGACTGCGAGAGATTGACTGCCGTTTGAGACTGCCGTTGATGATTGAGGGTGGCGATTGTCGCCATTGGACCGATCAGTGTAGGCCTGTCACTGTTTAGCTGGGTATCAAAGGATCTCTTGAGGGAATCTAGCCGTCTGGGTGCCCAGCTGACGACGGGACGATCGTTGGGGTCATCAGCTCTCCTCTACCTCGGCTCACAACCCCACATGTCTCGAGCAGCTTAGTGAAACCCTCTTGCTAACGGGAAGCTAAAGCTTCTCTCAACTGTACAAGGTCTGATTGGCTCACTCCCTTCCGCTTTATGGATGTACTGGGGGTAAAGTGAGGCCAGCTGAGTGATACAGGGTCGCACACTGAGACCATGAGTCTAGGGGATACCTAGAGGAACATTTTATCTCCCTTATTACGGGTGTATGTTGAGTTGGGTGGAGCATGGTTCACGGGTATTGGTGGACCCAGTAACAAACCAATAATAATGACAATATATTTGGGTGTAGTTGATACCATTTCTCAGTTACTGATATTATCTTGACGTGTG
>CAUDMG010002247.1:0-2500 GCA_958450375.1 Homarus gammarus | reverse complement strand
CCTTTTGAAACTTTCCAGAGTTCCAGCACATACTACAAAGTTGCTAAGCTTGTTCCACTCGTCCATCACCCTATTAGTGAACCAGTTACTTCCTATCTCCCTCCTAAACCTAAACTTATCCAACTTAAATCCGTTGCTCCGAGTCCTATCCTGCTCGGATATTATAAGAACTTTATCTATATCCCCTTTATTGATTCCTTTCACCCACTTAAATACTTATATCATATCTCCCTGCACTCTTCGTCTTTCTAGGGAATGCAAGTTAAGTTTCTTTAACCTATCCTGATATGGAAGGTTTCTAAGTCCCGTAATCATTTTTGTCATTCTTCGCTGCACCGACTCCAGTGAATTGATATCCATTCTATAATAAGGGCACCAGAACTGAACCGCATAATCGAGGTGCGGCCTGACTAGCGCAAGATATAGTTGCAATAAGACCTCTGCACTCTTGTTACTTACACTTCAAGATACTCTGTTTGCCTTATTTCGAACATTAACGCACTATTTTCTAGGCCGTAGGTCCAGGCTTACAAGTACCCCTAGGTCTCTTTCACAAGTCGACTTCTCTAGGTTGATGTTGTTAAGGCTGTATACATTATCAGTATTTGTTCTTCCAATACTAAGTACGCTGCACTTGCTGGTGTTGAATTTCATTTGCCATTTTTCAGACCACCCCTGCAGTTTATTTAGATCCTCCTGTAATGCATTTGCATCCTGCCCTGAATTAATCTGCCACCCTATTTTGGTGTCATCCGCAAACTTGCGTATGTCACTGCTGATCCCAGTATCTAGATCGTTTATGTAGATTATGAACAAGAGTGGGCCTAGTACTGACTCCTGGGGAACCCCACTGGTTACGCAGCCCCACTCAGATTTAACACCATCTATGCTGACCCTCTGTGTTCTATCGGTAAGCCATGATTTTATCCAATTTAAAACTTTCCCCTCGATACCATGAGTCATAATTTTTCTCAGAAGCCTCTGATGCGGTACTCTGTCAAATGCTTTGCTAAACTCTAAGTAAATAACATCGTAATTTTCGTCATTATCTACTACCTCGAAGACTTTCCTAAAAAACGTCAGCAGATTTGTTAGACAAGATTTTCCCTTTGTAAACCCACGTTGAGAGTCGTAGATTAATTTGCTTTTCTCTAGATGCGATCGGATGTTATCTGCTACAATTGATTCAAGGAATTTCCACACTACTGACGTCAAGCTGATCGGCCGGTAATTTGACGCTGCTGTTCTGTCTCCCTTTTTGAATATGGGTACTACATTTGCCTGTTTCCACAAGTCTGGCACAACTCCCGTGTCTAATGATTTTGTAAATAAATTTACGAGGGGTCCGCTAGTCTGTTCCCTACACTCTTTCAAGACTCGAGGGAAAATTTTGTCCAGTCCTGGGGATTTTGTCTTCTTTAGTTTATTTATCCTCTTAAGAACATCCTCTTTTCTGAGAGTGATATTCTTTAATTTCTCTTCTTCCTTTCCCCTAAATAACAGTTCCACCTCTGGAATTTTCTCGCGAATTTCTTCTGTGAAAACTGATAAGAAGTAGTTGTTCAATGCTTTGCTTATTTCTTCGCTGCCATTTATCACTTCTCCCCTCCCTGACTTTAAAGGCCCAACTTTGTCCTTGACTTTTGTTCAATATACCTGGAAAAATCCCTTGGGTTTCGCCTTGGATTCACTTGCTATTTTGATTTCATAGTCTCTCTTTGCTTTCCTTACATTTTTCTTAACATTCCTATATAGTTCATTATACCTATTTCTGAGCTGCTCCTCCCCTCCCTTTAATTTCTGATAAATTCCTTTCTTTATTCCTATGTCATGTTTAAGTTTTCTGGTCATCCACCTTGGCTCATCCTTATTTGACCTAATTTTTCTGTATGGTATATATTATTCTTGTGCTTTATGTAGTATACTAGTGAATATATTATAGTCATGATCAATTGTTGTGTCATCTATGACCTCACCCCTTCCTGCTGGAGACTGACGTGACTGTTCCCAGGTGACCTCACCTAGGTACCTTCTTAACCCCTGATAATCCGCCAACCGAAAGTTTGGGACTCTAACCATATTGTCATTGTTTTTTGTTTCCCAATTTAGGGTGAACCTGATTTCTCTGTGATCACTGTTACCTAGTTCTTCCCCTACTGTGATATCTCTGATTATATTTTCTTTATTTGTTAATACTAGGTCTAGAGTAGTGAACACATAACAAAACTATTTACCAGACAGAGTTGTAAACATAACTATTAACCAGACAGAGTAGTAAACAGATAACACAACTATTAACCAGAAATAGTTGTAAATACATAACAATACTATTAACCAGACAGAGTAGTGAACACATAACACAACTATTAACCAGACAGAGTTGTAAACATAACTATTAACCACACAGAGTAGTAAACACATAACACAACTATTAATCAGAGCAGTAAATAGGAATGGTCCTTTTCTCATTCTCGATACAAAACACAGGTGTTAGTGAGTG